>JAOXXN010000265.1:10198381-10234307 GCA_026770055.1 Myrmophylax atrothorax
AAATCGACCTTCCAGTTTATTGGGAGGAGTGTATTAATAAAATCATGCTTATAAAATTAACAGGCTGTAAAGGAGAAGGCTGAGTGAATTAGGGAAGACAGGTCTTCTAAGGAATAGAGAATGGATCAGAGTGTTAGATCTGTTTTGTAAATGCCCATAGCATAGATTATCCTCAGCTAATTAGTATGTCCTTAAAGCAGAGGAAATACTTCAGCTTTCCTCTCATCAAGGGGTTTTTTTTAAGTGTGTTCAAAAGCATCATACTCCTTGAATTCTTGGCTAATCTAAGCAGTGATCAGGAGTTGCTGCTGACACTTATGAAGTAGGAAATTTAGTTAGAGAATTGAAAAGATTAGGAGGAGCTTTTAATTATTCAAAGAATGAGGACCTGAAATGAGGTTCCAATTCAGGGTCAACTGGCTGGCTTCCATGTGAAGGCCTGATCATTTGATGTTCAGGGTTTTTTGGCATGGGGAACTCCAGCAGGAGGCAAGTGGATTTAAGGACTGAAGTGTTCTCTCTCTGCAGGTGAGACTTGATCTGCCTGAAGGTCTACTACTCTTGAGCAAACTCTGGAGTCCTTGCATCAGGAGAGATCCAGTAAAACAATGCTGTCAGGATCGTTTTCCTGTAGCTGTCTAAGAAAGTCTCCCTAGATGTTGGCACACTGGCAACATAAAGCCTCAGGCTGTAAGCACATTTTGGTAAGAAACTCTTGCCTTCCTCCTGGAGTTACAGGTTTGGCACCAAATCAGGAGAAGGCCCCTTTAACTACTGTGGTTCGTATCTCTCTCTCAAGTATGTACCATGACTGATTTTGGGCATGTCCAGATCTTTTCTGATTCTTTGTAATGATCCTTTGAGGTAGCAAATTTTCAGCCTTTTATGGTGGAGGAAATCAGGCAAAGAGATTTTTCTGTGGAATTTAATGCTCTGCTTTTTTTTTTTTCCCTGGGAAGAAAAGAGTTTTGCACAAACAAATTGTCTCCAAGAACAGCCAGAATCCCAGAACTCTCTGCTCTGTGGTAGTGATTATCTGTGATAGCTACAGCAGCAGCTCAGGCCAGAGCTCAGGTAGTTCTGCAGAATGGTGTATTCTATCCATGGACGTACCTGGGAAGTCAACCTGACTTCCTTGCCCACAGGAGGAAAGACAACTGTCACTGACTTTGAGTCCCCAAGCCACTGCCTCATCTCAGATTTGTACCTGTGCTTTGACTATATTGAAACATTTTGCAAACATATGCTCTGAAAGCAGCAGAGAAACTGCCAGTGATTACATGACTTCCTTAGATAGTGGAAAAAATGGTGAAAAGTAACTGAGACTCTAATCAGCTGTGATTGTCAACACCTCCCCCAGTGCTGGCAATCTACTAGCAATGCTAAAACAGTCTATAATCTGGCCTTGGCTCAAGAAAATATCACTCTAAACTAGTAGTCTTGCCAACAGTTATCCTAGTTTAAATCTCTTCTGCTTAAGTAAGGTAACTGCCTTACTTTTACCTGGAAAACCTAAGGACCTTTTGAATATATTTTGATTAGACTGATGCATGTCCTTATAACAACTTTGTACAAAAACACACTTGAAGGGTTGTAGAAGACTTCACCCTAGTTCATCAAGAGATGTCATTATATGTTTAAAGGAGCTGGCAAATGCAGCTAAATTAAGCTGATTCTGTCCTCTCTTCTCAAGTGATTCTGCAAAAGCTGGGACGAGTGCTTGTTTCCTCTCACCAGGCATTCTCATTTCAGTGTTTCTTGGTTTTTTACCATTTTAATATATAAATATCTGTATGAATGTATGTATGTTTGTCGTGTGCATATAAAAAACAGGGGTTTCCTGTGTTTCTGTGTATCAGATGATGAACATAACTTCTGATATTTTCCTCTTTTTTCCTTTGCTGTCATCCCTCTTCACTCTTGGATCTCAATACCTGACTAATTGTTGCTTCCTCTTAAAATCCAACTCTATCATAATTAAAATATCTCTTAGCTAAATGCTTTGGTGTTGTCTTCACTGATGGAAATATGACTATTTCTTGCAGGTCTGTTCAAAATCTCTGACTTTCCTTTCCCCCCAGAATCTCTCAGCAGGAAAATGTGGAGAAGCATGTCTTTGTTACATCTTTTTTTCCCTGCCATGCACTGTTCCCTGCCAGTCCTGCTGTTCTAAGTGTGAAGGCATCATAAAAATCTACACATTCTTGATCAAAGGCAGTTCAGGAACAATGACATTTATGCACATCTAAATGTGGTGAAATTTTATGGGAAATGTCAGGAAACTTGCTGTCTGCTGAGAAATTCTGAGGAAGTGAGGAAACCAAGCTCCAACAGGTGGACTTTTTTAAAAATTTAGCAGACATAAATTAAGATGTTACCATCTTTGCTTTCTGCCCACAACTTCCATTAAAGGTTGTTGTCCCAATGGGAGCAAGAGCAATATCCTTGTGCTGATTTCTCAGTGACTGCTATTTACACTGCTATACTTTGTCCTAAGCTGGGGTTTATGTTAATACCACCCTGTGAGTGGCAGCGCCTGGGAAACTGGTATGTGTTTCTTCTGACATGCCTATTTTGGAACTACTAATAGCCACTAGTGCATAAAGTGGAGTGAAAGTACTGATACACCCTTACCCTGTGCCTGCTGTACCCAAGGCAGACTACCAGTCTCCAGGTGTAGTCCTTCAAAGTGGAAAACAGAATTAATGGGAAATTAGGAAGCCTTCAGTTTGGCTGGAATATTTTTAAACTAGTTTTATGAGTTCCATCAGTGACTAATGTGTTGTTTTCCATAAATTAGCTTTCAGTATATGTGACCTTGCTGCCTCTATCATCAAAAAGATGATGTAACATCTCCATGTTGCACAGCACCAATGTCTCAAAGATTGTTTCTGCTGTTTTCTGTACTGCTATGACCACTAAGAGCTTTTATATAGAGACAAAGTAGTTTAGATGATGGGGTTTTTGTTTTGTTCTCATTCAAACTGCACAAATTTGTTTTACCAGCCTGGGATGTCACTGGTGTTGTTCACCTTAATTACCTTGCCTGGTAAAGTTGAATCACGTGTGGAAGATCTGGTGCTTTATTGTTACCTATGTGTGAACCGCTTTAAATGAATACAAGTACTATAAGATTTCACATAGCTCCTGTTTCCAAAGAAACCAGTTTCCTGTTGTCTGGGCATGTTCTGAGAGGGCAGGTCAATTGTAAGCTAAGCATAAACCTTGCTGCAGCTTTGTGCTGAGAAAACAGATAGGAAAAACACAAGATATGACAGAAAAGCTCATTGTGATAGCAAAGCATTAAAGCAAACTCTTTTAACACTTGGATTGGTGAATGGTTGAGAAGGTGTCTCCAGGGATAAAGGCAGAAGTTGATGGAAATGTTCTCACTTTTCTGGATTTCTTTGATTAATTCTCTCCCTTCTTTGTTTCTTCTTGCCTCCTCTGCACAGCTATTTGAATTGGACCAAGGGAAAGGGAGGCGGAGCAGGGTGAGATATATCTTGGGAACTTTAATGTTTACATAGTACTTTTTTTCCCATCCTTTCATTATGAGATGCAGCATTTTAAAAACCTTTTCTCGCATGCTTCTTTTTCTCTGGAATTTAGATTTACATTTATCAGCATCATCTTCCTTTACCCTCTTATGGACAGACCATAACCCCCTAAAATCTTGGGGTTTAGTTCCCTAGTTCCTGCCATTCTCCCCCAAAATCAGCTGGACATTTCATCCTCATGCTAACAAGGACAATAGTGACCAAGGCCAGCGCACTCTGTGTTCCTTTTGTCTCCTAAAACAAAAGGGGAATTTTCTCTTCAAATAGATATATGTTTCAGACCAACTACCACAAATACAATAATATTCTGATATGTGTGGACATCTCAACAATATTGACATAGGAGGCAACAGACAACTTCTGAAATATGTATTTTTCAAAGAATGTTATAAAGAAATCAAGATAAAATTAACAGTACAGACTTTGACTACAAAGCATCAAAAGCTTTACATGCAACTTGAATTTTTCTTTTTCTTTCCACAAAAAAACCATGATGTCTTTACTATTAATCTATTGGAGTCAGTGAAGTTTGCTGTTTGATACAGTAACTTATCCTTGCTGATAACCTCAATGGAATGAGTGAGCATGTGACACTTAGATCTTATTTTTGCTGATAGTGTAGTGCCATTTCACTGGATCCTGCTCATACAAAATGCATTAAAATGTGGACTGTTATAACTGGACACACTAAATTACTGTTTTGAATCACAGTCTCACTCATTCACTTTGCTTTCAATGAGCATATTTTTGAAAAAATAGTCACTGCAAATAAGCTGCTTTTGTTCTGCTCAGAAAGCCTGTGCCCTAAATTTTGAGGAGTCACATTGCATCCTACAGTTCATCAGCCTGAAAGAGAACCATCTAGCCAACATAACTGCCAGACATCCTTGGCTTAAACAAAAAGCTATCCTGGTCTCTCTGCAGCTGTCCTTCAAAGACATTTTACAAATTATTTCTTAACAAAGCAACACTTTCTTGAATTGGATGTGAGACTTTTATAGATACAGCAAAAACCAAACATGAGGTTGTACTGCTGAACCTTATAAATACACAGGATGTTAAGACTTTATTGAATATTCTGCAGGTAAATCAGCTAGGGAAAGTAGTTTATAGAGGAGAAAAAGGTTCTTGTGCACCTTGTCCCTCCCAGATGGCCTGTTTACGCAGACTATGAGCAACAGCCAGTCTCTCTGAGTAGTTATATTTACTGACTGTTATATTTATTGACATGTTATATTTAATCTCCGATCTCTCGAAGGGCCCTAATGTTATCCCTGTGAGTGGCCTTCTGTAAGGGCTTTGGGGTGCAATGTCTCTCCCACACCACTGTGAAAGCAGCAGATCAAGGAAGGTGCCCTGCCAGCCTGGTCCTCCAGCTCTCCCTGTGGAGGATCAAGGAGCATGCCCTGATGAAAGGTAGTGGGGAACTGCGGTGTTGTGCTGCTGAGATCAGGATGTCTCTTTGAAAAATGCTTCTCTGAAGTCCACCCAGGAAGGTGGTTATGTTTCTGGCTTTCTCCTGGGGCAATCTGAGGGCAGGTCTAGTGCCCTCCATGCTGTGACCCCAAGGACTGGCCTGCCCACCGCTCCAGAGCCAAGGAGAATGCTCTGTTCCAAAACTCCCCCTTGGAAATCCTATGGCTTTACTGATCCATGATGTAGAGAAATGCAGGGGAACCTGCAAAGAAGGGAAGCGTCCTGGAAAAATGTGTGACAACATTTACTCTATCCCTTCTACATTTTCTAGGAAGGGGTTACACTCCCATATGGGCTTTTCACTCTAGTCTGCAATCCCTTAGAAAGATTGTCAGAGACAGAGCTTCCTGTGCCCATTTTTCCCACTTTCAATTAAAAAAAAAAACTTCAGTACAATTTTCCAGTTCACCATGCAGTGGTTTAATTATCAAATCTAAATAAGCAAAGTACAGAACCTAAGTTTTAGGAATGGCAGGAAAATGTGAGAATGTCAGGTTTTCAGGAACCCTTCTTGAAGCAGCTAGGGTTTATTTTGAGAGACTGTCAAACAGCAAATATATTCAGAATGTCTTGCATTGTTTCAGACAGCCCAAATGCAGGGTGATAAAAATTGTTCTGTGAGTTCACATCCTTCCACTTTGCAATGTGAATTGCAAATAGTATGTTCTTTGTTACCAGGCTCAGAACCGATTAACTGTGTGAACTTGGCAAAGATCCATGTTTCTAAAATAGGGATAATATCTACTTTAAACAGATTTTAGAAAGCCTTACTGGATAACATTTAAGAAACGAATTCAAAAATAGCTGAAACATATTACATTAGGATCATTGATCTAATTGTGTTACAAACTGGTAGCAAATACTTAGCATGACCCATTAAAATCTTTGTAAAGTATCCTGCTATTGTTAAAAAAAAAGAATAAAAATGCATTATATTTTACAAATAAATAATGCAAATAGAGATCCTAGGCATATGGAAGTGCTCAAATGGGATTTTTTCAAAGGTGCCTTCTTCTGACTACAACTTGTCTTGGAGCAATTGTTCGTAATATTGATAAAAAGCAAAGCTTGGTAAAGAGCTGAATACTAAAATAAGGGGAAAATCATATGCAAAATAGTAACAGAAATAACAGAATAGTGGATAGCAGAGTGCAGTATGAAAGGTGGTATGGGTGAGATAAATTTTCCTGTATCTACCATAATGCTGTATTTACTTAAGATAATTAAATTCTTGAAAGTGCAAATTAGTGTTGATAATGTAGTTAGATACAGAACAAATACCTCATAAAAATTCTGAGGGTTTACTGAAAGCCTGAAGCATCCAGGTCTGTCATATCACTAACACCAACTAAAATATATAACTGATATTACTTGGCATATTATAATCTTCATGTTACTACTGAATATTACTCATCTTCAGAGTAGTCCTTTTTACTTTGTAAATGTCACGAAGGACATGAGATTTTTCTCAAGAAGAAAGTCTGTATCAATAAGGAATTGATTAGCAGTACAACTTCATAATGGCTAGGCCATTTATCTAAGCCATGAGAACAGATCAGTAAACAATATGCCTCCCCAAATAAAGTTATTTTATTTTTCACTAGAAAAGTTTCCCCTCGCTTATTACAGCAACTCTGATTAGTCTGGTATTTTATTGGTTTGCTTTTGGGGTTTTTTTCCCAAGCAAAATTAAAGATAATAGTGACTTGAAAAAAAAGTATAAAACCCTTAGGTACATTAAGTTCTTTTCTTTAGTGACTGTCCCTCTCAGAATAAGAAAAATGGTTCAAGAATTTAAACCTGTTGCAAGTATTATTTCTTTATATCAGGGAAAAAGTTCCTCAGCAATGTGTTCTAGGTACAGTAGTGCTATGTTTTATTCTAAATAATAATAACTTTTTCTACTTCCCATCTGTCTTCACCAAAGTACCCAATCCACAAATAAACAAAAATTCAGTATTTTGCTTAAAGAACACAACATCATTCCCTGCAAGACAACTATGTAAAGATAAGAGCCTCTGGGCAGATTTAGAGCTTACTAACACTGGTATAAATGAAGTGTGCCTTTGGTTGACTTGCAGTTATCTGTGATCAGAATAAGACATAGAACATTCCTGGTTTGGGCTGGGATGACTGGCCAGATGCTGCAGTTCTCCCTGCAGACAATGTGTGAGCACTAGCACAGGTGGCCCAGGGAGGCTGAGAAGTCTCCATCCTTGGAGACAGTTAAAGTTGTCTGGCCATGGTCCTGGGCAATTTGGATGGCTGTACTTGAGCAGGGAGGCTGGACCAATGACCTCCAGAGGTCTCTTCCAAACTCAACCATTCCTTGATTTTCTGTAATGTCTGTTTGTGGAGATTTTCTGCTCAGTCAGTACTATCCTGTCATTACAGACCAATCAAGTGATTTCATTTCTTAGCCCAAACAACTATGGAAATGGTACAAAGGGAAAGTCTCATTTTGGTTTCCTGTCACCAGAAAAGGAGAGTGTACTGGGAGTCACAACCAGGGGAAGAACTAATGGCACTGGAAGAATAAATGTGGACTAAGAGGCACAGGGGGTCTATATCTGTGGTAGACAAAGTGGGAATGCAGGATAAACATCCAGAGCAAATCAGACTTTTTAATTCTCTCTCAATGGAACAACTAGTTTACTTCTTATCTCCCAGGCAGCACAGATATGTACTGATCCATGCTAATTTCCCATGAAAATCTGGTATTTCCTGGAGGTTGTGCCTTGAAATGAAGGATAGCTCTTAATGCCAGTCCCTGTTAGCCAATACTGTAGTGCAGAATGCTGTATTGAACAAGTTGAAGAAAAAGGGAAGCTTTCGAGGTCAGTCACTTCCTCAACACTTGCCTGCCCTTGCTGACATCCTGACATTTAGCAGTTCTCATCTTCTAATGTGCCACTCAAATGTGGCCTTGGTCACTGTTGTCTTTGTTAGCATGAGAATGAACCATCCAGCTGATTTTGGGCGAGAGCAGCAGGAACTAGGTAACCAGGAACTAGGTAGCACATGAAATAAATAGAGGCCTCAGAATTTCTTCTTTCATAGCAGGAAATATGTTTGAAGAGGTAAAATCGCATAGTTTTCCAGGCTGGTTTTAATGTAATAGAGAAGAAATATCATTAACAGATGAAGAAGTGCAGGAAGATGAGGGAATGTGCATGGAAAAAAATTGCTAGCACTGGAGGAGATTGGTAGACATAAAAGAACGAGAGTTGTGCAATAGAATGATATGTCAGAGAAATGTTAAGAACCAGGACAGAAAATATGATTCTGTTAAAATCTTTTGCTGGAAGTATGGTGACAGGTCCTGTTTGGATTAGATTAAGACTCTTCTGAAGGCTTTGCTGTCAGACAGGGACATAGAGCAGAAGCTCTGCCTTGAAATGGGTGGTGTGACAACTGCAGTAAATTTGGTGACAATGGAATATTGTAAACATCTGGCGATACCCTGTCTTTACTAATGGCAATATTAGTTAGACAGTTATACACCTTTTGCCAGCAGTCAAAAGCCCTTGAAAAGTGATTGTCTTTTGAACTTATTTCAGCAAAATATTATAGAAGTTGCTATAGAGAAACAGACTGAATGTTCATGAGTTTATTCAGTTTAAATTAAATGGAACAATAAACAAAAATAGGTCTGTAGTTAAACAGTCTAATTTTGAAAAGGAAGACCATGAGATTAAGAAAAATAATTAGTGAAGTCAACTGGAATAAAGAGCTAGGGAATTCGAATATAGACAAGACCTGGAATATAGAGGCTGACCTAGAGTGTGTGCAAAAACTGTGAACAAATTTTGAAAGGAAGAATAATTAGGGATATAATGGTTAAATGAGAAATGCATCATGGGTTTACTCAGGTTCATCATATTAAGGTTGACTGTTTCTAAGTAACTCATATACTGAAAAAGAAAAACAAATAACTTACTACAAACAAAGCTAAATTTAATCTGTCATGATTTCAGAAAAGCATTTAATAGGGTGTCATATAGGAAATTATCAGCTAAACCTTAGAAAATGAGGATTAATAAAAGAATTGCAGGGTAGTGGACCATAAAGGAATCTAGCTGACAATAGCAGGCTTTGTTGAAAGGGCACTATTGCTCTGAAAGGAGTTTTATGAAAAGAACTAAAAAGGATCATTATTAGGACAAGCTGTAGGTAATGATTTCTTTAATGGTGTTGGTGTAAAAATACAGAATGTAGATAAATTTTTGGTACAAAGGATGAATAAAATATTATCAAAAACTACAAATAAGATGAAACCCAAGAGTACTTGATTAAAAAAATCACATACCTTTGAACTAAATATTTCTGCTATAACTTGGAGACATATCAACATGAAATGTTGATGGAGATAAAATAGTACAGATTAAACAGCAAAGACTAAACTGATGTGACCACGTCTGGAATTTTATGCTTAGTGGAGGTAATGAATATTTGAGAAGACAAATTAGAATTTTATTAGGAATAGAGAAGGATATTGTTCTACCAATTGTATTAAAAGACTATATTATGACAGAAAAGAGAAAGAGCTTGATATGAAGGGGGGGAAAAAAAGTGTTAATAAATGATAGCTCTGTTCCAAAGCACAAACACAAAGGTGGTAAAAGATACTTTACTGAAAGAGCAATCTTGGCACAAGGATAAATGGGAATAAATTGGCCATGAACAGATGTTGGCTGAAAATTGGAAGATGTGCCTTATTACTCATAGGTGCTAGACCAGTTTTTCCAAGGGAAGTGTAAGGGTAAAAGCTTAGTTTTAAATGAAGCTGGTAGCCTTATGGAAGTGAAAATAGGACCTGTCTCTCCAGGAAGAGTGGTCTGTATTTGATAACTCTGTCATTTCTTTTGCTTTACATATGCAACCATAAGTGCAGATATATATTGTGTGTCTTGGTTGTATGCATTGCCAGGTTTTTTATTCCAGATTTCTATGAACTTGACAAAGAAGAAGCATTAAATTATTTCTAAAACTATTTATGCATAGTAGCTATATAAAGCTTAAGTTTTCAAAGTATTCTGTTAACACATTGACATTCTGACATCCCTACAGTGGACATAGGTTGTTCTCAGATTCCAAAACTCATTGGCTTGCTCAAAGTTATACTACAAGTCAGTGGCAAAAATCGAACTGGAGGTCCAGCAGACAAGGATGGTAATTTTAATGGTAAGCCCAAAAGTACAGTGTGCTTATTTTTCATGAAAAAGTTATGCATGGTTAAGAAAAAGATTGGCATGAACTCTGTTTTCCTAATTAGGGATTCTTCGAAACAGGATTATTTCATTTATAGCCCTTTTGTTCTTTCTGTATCAGCATTACCCAAGCATTGTTCGTTGTTATGCTTAGAAGGTAAGACTACAGAGCCCATGGATAGGTAAGCATACAACACTAATTCCAAATAAAATTATAGGTATGCAAACCCAAGATGATCTCATTAAAGTAATAAACTCAGAAGGATATTGAAGACCAGATGGAACTCCAAATAGGAAAATCTATAATGGGACATAAGGATGCAAATTACCCAGAGCAGAGTTTTTCCACATTTGAATGTAGTTCCTTATGTCATAAAAAGAAATATACATAAAATACAATCTGTTCAAGTATTTGTGTTGAAATCACAATTTCTGAATAGATAGATTTTGGATGCTTCCAAATTAATGAATATGTATGTCAATATTACCTTTACTCTAAAAATTCATTTGAAAATATCAAACTTTGTAGGATGTGTGGAATGAAAATTTCACATTTAACATGCTTGGAGCTTTTCAGAGGCTCTGTTACCTGTTTACATGTATGCACATAAAAGTATATTCACTGAACAGTTCATCTATGGAATATTAAAGAACTTACGGATAATTACAGATCAACTGGAGACTTCTTGTTTAGTCAGTGTCCATTATTCTCCTTTTATCTCTCTCTGTTGAGCTTTGATAGTAGGACCCATGCCAGAAGGACTTGCTCTGGCCAGAATTTTGGCAGTGAAGTGCAGAAAGAGCCATCATACTGTCTTTAGAGATCCATCTGTTCTTCTTATGCAAATAATATTGCAGCACTGGAAAAACTGGCTACCTTGAACATCCCTTTATGGCTATCACAGATCTTGCTTAATTAGTGTCTTACAATAACTAGCAGAATGTTTCGGTGTTGGAAAAAGTCCTGCATATCTTTCCCCAAAGACTGGTAGTGTCTTTGTGTCAAATGTCAGACTTGTTTCCTACAGCCTCATTCACAGTCACTCTCCAGCAGTCCATTCAGACTTGCTGGGGTTTTACTTGTCTTTTCTGTGGAAAACATGCTGGTAGTAGAAACAGTGAAGACTGATAAAGCATACTGGTGAATGGAGTAAGTTCATTAGGATGTCTGCTGTATGAACAATAATTGCCTTAGAATCAGTTTTTATCATATACAGAAAATAGGTAAGAACAAGGCATGAACAGGTGTTTGTTTGAATGCAACCCTTTGTATCACAAGAAGCAATAAAAGGGTATGTGCAGCTCCACTCTTAATAGCAGAGAGTCAGATGAAACAGGAAGCAAACACTATAAAGTGTTGTTCACTCACTGGGTAGTGTGTGGTGTCATTCTGTGGAGGGCTCCAGGGGGGAAAAGCAGGCTTGCCTTAGATCATGTTTTTTCAAGAGAACATTATTGACTTCTAGCAGTGCAGGGGCAGTGTTTAGCACTCATTTTCAGTCATTAGTATGACCGAAAAATGGATCATTTAGCAATGGCCCAGGTTCTTGCAGTGTGGTAACACTTACTCTGACTTTGTTTCCCAGACAAGCTGGCTGGCCCTGGCTTGACGATCATCCTCAGTAACACTTTTGCAGTAAAAAAGGAATATATCATGTTGCATAGTAATGTCAGGTGCAGATCCTTTTGGACTTCCTTCCCTTTTGCTACATTTTTCTCTGTTACCAGTCTTAAAGAAGACTCCTGTGGGTGTTTGGCACAAGGCAAAATAGAGCAGCTGGCAATCCCTAAACAGCAGAACAATCTTTGTAGTCCTTTCCCATTAATTGATAAGTAATTCTTTAAACTCCATTGCTTTACACTAAGGTCAGTTTGGCTTTCATTCAGTTTGTAAATCATGATAGCAAATAGATGTTTTGGAAGCAGCTTGCCCTGTTGCTGTAATCTTAGATAGGCTGGTGAAGGTGGGGAGCTGCTTCATAGTAAAAAAATAGTGAGACCACATAGAGCATGAAAAGTATAAAAAGGCTTGGCAACATATTTCTTAATTCTTTCCAGACTGGAGTGCATATTTGGGATTATTATTCTGAGTGTAAGTGTTCAAAAACACCTTTAAACGTCACCTCAAATTATGTATGAAGTTGCAAACCACCTTCATCACAAAGCTTACAGTACACAGTGTATTTTACACTAACCACAGCTAACCATCTTACAGCGAGATTACTTTTAGAAAGCAGTCAGCATGTGATGTGGACAGCATTCAATAATGACCTGCCAGCTTCTGACCTCACCCTGGTTTCACTCCAGCAGGAAGTCCAGTGGAGTCAGAAGAAGTCAATGGGACTGTCTGAAATTTACACCAGAGTATTAATTTGGAAGCTGGCCCATGCCTGGCTAGCATCTCCTGAAGCAATGTTTCTGTTCTAGCTGCTCTTTTAACTTGGTGTTCTTCTGGTTATGGGGGTTAAAAGATTACCCTATTTCAACAAAAGGTGGTTGTCCAAAAAAAAAAAAAAATATGGAACATTAAGAAGTAATAACGCTTAGGCGCATTTTCAGATTTTGATTGTTTGATTCTTCTTTTAAGCCACAAGTGATTTTGAATCCTGTTTCAGGTTCTAAACATGGAAAGGGCTAATTTCAGGGCAGGAATGTATCAACACCAGAAAAACAATTAAAAGCAGTATGAAGTCTAGTTTTTCTGAAAGTACAGAATGGTTTCATGATCTGCACTGAAAAGTGGATATTAGTCTCTTAGTTCACATGACTCTTTCTAGACTAAACACATTATCAAATATGTATATTTACTCCAATTTTAAAGCCAAAGAATAAGCCAAAATTCTATGTCCCATGAGTTAGGGAAACACAAATCTATCCTATTGGTCATTACTATTCATAATTAAAGATTATGAGTAGAGCTCCCTATTTCTCCTCACATAACAAAAAATGAAGATTTTCTAAATTTTGAAGTCCAAAAGGCAAGTAAAAGGACTGTAGATTTATTTTAAAATCTAATCTTTTAAAAAATGTTTATGAACTCCGTTTTGTGTTTGTTGGAATTGGTGGAGCCTGAGGAGAAGCAGAGTACTGTCTGATGATGGGAGGTCCCCAAGTAAGCAAAGTTCTTTACTTCTCTCTGCAAACACCTCACCATACAGACTCACCTGGGTATTGATTCTCCTGGGGGTGAGAACCATTCCTGAGACTAAGTCATGACAGTTAGTCACTCTGCAGAACTCAAAAATGCATTTTAAACACTTACAGAGTGGGAAGTTTTTCCTTTATACCTTTGCAAGTATGTCAATGTGGAATCATGGGAGTATGAATTCATATTTGCTGTCAAGGATGTAAGTGAATATTTTAGACCACGTGTCAATTATTTGCAGAGTTAAATTTCCCTAAGAATCACTGGTGAGCACTTCAGAAAATAAAATTAGCCTTACAATGAGGTTTTAAATTCTGTTCTATCTCACTTTCTTTATTTCTTTCTTCATCTACCTTCAGAATCCATTTATAGCACATGCAGACAAAACTATTATTTTCTGTCTTTAGAAAATAAAGCTGGAATAATTGAACTAATTATTTCAGTTGTTTGTAATGGCTCTTCAGAGAGAAGGCATTCATCTGAAAATTGTATTAGAATTCATACTCTCTATTTTAGTTGTTTCCCGAGTCACATACTGCATTGGTTATATGGAAGCGAACTCCAAACAAAATCAAGATATGGGAATATATATCTAATTTTTTACTCATGTATCTAGTCTCCCAATTTCGTAAGGCTGTTCTAACATCCAAAATGACTAACTCAATTCAGGTCTCTCAAACAGGCCTTTATAGTTTCTACACCTCCCAGCATGAGTACCTTCTGAATAGTAACCATATGTACAGGACCTTCTCTGACACCTTCCAGGTCTGATGTCAAATATAGTGTGTGCCTGGATGTAGGAGAGGTATAAGGTCCTAGTTTCACAAAGTTTAAATGGAATCAGCTTTTCTGGAAACACATGTGCATAATTTTTGGGGGGTGGGGCCAGACTTTTCTGTGGTTGTTCAGAATAGCTTTATCTTCTTTTATTAACAATACTGTTGATATTTCTTCCCTGTATAAGATCTCTTTTTGATGTCTAAGGTCAGACTGAAGAGGGAAATAAGAATGAGGGGTCTTGGAGTGTATTGATATAGTTTTACTTTCTCAAATGCCACCACATCTGGATCAGTGTCTTGAGTTGAGCTGGCAAAATGCCAACTGCCCAATAGAGAGTCAAAGCTTCCCTCCCTCCAGCTGAGAAAAAAGGAGAAAGGAAAAAAAAACCTAGAAACTCAAACCAATTTATGCTTAAACTAACTATATGTATATTTATACAGAAAAGAGAAAATTCAAAGAAATTACAATATAACACAAACACAAGTTAGAAATAGCAAAAAAAAGCTCCCCACTTCCCATTGAACACAAATCCCACCATTCTAACTGCAAATCACTCTAGAGAACTCAATTCCCCAGAGACAAAGACTAAGAACAGACATTTTACTGCCCTAAGATAACATGGTGGTGAGCCGGGGCTGGGCTTGGGCCTCCTGTCCCTCCTGCGAGGGCACGGTGCGTCCTTCTGGGGCACAGTCACAAAGGAACTGACCAAGCTTCTCCCACAGCAGCTCTTACACTTCGAGATGATGTCAGAACATGGTATGGAATACCATTGGCTAGAAGTCAGCTGTCAGCTAGCTCAGCTCAGCTCAAGTCAGCTGATAGTCTCAGGCCTAGTCTGAATTCTAAAGCCTAAATTTAGGCCTACCTAGCTAAACCCATAAAAATCAGTAAGTCTACCTCTTTCTCCCTTCTTCAAAGGATGGTGAAATCTAATAATTGCACCAATTTTAGACTACTTAGAATGGTTGACCTTTAAGCAGAAAATTTTTTTCAGTCCCAGTTAGAGAAGAGATTGTACTTTGCTGTGATAATTAAGAGAACTGGGATATTAAAGTTAGCTTAAAGTATATTCATGGAAATTAAATGCATTAGTGTTAGAATGTAATCATGATGCAAGAGTATGATTGAGAATTTTCATATATGAGGAAGAAATAAATGTCACTCATCGGTACTGAGCACACCAATGGCTTAAGTTAATCCCTTTCTTCTCATTGCAGCTGGCTGGGAACACCCAGATGTTCCTCTGTTGCATGTCGTCCAAGCCCTGGCAATTTTCATCTGAAAGCTGTTAATTTCTTGAGATGAACTAACACAGTTGCCTAAAATCATGAAAGTGTAAACTGCTGAATAAATTGCACACGAGTGCATGTTTTTACCCTTGTTACTCAAGGAGAAACAATTGTATTTTGGAAATAAGAAAGAGAAGTGGCCATGGAACATCAACTCCATTTTGAAATTAAGTATCTCAATCAGTTGCTGGAAATTTTATTTGATCTATTGCATGTGTTTTCCTCAACCTGGACAGAAAAAACTAAAGTGCTTGACTATGTCATGGAATAGGAAAAAGATAACTTTGAAAGCATAGAAAAATGGTTAGGGTGGGTTGGGTTTGGTTTGAAACATCTGACAGGTCTTAAGATGCTTAAGGTATTTGGGACAGGCAGTGGCCCAACTTGTCCTGCATACTTGTTGGATCCTTGTTTGGATCTTTTTCTGTGATTGAGTCCATTTGCTATAAATGTTTGTGGGCCCACCTTCCACTGATCTGCAAACTAGAAATGTCATTTTGATGATCAGTTGTGACTGACTGCATGACACAAACCCCAGGCTTCCCCAAATGGGTTGTGCCTGAACCTCTCACCTTCTGTAAGTGTTACACCCTACTTTCATTTGAAAGGCTTCATATCAGGGAACATGTCCAGCATGAAACCTGCTCTCTGCCCTGCATTTTTGAGTCTTCACCCTTGAAGTACATTTAAACTGCTGCTGCACATTTACTGGTTTTTCCCAACTTCAGTTATAACAGATATACTAAGCAAATTTGTCACCAAAATGCCATTAGTGAAGTAATGTTGAAGAGAGTTGTTTCTTGAAAAAGTCTGTTAAGAGACTATTGAAAAGACAGAAATTAGATGGTGCTGTCTGACTCTTTTCCTGTAATAGCAGACTATTTAATTTTTCATTCAAGTGTACTGACATTGATGTAAAGGTGATAAATCAGTGACTGAAGCTCTCAGTTGCTAGTTGAAGCCCTAAAGGCAGACCTCATAAGGCTGCAGATTGTGAGGGCCACGTACCCTGGTTCTGTGCAGGCTGCACTGGTCGTGCCTAGGCAGTTGGATCTTATTAGCACCTGGCTGAGTGTTCAAGCTTTGCTTTTGGGCTTTTTTTCCCCCAGAATAACTGCACCCTTACCTGGTGTGCTGTCCCCAGGGCTGCTCACTGGCCACAGCAGTCAGTGCTGGAGTGACAGTTTTGAATGGCAGTGACACCCAACCACATGTGTATTCAGATCTGCAGTCTGAGCAAAGGATTTTCTCCCCAAATTTGGTTACTTCCTTTCTGTAGTCCTTTTCTCCTCCAGGTTCACCCAGAGCAAACTCATGAAACAACAAACAACTCACAAAATAAATCAAAACCGGAGACTGTAAGAGGGGAACAGGTCCAGCAGAGGTTCTTCAAGACTTCTATACTTTTCCTTTTGCAAACAGTTCCTTGCTTTCAGTGTGTGATTCTTGTGGTTTGAGGATTTTAGTCCATGATTCCTGTGGTTTTCATCCTGGCTGAGTCAGGCTGAGATAGCGGTACAGCTAAGATAGATATCTCAGCTAACCCAATTAGTCTCAGCAATACTAGAATCTGATTGATGAACTGTCTTGTTGACTCTGGAATAATTCATCCCTGCCAAGTGCATGTAGGAAGTGTTTAACTTTTGATCAACTTGTGTTCAAAACTTCTTTCAAATGGGATTTTATAAACCATAAAATTACTTTTTCAACTTACTGCTTAGAAACACATGTAGCAAAAAGGAAAGATTATTTTTAAATATGCTAAGAAAATTTTAACTTTTTAAAAAAGAGAATGCTGTCCTTGGAAATGCTGTTAACACAGTCACAGAAACTCGGAAAGCCAGACAATAATTGTAGGTTTAAAATCTGCAGATCTTCATCAAATTTACTCACACAATTCTGCATACAGAAGAAAACAAAACACATTCATTAGTAGTGCTTTGGAGGCTGCCTTGGACTGTGCAGGTCTTGCATTGGCAGTTCTCACACTTGCTAGCAGGCATAGAGAATAAGGGTGCAGCAAATTTTGGAAAAGAGGCTGGAATGTATTTTTATTTTGCCCCTTTTCTCCTTTATTCCTGTCTTTCTCCTTCCTGTCTTCCTTTCTTTCTGCTCCTTTTACCTTTTTCTTCTTTTTCTCTCATACCTTTCTCTCCTTTCCATTTCTCTCTTCCTCTTTTTTTTCTCTTTCTTTGTTCTTTTCTCTATGCTGGTTGGTTGATCTGTTGTTTTGAACTGTCCTATGGCTTAGTTATCATTTTACTTTGAAACTGTAACCATTTATGAAATAACTTGGAAAGCTTTTAGCGTAAAAGAAAAAAAAATCAAAAATATTTACTGAAATATTTGGAGGATCCTATTTCAAAAATATGCTTATATTGAAAGGAAAACAAAAGCTAATCAAGGTATTATTTTTTAAACCTGTTATAAGCTTGAAAAGCAAAATTACATATTTCATTTTGATTAACAATAGTTGATCCACATGAAGTAAAAATGGAATTTTTGCATATGTTTTTCATATTCATCCATAAAAAGTCAATTATTGTCACAGCTCTAATCAGAAATCTAAATATCTGTGCTTCCTTTGTCAGATTCCCATCCTTCCTTTCCTTTCTCCCAGAGAACTGTGCTACAGTTTTGTTATACATCAACTGATTTTTAAACATTTGTGTTGCTGACTCTGTGTGCTCTGCTGAGTTTCCAATACCATTTTTTATCCAAACTATGAAGGTCACTAATTAGCTCATTTTTGTTCCATCACAGAAGAAACAATGTTAACTTCAGTTGCATCAAAACTGAATATAAATGCCTCATTAATCTTAGACATATCAAAGCAAGTTCTGAGGATGGATGACAATGTAGGAAAATAGCCCTAGAGAGGAAGACACTGAAAGATTAGACAGTGTTTATTATCATAAAGACATTCCTACGTGCTCTATAGACTCAGTGAAACTGGGGCACAATGCAAGTTTTGAAGAAGCACAGCATTGTGTGTAAATAGTGAGGTTGATTTCAGAATTCCTTCCCAGGCTGTGCCAGAAGCTGTCCCAGAGAAACGCTGAACATGTTCTTAGCTTTTGCAGAAAGTGCAGTTAATACACCCAGAGAATGGAAAGCTTCCTTCTAGGGCAGGGTGCTGCCACTTGGTTGCCATGTATTCTGGTGCTGTCTCCTCAGAGGTTCCTTGGCAATGCAGTGGGAAATCTGCTCAAAGTCCAGCTGGACTCAAAGCAGTGCCCTGAGACAAAATCTGTGCAAACACCAACCATCCCATCTGGTGGAAGCAATCTGCAGGTGATTCGGTGTTCAATTAAATGAATTCAACAAATCAGTGCATCATTTGGATTTTACACAATCATGTGTAAGTCAGAGAGGAAAACTTACATATTAAAATTGAGGGCTAATTATTTCTTAGTGTCACTACATAGCAAGTCACAGAAGTTTTTATGTGTAAAACTAAGGATATTGATGTTTTTATTCATTGCAGTTGGACTGGAAATCAGTTGATGTGTTTGTGGGTTTCTTTGGGAATATTTCAATAGCAAATACAGAGTATTAAGTACTTAAGATAGTATAATGCATAAGCCAAAATGAAGAAGGATGAAATAGTAAAATCCTAGTGCCTCATTTCCACACCCTTGTTACAACTTCTTAAATCGACATGTTCTGACAACACACTTTGATTTTAATGAAGCTGTCTTTCCAGCTGAAGAATATTCCCCTGTAGTAATTAAGATTCTCTTAGTTTTCCAGTTAAAGTGCTCTAGAGAGTTGCTTACTCTTTCGAAGTGTTTCTTTTCAAAGCCAAAAAAAAAAAAAAAACCCAACCAAAAACCAAAACCGAACCCCAAGAAATAAGTCCTTTTAAAAAAGGTTTGTTAAATCTAACTTGAGATAAGTAACTCTGATTAGATCAGGATTAATGTCTCTTATTGAAAAAAAATTTCCCAAACCACTAAAAAATCAAACAAACCCACAATATAACAAACTATTCCTACCTTATCAACATCCTTCCATAAATATTATGGGAGCATGTGAGAAAGTTGAGACTGGTGACAGTTTTTGTGGTTGGGTTTTTTTAAGAAAATCTTAAACATCATCTTGAATTCTTTTTTTTACTTGATTCAATTATCTGGCTGTAAAATAATTTGCCATTCACAGGCTAGCTGTTGCAGCTATGAAAATTTTTGAACTATTAATACCCTGACTTACAATTTATCCATGTTTCTTCTCTAAGAATATATTATTTTTTTTGTATCAGAGAAATAGAAATATTGGAAATAGATTAAATCCAGTAACACCACCTAAACTGAAGAAACCAAATCTTATTTCTTCACTGCTTTAACTCATTTTTCACTCTGTTCCCTGAACGGAACTTCAATAGACAATACTAACATTTTCTTTTCCCTTATTGGTATTCCTGATAAAACCTCACAAAGAAGGTTAAAATGTGATTTTTGCAATATTAACAGACACTGCTGTGTCCCAGTGCTAGCTTTGTCCTTTGTTGGAAATTTTTATTTGATCATTGGAACTGTGATTTGTAGGACCATCATTTGGTTTTTAAAGGACTACCCTGTTTACAGGACATCATATTAGAAAGGTGCATGAGCTATCTTACAAATTAAAAGATTCTTTTATTCCTACTATTTTTTTGCTTCCACAAAAAGTAATTTACTCTGTGAGACGAGACTGCAGTCTCAGATTCTGTTTTATAAACAAAACTATATTTATCAGTTCCTTAAGTGAACTATGAAATTTTTTTAAAAAAATAAAGAAAACAAGATACTGTCGTCTCATATAAACAATAGCCTTTGTCTATTACATCATTGCATTGTAATTAGATTTATTATGGCTGTATGCTCATGATCTGAGTAAGTGGAATATGTGATGTGAGTTTAATTGGCTTATGTGTTGTGCTGAGTTCAGGAGTGCATTAGAGCCTGCCTTGTCCCGCTGCTGAAGGAAGCATCTCTTGGGAAAAAATCAGCCATTCCACCACAGGCTTTCAGAAACATTCCACTGCAATAAATGCCAACATTTTCTAAATTAGATTGGAGACAACCCATCCAACAAAGTAGCTATTACCTGCTGCTTTTCCCCTCCTTCTCATCATATTTGAGAAATCTCTGTTCTTCCAGGACTGGTGCAAAACCCACTCATCAAAAGCACAAATTCCCTTTTTATTCCTGCCACAGGCTTCAGACTATTTCTAGCTGCTCAGAGAATGAATAACACTGGGCAGCTCATTTCATCTGTCTGTGTCTTTATATAGCAGTTCTGTGAATAGAAGGAATAGATCTTAACCCATCCCAGAGACTGCTGAGTGAGGTATGCAGTAGAAGCATAGTTTGTAATGAATGTTACGTATACTCAGAAATAATCATGTGTAGTAATGGCATAACATGCTTGCTCATATTTTAAGTCTTCCTGTAGGTACATCACACCAACCTTATCAAGGTGAATTATGCCTAGGGAATTGGAATCTTCAGTTGAATGGTCTGAGTTTACTTACAAAACCAATTGTGAGGTCTATTTTAATGTTCTTAAGACTAATGATCAAGTCTAAATGGGATTTAAAAATAAACAGGTAAAAATAGGGGGAATGTATTTAAACCTGATCCAAAGAAAATGTTCATATGCAGTACAAGGTCTTACGGAGACTGAAACCATCTGATAAATTGTATGACTGTCTTCGAGTGATCTGTTATTATTAACATCAGGTGTTCACTGCATTTCTATACAGGCTTTTTACACACTTCTCCTATTTATACTGCAACATCTGAGATTTTTTCCACAAGTGGATAGTGAAGAGTGAATGATCAAAGTACAATGTTTTGATAAACACAACCTTGCTCTTTAGAGAGAGAATTGATGGCAATTTGCTAGATGCAGCCTCAACTAATACAATGTATAAATTTTATCGTCTTGTTATCTTAGGAGTGGAAAGTGATCCTGTATTTCAATCATGCAACAATAATTAATGAATAGATAAATACATAACATTCAAATATTTGTCAGAATCTGTGAGCAATCTAGACTGAGCCATGCTCTGACATCCTGTCTGGTCAGATGAGATCATTTGAGTTGTCTTTGTGCATCCTGAGTTCAAATTTCCCTTTTGTTTTAAATCAGTAGCCTTGCATGGATAGAAAAGTCCTGTCTGCTCCCTTAGGACATCCATTATATTGAGGACTTTGAAAAACAAACAAAAGTTAAGTCTTTGGTTTTGCCATGTTATTTTATGATTATGCAACAGTTCTCTTTATTTCCTCTTGCTTTTTTCAGACTGTTCAGGTTTGGTTTTGATGAGCTCTATACATAGCTGTCTGGGCTTTTTGTTGCAGGATTTATAAAAATATATACATGTGTGTGGAGCAGATAGTTTTGAAAATGCCATTCTACTCAATTTAAATAAGCTGATGAAATAACATGCAGAGGTCTTTATTCTGCAGAATGCATATAAAAGGCACATAAATTGAGCAATGAAATGAAAGGCAGTAATGATTATAACCTGTTTAAAATAATATACTTTGTGTAGAACTGTTTTCAGTACTGTTTTGACTTACTAAGGGAATTTGTTGGTTTTCTTGAAATATACTTAAAATCAAAGTCTTTGGTGTATGACGGTTTGTAGTTTTCCCTTGTCCTCCTTGCAGGTAGTTTGGTCTGTCATTGTTTATTTCCAAAAATATAAAATTTAGTAATAGAAATAGAAAGAAATGAGTTACATACAAAGCTTGAATTGCTGTTACATGTGTTTGGACAAAAGGTAAATTATGCCTTAAATTAAAGAGAAATGTGTGCACATTTGTGTTGCTGAGCTCTGTGATTTTCTGTCTCCTTTATACCATATGGACTGAAGGCAATGATAAAGTTCCCATGATTTCAGCAGTTCAAGATCAAAACATGGTTCAGAATACTCAGCAAAGTAATTAAAAACAGAATTTGCCATTGCTGATTGCATCATAGGTAACTTGCTTTTAATGCCCAGTCTCTAACATGTAGGAGCATAACTCCACGTGCTGAGGTCCAAGAGGGGCATTTGTTCAGTGCTGGATGAGAGTCCTCCTATCTGCTTTCTGCTCCCTGTGCTCTCTGCTCTGCCCTTGAGGGTCCTGACTCATAGTGACCAATACCAACATACCTTTCTCATGAGTAAAGTGGAGAAGGTGAAAGTATTCAATTAGAAAGTCACAGTGCTCCTAACCTTGAGTGTCACCCCACGGCTCAAACTGAAGTACTTACTCTTTCAGAGATAGTTTTCCAAAGCTACACATCCAAAAGTTGCACAGACAAGTTCTAGTGGACTTCAGTTCTCCAGACCTTTTGAGGCCATTTAATCACAGAGCCCATATTGGGTCCCCACAGTGGCTGGGATAGGAGAGCACATGGGAGATGGAGTAGCCAGGCCTTCCTCAAAGGATTTCTACCTTTCTCTGACATCCAGCTTGCACCCTGCACATGCCTGATCTGTGATACTGCTCTGTTCCTTTTCTGCAGGGGTTTATATGCAATGTTTTCTGAGCAGAAGGACACTAGGCTTCCTTGAAAATAAAACCTAAAGTTGCACATGCCCCTGTTTGGGAAGAAGTGGTTTTGAAGGTTCTTGTTATCTTGCCCCTCTGTGAGGTTTACAGATGCAGTCTGTAACGAATGTAACATCATATTGGCAGGTGTTTGCAACCATACATTTCTGTCTGTGAAAATCTAGCCTGCCCTAAATCTGAGTGAAGGCAAAGGTTTTTGAAAGCATTGAGCTGAATCCACAGGAAGACTTGCTGCAGTTGTTTGATATGTGAAATGTAATTTATATTTAAGGGAAGCAGGATTCATGGGCTAAATAGTTTTTGTTGTTTTGAACCTATTGGATTTACACCAGGAGTGGATTTGACCTTTATTATATGTTATCATTTAGAAGCTGTCATAGCTCTCGGAGTCTTCTTACAGGGGAATAGGTTCCCATAAACCATGCAATCTCTTCCATACCAGGCTGCATTTGATTTCCTGCCTCTCCAGGAAATAAAAAACTGATGTGTGCTATGTAGGATAAGGCTAACACATGAATCAACACTTCAGTATGTCTAGAAAAGTGTCTGACTACTGGTTCTGGTGGGGAGTGGCATTACTGTTATTCTTTTTATCAAGTAGTTTAAATAGATTTGCAAATTCCTCAGTTAGTAGTAAATAAATGGAAATACAATCACAAGATAAGAAAGCAGCTAAAGAGCTGAACTTCTGCAAGACTCTAAAATAGCACTAAGACTGCCAATGTAATAGAAGCTTACTGAGTTCACAGATCTGTAAACAGTGCTCTGTATCTCCATAGGTATCTCTTAGTGGCTCTGTTAAGGGAGAAGAGGCAATGGTAGAAATGGTGCAGCTGAATATATGCCTGCTCAGTTAACTTTGATGTTGTAAATGTTCCAGGTATGGCTCTTGGCCGTATCATAGTAGCCTTTACTGTGTTGTTATTCTACAGTAGTTTTGCAATTATTCATCCCCTGAAGACTCTTTATGAAATGTTTGTGTGCTGCTAGAATTATAGGGTGGGTGTTTCAAAACAAGTGTGCAATTTTTGTAAAAAGAACTATGCTCTTATAGGTGTAAGACAAAAGAAAATAGTTGATAATCTTTATTGCACACTATTTCTCCAGATGCTTTACAATTTAAAATAACAATCCCATTAAGAATTAAATGATAAAGAAGAGAGAGGAGGGGGAATTGAGAACTGGGGTAAAAGTAGAGGTGAAGGATATTTTCTGTTGGGATAGTTATATGAAACAGGGAGTTACTGAAACAGAGACATAGCAGGAGTCTAATCCAGACAGCATAATCTTGAGGGACTAAATTGTCCATCAATATTTAGAGAGGAATTTTGTGTATTGCCATTTATTTAGGGGTTTTTACTTAAGTGTATTAAACAGGTAACACAAATATTTAGAACCAAGGCAGTTGTACTGGTCTATGGATACCTGCAGACATCTCAAAGTCTGAAATGGTTTTTTATGCTAACAAGCAGGGTGAAAGTAGTATCAATCAGGGTTCTGCCCAAGCTGCACCTTTGGAGAAGTTTCCCAACTAGTTTGTCAATGATTTAAGTGTAAATAAGAGGTGAGAACCCTATACAGACATGCAGTCAGCCTTGTTATTTTTGCTATCCTATGCTTATCTGCTATATGTAGCTTGAAATGTTTCTGATTTTGGGCTTGTCACATTTGCAGCAGAAGAATCTAACGTCAGTGTTTAAATTTCTCATTTCTGTGAGCTAGGGAATGTACAAGCACGTAGATAACATGATCCCTTCAAAAGAAGGTCACAGAGGAGGTGAAAGTAGCACTGCCTTAAAAATTACGGCAATGACAGTAAATGTCTGCAGAATTGCTCAACAGGAGAGAGAACTTCTTCCTTCTTACAGTGTGCTCAAGATCTCCACACTCAGGAGTGAGCTATTTGTGCCCATAAATTGGCATATTTATAGCTCCTCTAGCTGGCCATAGACATGGAATCTGAAATAAGTCCTCCTTCTCTTCCTGAGTAGGTGGAATTATTTTCAGAGCAGTCAAAGTCTTTTAAAATCTCAGGAGAAATATTTTTTATGGCCGATGCAGAGTCCTTAAATGGAATTGCCTTCAGGGGGATTCACGTATGTTTCAGCTGATTACGTATTAAAATCCAAGCTGATGAAAGCAGACAATCATGTGCACAGTGAAAAAAGTTCAGGAAGGATCAGCAGAGTTTATGTTTTAAACCAAAAATTACCTGGAGCATTCTTCAGGTTGTTCTAAAGTCTGCCCAAAAATAATTTGTGTGCCCTTTGCATCGCTTAGCATTTTGTTTTCAACATTTTCAGCACATCTTGCGGACATTCCACTTGTCTTCAATGTATATCTTTTACTCTGCTCTCAGACATCATGATTAACTAGATTCTGAGCTCATTTTTTTGCTTCATTATTCCTGAGGGAAGTAATCTGAACAAAAATCATTCGGCCCAACTTACTTGCACAGTTAGGCAGTAGGTGGTACTTACTTGATCTGTCACATGTAATATGAATAGAGTCACTGTGGACACTTAAAATTCATTTCTTAAATGTTTGGTGCAGGCTGGACATCACAGTGCACATAATCATATGGAAATGCTTTTGGAGTTGAAAGAGTATTTTTTGTGATCTTCCTCTAATGAAACACCGGCTCTTGTATTCACTGCCTCTCACCCATTAGTTCTCTAACGCTGCAGGATAACATGAAGATATCAAGAATGGATTATTATTAATTTTTAGCTTGAATAATTTTTCAATCTATCCCAGCATTTTCACACTGTGGAAATAAGTACTGAGTTAATAATTTTGCCACTGTTACTGACATAGTATAATGACAAAAAAAACCTCGAGTAGAATAGAGCAGAACAGACTTTCAGAGGATTTTTCATATGTGAGGGTCATTATATCCTAAAAGTTAGATGAAAGCATAACTCAGTTTGTGCATTCAAAGTCTAGGGCAAGATCCCAGTAAGGGCTGAGACATTGCTGTATTTGTGCTATATTTACATATTAAGTCCCTGAACTAGTGACTGTCATGATACAAATTTCCAAAATAAAACTTTAAAATGCAAAACTCAGAATTTCTGGTAATTTTTTTACAGGCTTTTTATCCTATTTCTCTAACTCAGCTGAAATCTGCAGTGGTGGCTCTAGGTGGCACATTGTAACTGTTTCAATGCAAATGCCTCACGATGGTGTCACCTCTGGGTCAGCAGTTCAAGCTAATGAGTGCAAGAAACATAGTGAATGTCCATTGGATATCCATGGGTGAGCTCCTTCCAGTACCTGTTGGATGGACACAGAGCACCACATTTAGAGGCACAAATCAAGACATTAGTGACAAGAAATTGAAGAGTTGGTCCTCTCAATAGCACATGTGAGCAGAAAGCACAAGATGATTTTATTTCTGCAACCTTAGTTTTGTTGTTTTCTTATGTGTAAAGAGTATTGTGTTTGAGGTTTTCAGAACAGACCTATCTACAGGTATTAAATAAGAAGGTATTTTTATAGGAAAACAGAGTGAAAATAGACATTAATTTCATAACAGGTGCAGTATGTGTATTGCTCCCTGCCTTACATCTATTTCAGGCCAAGTTGTGTGTGTCAAACTGCACTGTAGGATGATTTTTTTTAACAACACTTTTTGAGCACTTAACTGAAGGCATTTGTCCTAACAGTATTTTTGTACTGTAATGAAGTATTATAAAAGCCATAATAATGAAAAAAAATTGAACTATCAGAAGCGAAATGTCATTTTTAATTTTCCCATTGATTATGTTAAAATAAACTAGATTAGCAAGCTGGGTTTAATTTTTACCTCTTTTTGTGTATTGCTAACCAATCTGAAACCTCGACTATTTCTGATTATATGACATAAAATGGTGTAATAGTACATTTTATTGCCTGAAGGTGAAATGATTTCCCTTCATGCTGTGAACCAAATTTAGAAAAGCATATTGCAACTGGTGTAGAAAATTTATACAATGAATAGTCATTATGTTTCTGATGGAATGATATTAGGGGAAAAAATACTTGCGATATGAAAAAGCCCAGTATATCAAGGAAGGACACTGGGTACCTCTAAACAGAGTAGAGGAAACATTTGTACTTCAGGCACAAGGTGATACTTCCTTGTTCACCTATCAAGGCTAAAAAAAGCTTCTAATACTGTAACTAAATTCCTCTGAACTCTGGAGTTTCAATGTTTTAATTAACATTGAAATAACTTCATTCTTATATTTAGTGTTGTCCTGCTAAAAGCACAATTACATTTGTTGTATTATCCATATTTCACATGAACTATGGCCTGCACTGGGACTTCTGTTGTCGACTTCATAACAGTTTCTGCTTTTGGTCATTTTTACAGTATCTGTTGCCTGTAGTTTTATGCTCTGTGCTTCGCACTGTTTGTTTGTTTGTTTTTTCTGATTATTGCTTTTATTTAACTTTATAAGTTACAAACAGGGCCTGTAGGAAAGAATTAAGTATCTTGGTCTCAGCCTTGGTGAAACATCAGCGTATGATTAATTACATTTTTTCCTGCTGGTCATGTTTTTGTGACAAAACAATGTGAAGTAAAGTCATTCTAGAGCACCTTGTGGAGTGTAGATGAAAACTCTACCACATGAAATGGGACAAAGAATGAAATTTCAAAGACATTCTCTATTTTTCCAAGTAGTAACTAATTCCCAATCAGAAGATCAATAGTACTCTTCCTTGTCACCAATTTGTAGACGTCATTCAATGAATAAATATAATATGATGTTATGTTTTACAGGATCCGCCACACTGTTTATTTTACCTCAATATAAAATGCCAGCAAAAACTATCTCTTCCAAAAATAAAATATCCATATATATTAGCATTTCATAAAAATCAAAGTTGGGCACTGGAAAAGTATTTCTTCATATATGGGGTATGTTTTTATGCCAAAACAGCTGCATTTTAGAAATTTATTGCAACCAACATAATAACGTGTAGCTCATTCAAAACATTTTTAACAGAAATGTAGAATTCTCAGTAATGATCTTTTACAAACCTTCTTCAGTTCATCATCAAAGTATCTTGTTAAATAAGCTGCAGAATAAAGAAGTCCATGGAGGATGAAAAGTTAATTTCAAATCTGTTAATTAAAGCAAAGTAAAAAGTCTGTTGCCGATGGGAAAATCTGTGTCTCCTTCACATCTGTACCATGGTGCAGGTTAAGGAAAATGGAGAAATTACATATTCCCTCCAGGACCTTTTCATGCTAATGTGTTGTAGTGCCATGTGAGGTAAAAGCACATCCAGTCACTAGTTTCCTCTGCCAGCATAAAATAATTGTATATATATGAAAAAAACCATAGTATTCCAATACACCTGTTTATGTTAGTTCTGTATTCCCTGAGCAACAAAACTGAATCATTATGTCAGAGTACAAGGGAAATGGCATTACAGGTTGGGATTTTGGGTTCTTCTGTGTCCTGCTCCTTATTGTGTCATGTAACATTCCCATGCCTCAGAAAGCATCAAGCTGTACAGTTGTGTACAGCCTATTGTGTTGGTAACATCCCTTCTGTTAATATCAATTAACAAGGATGAGTTCCTCCAGGGCTCCTGTGGGGCTTTAAAAAAGCAGAGTGCTCAAGATCTTATGTATCTTTGTTCAATAAACATCACTGTGGTTACTTTTATATAACATTTCACTTTTTATTACGGCGCTTTATCTGTTAGCAGAAGGCAAATAGACATTGTTTTTCATAAAGAACCAGATAATTCTTTAAAATATAATAACCTTAATTTTCTATTTTTGATACCCATTGGTTGGCTTACTGTAACCAAATTGTAATATATTCCTTGGCTCCATTTTTACAACAGGGAACATTTTCTTAAGTATTTATGTTTGCCAGTCAGCTGGGGACAAGAAGACATAGGTGTAATTGAGCATTCAGGATAGACTTCAGTGCACATGGCATAGTTTGTGACAGTCTGCTATGTGTTTTGGGAGTTGTGCTAGACACTCTCAGGTGTCTAGCTGCAAGGGAATAGTTCTCTCCTAAATGCAAGTTTTTATTCTAGATTCAGAAGAACAAAACAAATCTCAAGCAAAGTCTGGGGCTGCTGATGCGTTTCAACTTTGCTTGCAAGAAGGCAGCACCTTCCTGGACATCTGTAATGGACTAGCAATAGCCCCTTCATTTATTGATAAACTTCATTATCACAGGATCATCCAATAATTAGCGTGGAAAGGCTCTCTGGAGATCATTTGGTCCAACACTTCCTCCCAGTAGGAACAACTGCAAAGTTAAAACCATCTTGGATGGTAGATTGTGTTGCTCAAGACTTTGTCAAGCTGACTTTGAGCATTTAGAATGACATGCAGTCTCTCTAGGATATCTGTTCCAGTGTCTCTCTAGGACATCTGTTCTAGTGCTTGATTACTTCTGATTTTTCCCCTCTTAATATTTTCATTGATAGTTTTTCCTGCTTTTTCTTTCTGTATATTTAACATTAGGCTGAGAAAAATTAATTCCCCCTTCATTCTTGGATGTCTCTGAAAAAACCACTGTATTGGCAGATCCAGTTTCAGTTGGAAGCAGTGGACATTTTCTTTGAGTGAAGGAAAAGAGTGACCAGAGGGTGACAGTTGGCAGTCTCATTGGTCACCAGTTCTTGAGCTGCACTGAATAGGTTTTAGACTCTGGGACATGAAATCCACAAAATACAAGTATGCAAAGATAAGTGTCATGCATCTTCTGGACCCTGGAATTTATCCCTGGATGGATGGAGGTATGCTATTCATATGACTGGAAGCTGGTGCTTCTATGTCCTTCTCATCCCATTGCCTGCCTTTCAGAGAGGCAGCTTGAGGAAGAGTAGAGGTACACTGCCCAAAAATGAGTGTGCTAATACTTCTGTAGCTGAAATCATCACTAACTTCATGCTGAATTCATAGAGTCAGAAGTTCTACAGCCAGAGGGGATCATTATGTTCACCTTGTCTGACCTTCTGTGTTACATAAAGGATAGATTTCTTCAACTATTTTGAACGATTAATACATTTCCTATGAAAATAACATTAAAGATACAGAGAAACTACTCCATGATAATAATTTAAATTGTTAATTAGCCTCTGTATTAAAAACATACACCTTTTTCTAGTCTCAGTGCATGAATACTCAGCTTTCTGCTACTAGATAGATCATGGTACTTAAAATCTTATGAAGCACATAATTATTCATTAAACCAAATGTCTGCTTTAAAACTATTTTATAATTGGAGACATCAGTCACTCTTCCATAATGTAAAATTTGAAATATTAAATCCTTCCATTGCAAGACCCTAGAACATACATGTCCTGAACCTGCATCTGATTTCACTCATACTCATCCTTACTCTTCTATCCCCATCTTTGTTACCTATTTGCACCCTACTTGCTGTAACTGACTCAACATGCTATGAGTTCATTTACATTCTGTGTGTTTAAATGTATTCCTATAATAGCACAAAATCTTTAGGGACTGAGGGATCATTTAGATAAAGGATATGTACATGATTGTTGTATTTTTCCTTCCATTTTTAAGGGCTAGTAGATTTATTTCTAGTATATCACTATGCATTGGGTTTTACTGTACCTGGGTTGTCATTAACATTCTGGAATTAGTGAATTTAAGTAAGACTGGCATATGTTTCAGCCTTTGCATGATTGTAACTTAGAACTTTTTCATGAAAGAACAAAGAGAGAACATTTATGTCACTGTTAGTTCTCCTTTGTTAGGAGGGCAGTCATAGTTACTATTAAAATGTCTCACAGTATGAACTTGGGTGAGACTGTCATCAAAAATCAACACATCGTCAGCAACATCCAAGGTTAGAGAATGAAATAATGAAGATAGTTCCATATTGCTATAAAACAAGGCCTTGGGTAGTGCAGCTTGGGGTGAAGGCAGAGAATTTGATGCTGTATATTTGTTCTTTATTCTTGTGTCTTCCTATTGAGGCTACTTTTGAATAACTTTAGGATACGTTTTACCTTAGGATATTGTGTTTTAGCTTTTTCTTTATTTTCAGAAATGACTTTCATTCAGTAAAATGCATTTCTTATTGAGATTGCCACCATACAGAAGCAATTCCTTTTGCAGTACTAATTGCTTTATCTTCCTAACATTTTCTCTGTGAAGTCTGCTGCTTCTGCCAAACACTTTGGCTTGTCTACATTTTAGTTACAAGGCACATTTGTGGATCACGTACAGTTTACTTATTCTTCTGAGAAAACAATAGCCCACAAGAATCCATGAAGGTTGAACAGGTGATCAAAGGGTGAACAAAGTAGTGCTTTGTGATGTTAGAAAACAAATTCACCTGCAGTGAATTCCTTCACTTTATTGGATTCTAAGGTAGATAAAGCAGCATTAAGATAGAGAGCCTTACTTATTGTAAAATTTTAGACTGAAATTAATATTAAAGTATGAGGAAATTGTGCTGTGTGATTTATAACCTTGATTTCAATTACTTGAAGTTTTTTAAAGCCACAGGTTGACTCCTTGGCTGGCATAAATCAATAAAATTGCTGTTATTTATGGTAGTTGCAGATATGATTACATACTGTTGGTTTCTTCATAACTCCCTTCCTTCCTTCATACATTTCAAATGAAAAGCCCCATGGCCATACTTCAGAATGTCAGGAACTGTAGAATTTGTTCCTGTGGGAGATTTACATCAGCTGAGCCCATTTAACTTGATTGTTTTTTATTTGTAGCTGATCAAAAATTAAACAGTCGATATTGTGTCTTTACCTTCTTAAGTGGTAACAGTTTGGGACTGCTTTGAAAAGATAAGAAATGGATGTATATTTATTTAAAATTCTTGTTAAATTACAGGGAAAATGGTGAAGGTGATACAAAATTTAAATTTGTTAATAGATCATTTCAGATAGGAACATAACGTACTCCCTCTAGTGATGAACAGATAATTTCCAAAATCTTCAGAAGTTTATAAGATAACTTACTCAAAATGTTTTTGACTAGTAAAACTTGGAAGCAGTCTTTTGTGTGCTGGTGGTATGTGATATGCAATATGCTTTATTACATACATATTTTGAATAATATCTGAACAAGGAGATGAAATGTTTCATTAGATGTACTTGAATGTAAGACTTATGGGCATATATCATGATCATTAATTCCATTTTCTGTGAAGCTTCTGTGAATCTCAGAACACATCAGTGGTGAACTAATTTTCCTCTATGCAGATAAAAATAAATTCAGAAAAAGAACAACTGTGAGTTAAATAATAAATAAGCCAATTTGCACTCGTAATTCCTACATCCTTAAATCTTCATAAAGTGTCATTAAAATTCAATGTTCCTTATACAGATTGATGTGCAAGCAATACATAGTGCAAAAATTAGATTCTATGGATATGCAAGAGGTGGGTTTATGCAGTAATTATAGCATTACTTCATTTATAATTATTATCTTTATTAGATGTAATTTAGCCAAGCAGTATAATTTAGATACACACATGCATCTACTACTTTAGTAAAAATATGCATGCTAACCTTGACAGCTTTGTGCCTTAAGCGAACATGTTGTATTGAAAACTCTTCTTCTTTATGCTTTTTTCCCATGAAGTCCTGCAAACAAACAACTCTGTTGTTGCTACCATTGTTTTATTCTACTTTCAGGAAACAATTTACCATAGCTAAAACAAAAAAGACCTTGGATCTAGTAATTTTCTTTGTCAAGGTCAACTGATTCAGCAACTAGTTCTTGACTAGGTTTTCAAAACCTTAAAAAGTGTTATTATACCTATATTTTTATTCGGGAAGCCTTTTTTACTGGAATTCAAATTCAATTCTTTTAAACATATCCATTAAAAAAAAAAGCAAACAAAACTAAGCAAATTTCCTAAACCCAAGAAAAACAGATAATAAATCAATGAATTTAGTGTTAAACTGTGGAGATTTGACTTTAAAGTCATAGTGATGAGCTCTAGTTACCAAGTCATTGATGATATGCTGGGTTTTTTAGGATTGACAGAGATGCTGTACTAATTGTACACCTGTGTTTCCTGTGGGTGGATAGTTCTGTCTGGAGGATTCCTTGAGTTCCATGCCTGTTTTTGGTAAACTAGTACTACAAAGTGGGAGTTAAGGTTGAATTTCAATCTGGTAACCTGTCAGAGAAGGTACATGATTTAAATGTTAGTCTGTGTGAGCTGGTTCAACAACTGTACAGAAGAAGTCCTACTGAGTGGCAAACCTGAGGCTTTTTGGTAAATGAGGAGAAAACTCACTCCCCGTGATGCAGATGGCTCCTTCCTTCTCTGGGCATGGTGGCACAAGAGTTATGTTGGTAGCACTGGTGTGTTCACGTGTTGCTGTTCCCATAAAATACTGCAGCAATGCCTTGTCCTTCCAGAGCTCGTTGTTGTTCTCCCCTAGAGAAATAATTGTAACAGCAGTATTAGCTGAGGTTTGGCAGTTGTGCATACAGCAATATATCTGACTGGTACTGAGGGAGCACAGCAGTATTCATGTTTAAACAGCTTAGTGACAAATATCATGTGCTGCAAAAACACAAGGAAGGAGCCTGAGCCAAAATAAGCTTCTGTCTTACCGTTCTCCATCACAATACCAGTGGTGGCAAGTCAGCCTTGCAGTGTAAGTGTAGGGACACCACCTTTTTCAAGAAAGGATTACAGTGCTCAAAGATGTCCTGAAGGAGACAACTCTCCCCTACACATTCTTCAAGATTAAAAAAGCATTTAATTTCCTTTTTTTCTGTTCTGGGGATTTTCATCACTGTTTTTTGTGAGTGCAAATTTTTCTACTACATTCATACTCTATGTCCACACTTTATTAAACTTTGGGCTCATAGTGATCTGAGGCATATTTCATGTCTCTGATTTCTCTAAAGTAAATTTTGATTTTCACCAATATTAGTAAAAATTAAGCCCAAATTAAACCTTATTATTTCTGAGTAATGGGCCAGCATTCCTTGACTTTTGATGGACATGTATCTCTATGATATAGTCTTGCTCTCATTACTAACTCAGAAATTGAGTTTCTGCTTGAGTTTCACTGCAGAAGGGAAGTGCTTGGTTGTTATGAAAATGACAGGCACATATGTGACTTTGTCACACAGCTCCTGATTGGGTGGATACGGTACTCTCTACTGATGATTATGATGTAGTTCTCATTTTTAATGTTTGTTCCTAATCATGTTCTCATTTCAGTGAACTGTAGTTTTGCTATTTACCACAGGAGCATAAAGGACAGGCTTATTACTACTTCACTTGTTGAGTTTAGGGAAGTCACTTCCAAATTAGCAGTTACCAGATTATCAATAGCACAATATTGTTTCTAATGCCTCCTGGGTTATCTAGAGACAAAACCACAGTTTGGTGGATAAAAATCAAACAACAGAGGAGAGGTGGTAGGATACAGCTTCTGAAATCATCTCTCAGTTTCCTGAAACCACATTTTATTCAGTTTGAAATCTTCAGAACTGGTTTAAACTGAGTTTTTATTTCTCTGCTAAAGGAATGGAGTCACGTACATGCTTAGATGGAGCTGACGTTCTCTTGGTCTTTAGCACTTCTCAGAGGCTCATTGCTGATTTAGCAGTCACCCCATACCATTGAGTGTAGAGTCCTTAAGGTAAGCAGTGGCTATCATTGAGAAAAAGTGCTGTGTTCTACCCAAGGCCAAACATGCACTGTGCATCCCTTCTTTTGGGTGATTCAGAGATGTTTGCTGATGACATTTTGGTTTATATTGCTTATCCTGCTTAGAACTTCCCTTCAGACTTAAGAAGCTAATTTACATTCTTATAGCTTATGGCTGGTTACCCATCCTTATATACTTTGATTCAGATGCTGTTCATAGAGAAAGCTTCTAGTGAGCTGTGATCATCTGTGTATTGGTAATAGGGTCTACTTTCTGGATTGGCACTGGCTGGAAATGTGTCAGATTTGTCAGTAGTGTGGCTTTTAGATGAGTTTAAGGAAATTTTCTCACTCTTTGTAACTTCAGAGATCTTCTGAAGCAATCACAGTTCATTGAAGTTGTCATTCTTAAGCTGGTGGACAAGGTGCCACAATGAATCCAACTCATTGAGAGCTAAATTGATCAAAAGTATGAACTGTCCCCTCTTAATAGCTGGGTCCTTATGTCTGAGGAGTGCCTTCCAGAAAATGATGTTTGGATAATTTGGGAAGTGTCTTGATGGGGGAAAACACCATGGACCTGAAGGGTCTTGTCTGGATTTATCTAGTGAAAGCTCCTTAGCTGGGGCCTTGTGCTAAAACACTTTAGCTTGGCTTCACCTCACCTAACTTTAAGCAGATAGTTAAAGGCCAATAAGCAGGATGCTACTGATCCTAAATGTCTTCTGAAGTCAGTGGAGGAGCTAGAAGGGTCAGTCCAACTAAAAATTCTCTCTCCTGAATGTAAGGGAAGCCTTGGAGGTTTTTTTGCACAGCACAGCCTTGTACTGTATTGTATCAATGCACTTGTGAAACATCAGTAGATATTAGCCATGCCTTTTGGAGCTTTAAATTAGGATGGAGCAGCAGAACAGTATTCTGCTAGTAAAAAAAGGGCACTAAATAAAAAAGTGCTTCCTATTTTTTTAAACTCACTTAATTTTTTCACCCCAAAAAAACCAAAAAAACCCAAACAGTTTGAAGAATAATGAGAGAAATTCAAGGGCCAGAAAACATAGGAAGGTTTTCCTAATATTGCTGACAGTATTTTTATGAAAGTACACATAACGAAATAAGCAGATAAGCTTCAGTGGAAGCAATAGAATCAGTTTACAAGGATGTAGGAATAAGCTCTTATCCCAGCTTCTCTGCTAACCTCTTTGTGTTTCTAAATATGGATTTTCACTCTGACATGTGGGAACTATATACACTTGTGAAACATTACCACTAAAAAT
>JAOXXN010000265.1:10249355-10261438 GCA_026770055.1 Myrmophylax atrothorax
TCAAGTCACCCGACAATTCCAGGCCTGGTCCAAAACTCAGAACCCAAATCCAGGCCTGCCAAGGTGAACCCACAACATCCTTTCTCACCTAATCAGCACAAAGTACCTATTGTGAATTAAATAAATTTTCATTAAGAATTATATCAATATGGAACTTGTAACAATGACCTGCATTAATGAAGATCAGATAATGGGAAGTGTATAATCTTTTACCTGTTGACTTTTTTCACCACTGTCTGACATACAATGGTACAACTTACCTAAACATTAATACATTTTTCGTAGATTCACTAAATAACAAGTCTTTCTTGAAGTGTCTTTTTACCTTAGGTGTTTGAAATTCACATTAGAGGAGCTTAAGTGTGCCTACACAGGTCTGTCATTGCTTGACCATGTAATTTCATTAGTTTGTAGCAAGTTTGTGGAGATTGAGCTGCTACATTAAATTAATTCACAGTGCTCTTCTGTCCCTCGAGGGATACTGAGAAGTGTCTTTTAATACCAGCTACCAGAACTGAGTGGACAGCAAGGTGAAGTATTGGTTGAGGAAATCTGCATAACTCCTCAAACACACTGAGAACCCAGCTGAAGAGAGCTCCAAATTCGTGACTGTGCAATGTCTGTCACGTCACTTGCTTATCACAGATGACAAGTTCACCGAAGCCAAGGAGTCAGAAGCTAAACATAAAACAAAATAAACCCAACAGACCAATTCTGCCTAAACCCTGTCTTTGATTCCCACATTTCCTAATCACCAGATGTGCATTCAGACAAATAACAGATAACATATTATCTGTCTATGCATTGTGGCAAACAATGGGTAACACATTAGAAAATGCAACTAGTGTACAGATACCGTTTCTCCTGTTCCCACGCAAAGGCTTTTGGACATGACCTTACAAAGTTACAACCCCAGTTTCCTGATTAATTTTTGACTGTAGCACTTTCCTCTGGGAAGATTTCTGTTAATCATCCTGTCACAAGTTTTCCTGAGCACATTAAGTCTGCAGTGATTAAGTTTACTGGGGACAATTATATCAACCAGAGCACAGAAGTTTTCTATTTCCCTCATGAAGAGAAGATGATTTTTGAATTCTTCTATAGATCAAGCAACTTACATGAGCATGTATATTCTGGGAGATGAATTTTCTGTCCTTAACATTGGTTTTTAGATCTCTGAAACAAATCGGTCTTTTTAATGATTCTCAGTGTTAATAGATTGGTTTGCAGATTTCTTTTTTTTTTAATCATTTTGTATTTAGTTAAGTTTCTGTAATGTAGCTGAGTCAGTCTGTGCTGATTGTCTAACCACAACCACTATGTACCAGTTTGTCTCTACCAGAAAAATATTTTAAACAGATTTATCATTTAGTTGAGATAAAAAGAAAGACTGTGTACATGTGTTGTTTTTCACCACTTCTTGATCAGAGGGTTCATTTCAGTCAACTTATCTTCTACTGGGTGAATTCCCAAAAGAATTGGAGACTTCCAGGTAAACCAGAGGAGAACGAGGTCAGGTGGAGATTTACCTGACACTGAGTATTTGTGTTGTTCATTGTAGTACTCAGTATTGGGAGGGGGATATTTTCTCCTAGTAATGGCAAAATCAGTGAAAAAAATCAGAAATACTTTGTTCTACTACAATCAAATAGTAGTTGTGATTCCAACCCAGACAGGAAATAATCAAAAAGTGAAAGCAGTGTATGTTCTTAGAAAGGTATAGTTACACTGTTCTTTTTTTTTTTTTTTTTGAAGTACATATTGTATTTTGAGTTTTAAAATAGATCTTTAAGTTAAAAAAATGTCAGAATTAAAAATAGGGTACTCTGTGACCTCCTTCCTACTTCAGGCTTTGAATACATCTTTCTTTGTCTACCACTTTTGTGACAACTGTGAATGACTGTAGTATTCCAAAGTGCTGCAAAAAAGCAATAGTATGTTCATAATAAAAACTCTACAAATTTTTTTACTAGTTTTGCAAATATGAAAACACTTCAGTAGGACTAAATCCATTATTTCCACTCTTACTCAGATTAACAGTCCAAGTCACATTTACTTCAGAGACATTGTCTTTGAGCTCTGAATTTGTAATAAAATTACAGATTTTATTATACACATTTATATAAAACTAAAAATGTATTATACACCAGCCCCTTGCTATTTGGGGCAGGAGGTGTTTGGCTGAAGCACACCAAACTCATTTATTTGGAGATTTTTGTATAATATCGCAGCCAAATCCTAAAGATTTCACTTTGTTTCCTTTTTAGTGGAATTTCAATTTACTGATTAAAGGAATTCTGGTTTGGCGCAGAATTATAACTCCATTGGAAATAAAAAATCCAACGCAGCTGAATATCCAGCACAGATATTGGGATGACGTGAAGTGATCATGTTTCTTTAACCAGAGGAAGAGGCGTTCCTGTGCAGAATGAAAGCCACGCTCATGCAGACTCCTGTAACACAGGAGGACATGCCCCAGCAAAATAATCCACATTACTTTGCTAGTTGCTGGAATGCAGATCATAGATAGCCTTTGAATTGACACAGTGTGTCAAGGTATAAAATACAGAAAAACAAAAGCTGTGAGGAACCGACAAACTCTGTGTATGTGTGTGTGTGCGTGTGTGTGCATGTGCTGTCTTTTACAACTTCTCCAATAGGAGGGTCGGCTCAGCGTGCTGTCATCTCTCTGATATGTCAAAACTTGTATGGAGACTTCATGGGTCACTGACATCAAATGTTGTTCCCATCTCCTTATTAGATCAGCAAAATTTCTTAGCCAGTGCAGAATATTAGTAGACTGAAAATGGTCTTGAACTGTATATTGCTTGAGAATGTCAACACTCAGAATGTAACAGCTTCAGTATTATTTCCAAAACCCAGGTATGTTAAGGTACATGATTGAAGGTTGTGGTAAGACATCATTACAAAGTGTTAATAATGTAAGAGTGTAAGAGCAATCCATGCTATGGTTGGAAATGCCTTTTAGAAGTGACATTTGCAGTAGCAGTACCAGAAATAATGAGAAATGTTCTGTGTATAAATGCTGTAAGAAAAAGAAACAAGGTGCTTGATAATCCATAAAGACATAAATGTATTTCAAATACACAAAAGCAATAGGGATTTTAACAGTGTGGAGCTCTACAGGAAATGCAAACATAAAAAATTCTTCTCCATAACTGTTAAAGATGTGGCAAAAATAAGAACTTAAATTAATTCAACCAGTAAACCTATGAATAATGAACTAGGTAAAACTCTTTTTTCCTGTCAACTGTTTGTTTGTGTCAGATCGCTGTAACAGGTGTTTTGTAAAATGCATTTTATTTTCTATTAATATAATAATACTTTTAATTTATTCCATGAAAAGCAACTATTTTAGTTATCATGCCATTAATTTTGTCAAAAAACCACATTTTATTATTTGTTTGATTGTTGGGAAAATTTGTAGCTCACTGAAGCTGATTGACTCTCCTTGGCCCCACTGAAGTCCATGGTACATTTCCAGCTGACTTAAATGGAAACAGAATTTCACTAACTTTTTTTAACTGCAATATTATTTGGCAGAAGGCTGAGTGTTAGTTGGAATTTCCTTAATATTCCAGAAATCTGTAATTATTAAGCCTTTAAAAGCAGTTTGAATGCATCCCACAGGAGAAACCTTAATGTTCTGTATTACCTGTTTATTTGAGGACACAAAACTTTCGGTTGTTTTAGGCACAGCTTTGAGGGATCAGCTCCTTTGTTTTCAGTTGAGTGACCATTATGATGAGCTTCATTAGGAAAGAGAGTGTGGATTGAAGCATTCAATGCCTTGCCTGTGACTCTTCCAACACACCAGCATATAAGCAACACTGGGAGGTGCTCTGATTCCACTCAGCTGGAGACAGTCCTCATACTGTCTCCTCAAGAAGACATTAAGTTTTACATAGGCTTTCATTTCATCTCTCAAGCTGAATTTAGCCTAAAACTTAAATGATCTAAGCCATTCTGTTCAGCTAATGCATTTTCAATTAACATTTCATTTTAATATCTGTAAATTTAAAAGTTAAGGACTGCTTCATGTAGGCAATGGAGTTTTTAATTACTGCTTTGTGGAGAAAATGGTTTTATAAAGAGCTAGTGTTTGATTCCAGTAGTTTTGATTCCATTCTTCCTTGTAAAAATTGCAAGGTATTCAAAATTCCACCCACTTACTGTATGCAGCATTCCCTTGTGTGCAGGACATCCTGAGCAGTCTACAGCAGATGGATATAAAGGAAATTAATCATCATAAAGAAAATAAAATGTTACCCTCCTAAGACCTAAACACAGTAGTTAATGAAATATTCTGATTTAAAATGGAAAACAAAGGAATCATGAGGACAGATGTATAGAGGTAAAAATAGAAGTAGCCCTTCAAAAGCCATGTCTTTTAACAGCAGGAAGAGTTTTCAAGGGCATAGAAGAATGAAATAGTTAAGATAGTTAAAATCATATTCCTGTTGAAAGTGCCTCTTGAAGTGGTAAATTTCATATTAATATGATGTCCACTTTTCACCACTGTGTTCAGTGAACATGTAACTGTGGATATTTCAACATTTAGGTCAACACATAAGAAATCTTAAATACAGTCAGTGACTTCATAGTCTGATTTGGTTCTTTACCTGTTCTGTATTAGTATGAATTTATGGGCTTTGTTATGTTTCCTCCCTTACTCTTGAGGCAGAGGCAGGAGTCAAATCTCATCATTAAATATGAAATGAGAAGAATGTAAATGGTCAGAAGCTCAAAAATGTAATGCCAGTGAATATATTGGCTAGTATAAGGAATCCTGTCAATATTTGTTAATGCATTTTAAGTCATAAAATATCACGTCCTTTTTTTAAAGTTTATTTAAGTATTTTGTCATTTTCTCAGGGAAGTGATAAGGAAGGAATCAAAATTGAACAAATATTACTTTTTTTTGGTATGAAAACTCTCTGCTTTTAAAAGTTATACAATGGCACAGTAAAGGGTGACTTTCATGACTTCTACAGTGCCTTTTTTACTTCCTGAAAGGTGGGATTAGTGTGGCAGAACATATACTTCATGTCTGTTCTGAGGCTGTACAAATGCTCATTATTTTGAAAATGGGTATTGCTGGTGTGTGGTTGCTTCTGTCTCCAGGAAATCAGGCCTCTATGTTCATAGCATTCAGAGATAGGAACAGCAACACAGGGTCCTGTGCTGTCAGTGGTGCTGCTTGCTCACTGCTGCCGGGGCTCTCAGGTGAGGGTGGCTGTCCACAGTCCTGCTGTGGTCCCCTCACTCCTGCAGCTTGAGCTCCTCTCCCTTTTGTGCAACTAGGCTTATGGTTAAAGGGTGCCCTGACCTGTGTTCAGTTTTGATCTACTGCAAGAATGCAACTAATAAAAGATGACATCCAGATGTACATTATAATGTGGCATTTAAAAGGGTCACCTGGGCCACATGTGTCAGTATAGGTCAAACCCACTCCTGTGGTCATCCAGGAATAAAAGTTTATGTGACTAGAGTTTTATGCATGAAATTAGAAGAGAGTAGTGGGACCATTCTGCCTTTAAATGTACAGCAGCATCCTGATCCAAAGATGTGACAGCTCCTTCATCTGGTGCACTTCCAGAGGAATCAAAGATTGATCACTGGCTTCCCCAGGGCTTCTGACAGGGTTCAACTGAAAGGAAACCAACAGCCACTGGAATTGTCTCTGTCTCCAGGAGTATTTGACGCCTCCATCCCCTGCCCAGCAGATGGTCATGGATACACACAATCTGGGTGTGGGTTTAGTAGGCAGTGACTGGGATGCACTTGACTGAGGTGTGGTGCAGTCAGCACCCAGACTGAACTCCCTGTCTGGCCTGTCAGACAGCTCTGCTGCTGCCTAGGGGGAGGGTGCTATGAGGCTCCAGAAACCCTGTCTGCTCAAACAGGCTCACTGAAGCAACAGTAGATCAACACCAAAAGAATCTTAACTGCAGGGAAACCAAAAAAGAAATTTTGCCTTCATGCCTTTTTCCAGGCTGGGTTGACCATGTGTCAGCCCAGCCCAGGACTCAGCTCTATTCTTTACAATTCTGTGCAATCACTAAGAAAAAAGGTATTAACAAACTGAAGTGCCCAGGCAAAAGTAATTCAAATTAATAGGAGAGCTGTAGGGAATAAATTTAGAGAACTCATCAGGTAGAGCTTTGTTGAGCAATGATTGAGAAGCTCAGAGAATTTAAAATGTGTGAACCTAATGGATGAATAAAGATAATTCAAAGTTGGACAAATAAGTAACCAGGGCTCATGTGATGAAACTGGGAAAGGTGAATATTTCAATACAATATTGGAGGGAAAAAATTCTCATACTGATGTGATTTGAATGTTAGAATAACCTCCAGAGACAGAGATCCAAGTCTCATATCTTAGAAAGTTTAAAAGTAGGTATTATTAGAAATATTCCTGCCCTAGTAAAGGGATTAATTAGAGGCTGTAACATAGTATTGTATTGTATTATTAGTGCCATCTGTGTGACACTTTAGGTTTTGACTGTGGGGTTTTTCATGAAACAGGTCACAACTAGTTCATGTTTGCATTTCAGTTACATCTCTAGCTGAACTTTGCCTGCAGTACGTATTGTGCTGGTTTAGTGTAAATGCAAACTGTGTTAGAAAAAAACACCAAACTTTGTACAGCCTGAGTTATCAGGCTATCACATTGATATGGCACATGTATCTGTAGTCTTACAAAAAAGATGTAAAAGAATTTAACATTTCAAATTACAAATCATTATGATATGCTCTGGAGAAATGATTACACTGCTCAGTTACAGACATCTCCATTTTTCAATACATTACTGGAAAGACACAATATTTGTTATATCCAGTTTACATGCATTTATCATGTTGTTAGATCTATGTGAAATTCCCTTGGATTGTATTGCTCTTGGATGCTAAACATTCATAGTTGTGATATTCCTCATTATAAATTTTCAGATGAAAAATGATCACCTTCCGATATCTGCTAAATATCATAAACTGCAGACCAAAAAAGTGTTTGGGAGGTTCTTTTGAAAACAAATTGAGAAAATCTCCTTTCTGTTTCTGTCAATCTCAGAATTTTCCAGAACTATTGGAGCAGTTACATTTTCTAAAGACCAGGTATACTGAAGCTTCCATAATACCTTTCTATTAGCATCTTCCTATTAATCAAGATTATTTTTTTCTGAGTATGTTCCCAAAATTCTTCTGGCCTTTTTTGAAGATTAACAACTGCCTTCTCTAGTCTTTGCTCCCTTAATCAACACAACTTTTCAAGCATAATAGAGAATGGTCCCAAAACAACATCAAGCCAATTTCCCAGCATTTTCAGATGTATCCTATTCAGTCTTATGGACTTGCATATATCCAGCTGACCTAATTAGCACCTAATTCTATCATTGTGTTCTGTGGGTAGTACCTGTCTTTGCCATTCTTTGCTCCTAAGCAGAGACCTGAAGGGCTTGGCAGTGAGCAGCAGACTGACAGTAAAAGTGTGAAGACATTGAGCCCTTCACCAGGTTAGTCTTCCTATGCTCTCTATCACTTGGTCACTTACCACACTGGGCAGCAGGTCCACATTCTCCCCAGTCTTCCTTTTGTTGCTGCTATGGCTGTAGAAACCTCTCCTGCTGCCCTTGATGACCTTCAGTAATCTCAACTCCAGCTGTTCTTTGCCCTTCCTAATTCTGCCCTGTGTATCCAGGAAACTGTTTCTTATTGTTTGCCTGTCCATGCCTCTGTCATTCTAACACAACTGTTGTGAGGACCTTCCTAAGGGCAAAACTCACCCTCAGAAACTTCCCTTTTTTGCCCAATGTTCTATAAAACCAAAATAAGGCTGCTCTATACTAGCAACAATTCAGTTTCTGTATTTGTTCTTTTAGTAGAAATTTCTTTGCAGCAAGACATAAAAAATTCCATTTTATGGCCTTGGGAAGAATTATGGAGGTGTTTTTGAAATCTCCTTTTGACTCCTCTGTTTCAATAGCAAGGTATTGTAGGGCTTGGCAGTCCTGCATGCAACCCTGCTCATGGTTGCTGTGGTGGACTCCGGACAGGTGAACATAAGTGTGCATCTTGCTGCCTGCTGGCACAAAACAAGAGAATGGGCTGCTTCCTGTCAAGATGAACTTGAAATAATGAAGGAATTTGAGAGAAGCAGGTTGTGCCAAGCGCAGCATAATGCAGTATGAGTGTGGGAAGAAGGCCTGGATAAATATGGTTAATTGAAAAGAAGGGTTCTGCTACTGGTACAACTTTTTCCTGCAATGGAGTTACGTTACATCCCAAGTGAGCTAATTAAGCTGAGATAAAAGACAAAAAACCATAAGCACTAAAAGAAGTGTTTGTGTTTCAAAGCAAGGAAGTTTCTGATTAAAACAAAACAAAAAACCCTAAAGATATTAAAAACAAATGAACAGAACCTTTCAAGTGTAGGGAAATCTGTATATTTGGTTTACACTGTTTTCAGAAATAATTGCTCTATGTTTTACCATGTGTAAATGAAAGCATAAATAGATCTACAGGGTTTTTTGGCCAGACAAAGGCTCCCCTTGTATTTCCAATAAAAATAATGGAGAAGCAATGAGAAATCAAGGTTAAATATGCTGCTAGAAAATTAAATATAATAGCCCAGGTGATGACCAGTTATTTTTTGTGTAAAATAAAAAAATACCCAAGCATATAGAATAAGCTTTAAAAGATACTACTGATGCAAAAGAAACCTGCGCAGGCATAAGTGCAATACATTCAGTGCACCAGCACTGAAAGTGTTGCAGAAGTGCTGCAGCATCTGCAAACTGAGTAGCTCTTCAGGATTTAGATGTGTTTCCAGACTCAGTTAAGGGCAAGTCTAAGCTCCTTCCGTCATCACCAGGAAGAGATACAATGCAAGATAGCCATGACCAATGTGGGTTGATATCTGACATAGTTTAGAGCATCCTCAAGGCTGCAGAAAATCAGAGGAATGCAAAGACAAAAAGCTTGCTTTGATCTAAGGTCACCCCCAAATTATGTTACATATTCTATCAATGAATCAGGACTACAGGAGTAAAATCTACAATAAAAAATATTTAAGTACTTTTAAATTGATAGTGATGTGCTTGATAAGAATACTGAACTTTCAGATTGGTGATGGGGAATCAAATACTCTTTTTTGTCCATGGGTAGGCACATTTGCAGGGTCTTCCACAGACATTGAAGTCGATTGTAGGGAAATGATACAGTTGTTTGTCCTTTGTGTTCTGTGCATATGAATGTTCTTTCCTAAAAAGTACAGAGGTTATAGGAGTTTTAAATGAAGGAATTTTTACTAATTGTATTTACAGGGTGTCAGAGACCCTCAGGCGTACACTGGAAGCCATTGCCTAGGTGCTGCAAAAGCAGAGAGAAATATGGAGAAAACCTGTTCCCTTGGGAATTTATGATTGCATTATGGGATGAAGGACAGTAGATGGAAGCAGTCAGTAGGGAAAGCAGCTGAATGTCAAGCAGTGTGCATCACACTGTACATCACAATGATGTCACAGCTGTGCATTGGAACACTTAGAGAAAGAGATGAAAGAGGTGTGAAAGAGGTAACGAGACATGTATTGAAGAGGCAGTTGGCACAAACACAAACACGTTATGTCTGAATATCCCTCAATATCACACTTCTTTTACTGTGTAAGTGACCAAGTACTAGCACAGGTTGCCCAAGGAGGTTGTGGAGTATCCATCTTTAAATATATCAAAAAGCCATCTGGACGCAGGCAGCCTGCTCCAGGTGACCCTCCCTAAGCAGGGAGTTTGGATGAAATGGCCTCTGGAGGTCCCTTCCAACTTCAGCTGCCTGAAGTTGGTGACATCATAGTGTGGCTATAAATAGTCCTTCCTGAGGGCATGTCAGGAGCAAAGGGAGATACAAAGAAATTTTGTAAGAGCTGGTGATAACCAGAACAGGAAAGGTGAAAGCAAATGCTGAGTTGAGTTAAGCAGGTGGGAAGGTAAAGACAGTATGGAAAATAAGTGAGAAAGGGAGAAGAGGTGGGTGCTGTGATGAATAAAAGGATGCTGGTAAATTAGCCAAAAGTGACAAAATGATTGTTTAAAAGGTAGGCAAATAGAGTGAGGATTTTGAATGGCTCTTGCAGCTGGGAGTGCAGTGTTTTCTCACTCTAAGGAGGTGGAAGGTCCCATCACTGGGAAGATCTGGGTTTGGTGTAGCTCACAGATGCTTTCTTGCCCAGTTTAATAAGAAATATAATTGTTTAACCACATGGAGAAACTGAATTGTTTCATCACTTAAAGCTTCACTAGGAGAGTTAATTCACAACTAAAAAATTTTAAACCACAGATTCTGGCATGGAAAATATCATTGTCAGCATTTTTAACACATTCTGCACATTCTTTTAAAGAGAATTATATTCAGCCTGGTTCATATTACCTCCAAAATGATTTATCTAAACCAAACTAGTTTACCTATTTTCTATTAAAGTAGGATGCATAAGCTGCTTACTATCACAAAATATCCCATTAACAGTGCTCTGTGATAAGGTTTTGAAAGGCTTTTGCACAGAGAAGAGGAGGAAAGTGCAAGTCTTTCTTCCTCCCTTGCCCAGTATGTGCAAGGCCTGTTACAGACAGAGGACAGGCTGTGGAGCAGGTCTCACACTACCACTGTTCTGAGGAGCACTTCATTTCCTGCAGATAGACAGAGTGTGCCAAGGGAAGGAGCATCCTCCTCACCAAGCTGACACTTGGGATATGTCAAACAGAAGTTTGCTTTTTCAGTTAGGCCTAACCAAAAGCCGCTGGCTGTTTTAATTGAGAGTCCTTTGAGAAAAATTCTGTCTAACCTCCCTGTGGAGATTTTTGTTGCAGGTACTCATGTTGGTAATCCCCAGCACACACTTTGTTGTCATATTTTTCCCAGCAGTATTTGGATACCAGTCTGCTGAGTATAAAAACTCAGCAGCTAAAAGAAATAAAAATGAAATCTCCTACAGGCTAGTGAAACTGGTATTATCTTTGGAAAGCCTCTACTTCTCTGTCTGAGACAAGATAAAAATCTCTTGATCGATGAAAATTCAAATTGAAATTCTGACTGATTCAGCTATTAAAAAAATGAAAGGAGATACAGTATGAAGATATGCAAGTGTATATGCTCAGTGGCAAAATGTAGCTGGAAAAAGAAAGTAAGGAAATCAAAGTGATAGAAATGAAGGAGATGCCCCTATAACACTATTAAACAATTTCCCTTCTTAATGTCAACTGGCAGTGCCTTCACAACATCAGCCCCCAGCCTTTTTTTCCTCATTGCAACCCCCACATTGAGGGGTTATTGTCAGTGTCAGGGTGGGTTCTTCTTGCTAAAGGAAGAACCAGAGATGAAGATGGTATTCTTGGTTGATTAGAGTAAAGCAAAATATTGTTTTGCCACTGTGGGGTGATAGCCCTAATAAGTCTTGATGAGTTGAGGGAAATGCCTCAGCCCCACAGAGGGATGCTCCCAGCAGAGGACAAAGAGCTTTAAAACTGATAAGATTAACAAAGGATGGAGTGTTGTATAAAATGACACGGCTCTCCTTTGCGTTATCTTCTATGACTACTCAAGGAGCCACCCCTCAGGCATCTGTATCACCCCCAAAGTATTGACTATAGTCGCACAAAATCACCTAAATTAAAAAAAATGTATAAAAAGAGATGGAGTTTAAACCAAAACTGGGGAGAAATGTCATCGTCTCTGCGGGGGTAACTGCAAGCAGCTTGTCCTGCCTCCTCCCATCTCTTGGAACAATGTAGGGGTGAGAAACCATGTGCTTTCTATACTTTATATCTTACACTTACACTCTCTTACAAAGCTTATTCCTTCATACATTCTATCTTACATCTTATGCTTACAGCTACTTTGCTATAAACACCTTCTTTACTAACTGTGTTTTGCTATTTTAATGCTAATAACAGTAACTTGCTTTACACTTTACTATTTACTAAATATGTACTTTACATTAGTTATTGTGTTCTTTTGCAGTGTGCAGTTCTTTTTCAACATGTGTGTTGATGAGAAGCAGCTCTGTTCTTTCC
>JAOXXN010000265.1:10271912-10325358 GCA_026770055.1 Myrmophylax atrothorax
GGGTGTTGCATTATGTGTGCACTTCTGATCCAAAATACAGACCTTGTGTATCTCACTGGACTTTCAGCTGCTATTCCAGAAGGGCACAAGTCTCCCATGAGTCCTGTTTCAAATCTTCCAGTCCTGTGTGAATGCCTCAAGTATCTTCCTGACTCCAAAGCTGCAGAGGGCACTTGGGTTAGTCAGCTGGACTGTATTCTGATTCCCACTGTATATCCTGGTAGTTTATACATTAAAAGTAGGCACTTAAATTCAGAATTTGTTATTGATTGCCAAATCCCATGCAGCAAAACGGATTGGAGTTAAGAAATTCAGTGTCAACCTCTGCTAATGTTAACAATGAGCTTTCTATTGCAGCAACTGAACCTTTTTCCACGCAGTTTCTGGCATTGCCAATTGTTTCTAGGTTCACTTCATGCTCTAGTTTCACATACATACATTTTTCACTTGTATTCATGTTTGAGTAATGTAATATTTATACATTTGATCTTGGCATCCAGTGAATGCCAACCATAGTTAGATGTTCTCTCAGTCCCAGAAGAACCAGCAAAGTATTTTGTAAATTGCACATTTCTTATCACATAAAATCTCAGACAAGTATTTGGCTGTGTATCAAATGCCTCTAGCTCGCAATTATAGAATTAAATTATGGAGGATTTGGGAGTGCTCTGTATTCTGCTTTATTGTGTAGACCAATATTACCAGTTTCCTGAGTTGGCAATCTTGTGGTCTGTGTTTTATCCGGCATCCCAGTAGCCACAGTCTGGAGTGAGCTTTGGTAGTTGGTCATGGCTGGAGTTTGAGAGGGCTCCCTTAACACAAACTGCAGTATTATTTATTCTTTAGATACACATTCTCAAAAACAATGATGCAAAACAGGTTGATGTAAAAGCAGCTGTGAAGACCACATCCACCATTAGCATCCTGGTATGGTTCCCACAGTAATATGAGAAAGAAAACTCATATACTTACATCAAAGATATAACTGTACAGGATAAGCCATCTTACAAATGGTGACGCTAATCTGTAATAGGAAATGCTGAAATGATGGTGTCAATGCTAAATGACAAAAGCAGAGTGATAACAATTCCTTCCAAACAATTAAAATTTGCTTTTCTCATTTTGTTTCCCTTAGATTTTCCACAGCATTTGTTTCCATGGGGAAAATAAATCTGCAGACAGAATGACTGTTGCAGGATGAGCTGAAATGTTAAGAGAAACCCAAAAGAGTCAAAAGTGTGCCATGGTCTAGTCGACATGGTGGTAGCCAGTCAGTCATACATTGGACTTGATGATCTCAGGGGTTTTTTCCAACCTAATAGATTCTGTGGTTGGTAACAGGTCTGTGGAGAATTCAGCTGAGGGCTAACCAGTCATAAACTGATTTAAGCCTTGTTCAGGTCATTGGATCCAAATGGGCACTCCATTCTGTGGCCTGTTAATTAACTGCTGGATTTTTTTCCCCATCTCTTGATAGATTTGAAAGTATAACCCATGCTTCTCTTAAACTCCTATGTATTATAGCTATCAGATCAAGCTGCTGGTGAAAAGGAAGTGTGAGAATATTTTGCACTCACTCTGACACACCCATTAAATGGCTCATTGAAAATAATATTAATTATTCCAAATGCTGGTGAATCTGAGCCAGCTGATCCACTAGTTTATAAATAGCACAAATACCTTTACTTGCTTTCATGCTGTCTCAAGCTATTACAGTTCATTAAGATCAGATGCGTGTTGCTTTTCTCTGCTATTTGGATTATTCAAGCTATTAAGAAGACACAGGAGTGAGAGAGAAAATCATGAGAGCTTTTGTGTCGATACTGTTGCCAGGGAAACCACTTTTTATTTTAGTGCATGGGACACCAGTGTCACTTTGAGTCTGAGCTGCAGAAAGACAGTTTGAGAGGAAGGTATATGGGATGAAAAACAGTTAAGGAAATCCTAAACTTCAATTGTAAAGAGTAAAAGAGTTATTCAGGGTGTTTCAGAAACATCCTAAATGACCTGAGAGTTTGGGATTTTTCATAAAGCTGAATAGAATTTTGAAGGGCATGTTAAAGATGACAGATAGGAGAGACTTCTGGGTCTCTCCAGACATGTCATAGATAATCTCACATAACTTCTTCTGTACATGCATCAGCATTTGAGTAGAATGGAGAATATCTGTCTGGAATGACAAGGAATATTTCACTCTCTCCAGAACTGTCCTCTGCGCACAGATATCTGTATAAACTCACTTGTACCCTCACATGCCTGGAAGGGTTTCCTGACTTAATCTGAACAGTCTTTAACAATTCTACATTTAAAGACCTTTATAGGCCACATTTCTTTTAAGAAAACTTTTATGTGTAGTTTGTGAAGCACAATAATAGTGAATTTAGAAGTTAAAACTAGAACAAATGCAAATCCAGTCTAAAGTTATGAAGTCTATATATAACACATAAGAAACTTCACCACTGGGTTGCCTTGTGTCATTTGACATTCTCATTTTGATAATTTGATTCTTGAGCATTAAACTGTAAATAAAAAGAACTTGAAGCTGCACCAGTAAAATAATTTTAGAAGTAATATTTTTTCTTTATTCTTTAAGTGGAGGAAGCACTGATAGCAAAGAACCACTGCAACAATAAATTTCTGACATCCCTTCACCTCTCACCATGAGGAACTGGAGCATTCAGCTAGTGGCTGGATAAATAATGTATAAAGTGCTCTTTTGAAATTACAGTATTTGTTAGATTCTAATTTCTTTTTTTCTGAGTAGAATTTATCTTAACTGCATGCATTTCTTATTTGTTTGGAGGGAATTGGATTTTGAAAAACTATTAATTAAGATTGGTTTTATACCTCAAATTTATTTAAAATAGGCACCTAAAAGCAATATTACTGCAGTGCAAGAAAAAGTATCTCTGTACTGGTAGGTGCTGAACTAGATAATGCTGTGTATTTTTTCTGCCTCTTCTTTTGATGTTCTAGTCACTTAAGCACTTGGAAGAGGAATGATGGTGCTAAATAAATAATGAGTTTTGAGCGATCCTTTGGAACACTAAAAAGAACAAAACTTTCTAGAGCAAGTGGGGATTTTAGTTGTTCCCAAACAAAACCAAATAGGTTCCTAACATCAAAGCTTGCTATCTTTACATTCATATCATCTCCTTAAATTTCTTCCTTCTGTTGCCCACTCAGTGGGAAGTGGAAGCCAGTTTTTCTGGGATGAGTACCAGAATCAGGTTTCAACCTCAGACAATTTTACATGTTCGGGTTTTCTTCAGTCATTTTGTGAAAACTGTAGTTTTTCAGCTATATCTATTGATGTGTCATTGACACAGAGTGTTTTAAGCATAATGTAGGAAGGTGTCTTCCTTAACAAGTCACATTAGATATACACAAACTGTACATCAGTGTAGCCTGCAGCAGGTCAAGAGAATTAAAAGTCCAGTCCCAATCTTTCTTTCACCACAGCACATACTATAGCTATAACCAAATATCTGAGTATGTTATGACCTGAATGGATGTGAAACTAGATGAGTGGAAACTGGATATAATTTATTATATAATTTATGAATTTATAGATTTTTAAAAAATATTTTTATTAAAGAGTTTATTTCAATAAATCACATACAATAAACAGCTAATTGTTTTGGTAGCCTAACTAGGAGTCAAAGTACCTAGGGAGTTTCTGTAATGTGGAATGTTGATAAAAGTCTTGATAAGAACATACCTCTTGTGTGAGCACTTGAAAAAAAAGATTATTAAAGTGAGTGTGAAGAATCACATTTACCTCAGTTAAAATTCAGATGAGTTGAAATTTGACTTTGTGCTTGCTTGGTCAAGGTTACAGTATTTCCGTGGTCTGTGATGCATTCACTGTATTGCATACCATTTATTTTCCAGTTACAAAGCTGTAGAGGTAACTAATATAATCTCATGTGTCATTTCTGCTCCAGCAGTTGGTTATGTGCTTGCTGTCAACAACAGGATGAAATCTATATGTTTATTTATATATATATATATATATATATATATGCATTTCATTGTTTTCTAAGGTTTTGATACAGGTCTTCCTGTTATGTAAACTTGTGTACATCCAGCTCTCTTGAAGGTTTCTCAGTCATCATGACTTATTAGGAAGCAAAATATTTCGAAGAAGTATTTGTCTGTCTGTTTTAACCTGTCACTGTTAAGCTTAATTCATTTTATTCTTGCAGCTCCTTCTGTGTAACAGCCCCTTACACATCAGTAGGTATAAAATTGTTTATAAAGATGGTGTTTTTCCGACAGGCAAACACCATACCTTTCAGTGCTTTTAGTGTGGTTATACACTATACAGTCTTAGAAACCAAAATCCAAACACCTGTAAACAGATGTTTTACTGAGCAGAGAGCTGGTTGCTTAGTGACAGGTGACTGATTCCAGAGATACCTGCATTAGAAGAGTTAAGTAAGTGATAGCAAGTTACAGTTTTTTATGAAGCAATGATTAGTCTGGGGCACATTTATGCAGGTCATGATTTTTTTTCTCGTAATTGATGGTGGTTAAAGAGCATAGCAAGCCACATTAAATGAGTGTGAACTCCTGCTTTGGTGTTAGGGCAAAGAGATAAGGTGGCTGTAGGTTGGTAGGACCTGGGAGGTTACATCATCTTTGTGTATGAAGCTGCTTGAAGCTCTCTTGGCTGTCACTGTCCAGTTGGGTGCATAGAATTCAAACAGGAAGATGACAAATTGGAGAGGAGTTCATAAGAAATATTAAAAGACTGAAAAACATGATTTATGTGGGATACTCAGACCTGTATCTGTTTGGTTTAGCACAATAAAGGTGAAGGAATGACTTTGTCACATTTTGCAAGTATTTCTGCAGTGTTTGTAGAAATAGATACCGGGTAATAGATAGCTCTTCAGTCTCACAGACGAAGTATAACACGATCCCCTGGCTGTAACTTGAACCTATGTCAAATTCAGACATAAAGCACGTGGGTTTAGCAATGGAGGCAAATAATGAGATACTCAGGGTTACCATGTATTAAATTTTTAATACTAAGATTGGATTTTTTTCCTAAAAGACAGGCAAAAATTCAAATGGCAATTAATTTAGGGATGGATGTATCCACAAAGGCACCATAATATGTTACAGTCTGATAACCTGGATATGATTCCCTCTTACCAATTATTAAGATTCCTATAGGGAAGAAGAGAGGTAACTTGGTTTTGGATCACACTGTCTCCTGCAGAACACTGCTACAATGAGTGTTTCATTCTGTTGGTAGATTCCCAATAGTGACAAATGCCACCAGGCTGGACAAAGTCAGGGTTGGAGCCATCCCAAGGCAAGAGTCCTTTTTCCCTCCATGCTCAGGTCAGACATTGTGCCTTGCCCGGTGCGGTGCTGTTCCAAAGCATCACAGATGAGTCTATTTCAGGCATCCTCCGCATTCACAGCAGATGGGGCCATCTAATAGTTTTGGCATTCCCAGAGTGCCACCAAAGGTGTGACACTGTGGGGTTTGGCAGTTCTGCGCATGGAGAGCTGCCTTAAGTATGCTTAGGGGATTGTGAGGTTCATGGGCACTGCCAGAAGGCACTGTGTGGTGCAGGCGTGGCCCCCTACACTGCAGCCAGCTTTTTGGGGCGCTGCAGGAGGTTGCACAGGTGCCTTTACACCCAGGTCTGATGCAGGTCCTCTTCTTGGTTATCACATGGCACATGGGCTGTGTACACGTGAGATTTTGGCTGCTTAGCAACTGCATAATAGGGCTGTCCCCGAAGAACACACCGTCTGTTTGGTCTATAAATGTAAAATTTCCATTTAGAATCTGCATAGTACATTCCCAAAAAACATTGGAGCACTCTCTGCTTTTCTATCACCAGAGGTATCTGGCATAATCAGTGCAGCACCTCCTTAACACAGGAGCAGTGCCAGAGCTGTCTGATAGGTTGTAGTTGTGTGATGCATTGACCCCTTCATGCAGTGAAAGCTCCCTCTGGTCTTCTTGTCCTTCCTGCCATGTTTCACTCTGTAGAGAGCACCATGGGCCAAGAAATTGCTTCATTTTCAGTCAGCTTAAATAAGTTACCAATATTTCTTTAACTTAAGATTCACAGTCTGTATAGAAAATAGGATGCAAAGCATGCTTTGGCAAAACAATTCTTTAAAAATATGATTCTTAATCTCAAATGTCTTCTTTTATGTTTCCTAAGAAACCATAATCCAAATTAGACAGAGAAAAGATCAGAATGTGAGTATATGAAATCTTAGGGATAGATTTGCTAAAACAATTCACATTTGACTGTTTTTCAAATCCTTCAAAAATTATTTTCAGTGCAACAATTTTTACTTAAATTAAAATGTAATCAGCTAAATGATCTTCTACCTTTCTCCAGAGTAAATAGTTCTGCATGTTAATTTTCCTGTTTCATCTCATGAAATGGTATGTCTGGAGAGATAAGAAAAAGGAAAATAACGTGTGGTTATTAGTGTGTTTAACCTGGTTTTCCACTGGTGACTGATATCTGCATTGGTAGTAGTTAGGTTATATTTGTTTCAAAAGCTTCCATGAAGAAAGTTCTTATTTGAAAAAAAAAAAAATCAGCACAGCAAATTATGAAACATGTCATTTGGATGAAAAAAGCCATACATATTCATGGCAATCCATATATTACTTTCTTCATATAAAGTGTCTGAATGGATTTTGTCCAAGGATCTCTAACCACCAGTTAATTCTCTTCTACAACTGACTCCCCATAAACAATCTTCCTGTTTAGTGAACAGAGAGATTGACATATGAGTGTTCAAGTTACCTGTCCCAAATCTCATTCCAAGTTAAAGACCTACCAGCAGAATGAGGCAGTCCTGGCTGGTTTGCTTTCACATCTTCCCAATACAACTTTGCATAGACTTAGTGCTGTTCAGGTTTCTGGATTGCCAGTTAGTCATTTCTCCAGTGCATTTGGTGTACAACAGTCTTTGTGTTTTTTGCCATCTGAAGGACATTCAGTTCTGCATTTGGGAAGTTTTTCTGACTACTGAATTGAAGTGCCTGTATTTAATCCAGGCTTGCATAAAACTAAAGGAGATTTAGAGATAAACACAAAACCTTGAATATTAATGTAATGCTAGGGTCAAAAAAAAAGAGTCAATGAGTTAAAAGATATTTACATTCCCTTGTTGTGCAGTGTTTGAGTTGGATTGGTTATGTCAGTATGACAGCTGGATTTCACTCCTTTGGTGGGGCACTGACAGACATCCTGCCCAGCACCAGCTGCCCCAGTGGAGAACTGGACACCTTGGCTGGTCACTGTCGCTTTCTCCCACTCCCCTCTTTCACGTAGTTACCATTTATCTGCCAGCAGAGCAGGTTGTACTCAACAGCACTCTGGTCTGCCTCAGACAAAATCAGCTAGGAGCACTTGCGTGAACTATCAGTAAGGATGATGGCCCAGTAACAGGGCTATGATGAGGAATGGGGGTCAGGTACAACTTCGCTAGCCTTGGATTTATTCCAACTTGTAACACTCCTGCAGTCCAAAAGCTATTTTGGGAACTTTACACGAAAAATAGGTCTTATTCAGCAAGGTTAGGGAATATAGTGACAATGACATCTGTAAAAGCAGTAAATTTAGTTCTTCTGGACACAAAATCCGTACAGAAATTCAGCATTTCCAAAGAAAACACGAAAACTTTATGGTAGGGAGGCACTGGTGAAATATATGTTAACGCAGCACTTTAACTAATGGCACACAGCAGCAAGTTTTAGGATCATTCTGAATGACATTTTTAATGTGGAACATCCAGCTTAAAAATCAGAACTGACAGTAGCTCTGTAAGTTTTTCCTTGCAGCCTTCTCAGTAATCATCTAATCTTGCCTCCTGTCTGAAGATCCTATTCTTGTGTATTCTCCATGCCTGGGTCACCTTTGATCTTCTAACACTGTGAACCATTACTAGCAGGGTTTACAACGTTTACTTATTTAATAGCAGTGACTACATATTCCTTTGGTTTACTATCCATTTTGGTTAGAATATATGTAGTGCCCTAGCAGGGTCAGTGGCTACATGCCTTTGTCGTGACACTTATGTAGCTTCAACCTGGCAAATCTGCAATTCTGTGAATTTTGCATGCTGAGTCAAGTTCTGCTGTAACAACAGGCCACAATACCATCAAAACTCTTTAGAATTGAGCAGAATTTGGCAAACCTCATGCAAAATTATGAAATCTGCAATTTTGGCCTGCTGTAACAGTGTTTATTACAAAGAGGTCAGACTAAGTGTTAACCAAGTATGTACAAGGAGCATACCATGTTTAGAAATAAGGAACTCTGCTTAGTTGTCATTTATAGGATTAAAGACACTGATTTTAGAAATGCTATTGTGAATCTATGTCAGAGTAACAGTTCCTTGCTGTATTTCATCTTAGGAAGGGATTGTTGGTATTGCCCAAATAAATTGTTCTCCAAGGGCCCATGCGTATTCCCAGTGGCAACTGCTGGTGACCTAGTTAGGGTCAAGCTAAGATATGCTTTCAAAACTCTCATGTCAGTGTGTGAGAAGTCTTACTTGCACATGACATTACTACCACATACGTGTGTGTAAGCATATGTATGTGCACACCTCTGGCTGCACAAGTTGCCATATTTTCAGCTTCTAAGAGAAGATGGAGGTTGCTCCATAGAGTATTCTTTTCTGCTGGTTACTACTTGCTGTAGAGGACTATACGGCTTCTGCACGTACCTAATGTCCACAAGCTCATAGACTGGTACTAGAGCCCAGAAAAAACTTGTGCATATCAACTACTGAAGACTGGTATCCATGTCTAGTCCCAGTTATATCTGGTCCTTCTTACTCTTCACTTTTTCAGGGGCAGGAATGTGACTAGTGGGTCTCAGAAACTGCAGAAACATGGTACTTCAGAGCCTCTGAATAGATCAAGATCGGCCTTTGCACCCTGCTGCTCTGGCATGTGAAATAGCTGTGTAACTGCAGCCCCATCTTGAGGACTCAAGACCATCCTTTGCCACTAAGAGCAGTAACAGCATATGCCCAGTGCATGCAGATACCCAGCAGTTAAAAGGCCAGAGTGAAGAAATATTGCTAGGGATTAATTTGTAAGAATCCAACCTATTCTGTAATAATGTATCCCAACTTTAAAGACAGAAAAGTGGCAGTGGTCTTTTGAAAGTTCATAAGGCTTTGCCTGTCTAGGCAAGAGGAAGAAGGTTGTCCTGCCCTGCCAGTGCAGTCCTGTGTTCCTTGCTCTTTCTCCTCAGCCCACACTTGGTTTTTTTGCTACTTGTCTGTTCCTGTTCTGATTTCTCCACGTCAGAATCAGAACCGCTTTGCTTTGAAGCTCAGGTCAGCACTAGGCAAAGCATTGGGCTTTCCCGTTGCTAAGAGCAGCCCGTCCTCTCCCAGTTGCATGCTGGTGCTTTGACAGGCTCAGAGCATGATTGGAGGGTTAGACATGCACAAAAGCAGAGAAGGCTTGAAATTAAATAGTCTTTGAAACTTTCGCTTAACTAGCCTCACTGTGGCACAGACCCTGCCTTAGGGGGATGATCCAGTGGAATAGCAATGACCTAAAGCTACTAATTTACCTTGCAAAGTATGTAGGGAGGAGAATTTATCTCGAAAATGACCATCTGAGAATATCTGAGCTTCAAATAAATTTTTGTAAATATGTACATTAACATTAAAAGAATCAGGACTTTAATTTTTTTTTCTGACTAAAACTTGAACTTTTTTTCTGAAATACTGAATGCTACACAGAAACAAAACAAAAAAACATGGAAAAAACTTGGGTTGGTGAGACCTTTATCTCTTCTCTCATTTATTACTAGTGCCGATGGAGTAGCTGTCCTAATTATAAAGAACTTGCCCTTTCAAACAGAGGAGCTGGATTCTGATCCAAATGGCCTTGTAGAAAAAGAAATTGCTGAATGAATTCATTACTCTAATTAACATCTATGCTCCTAATGTTAACAATGTACTTGTAAAAGGAACCAGTAGCATAGATATTTCTCTTTAAACCATTTAATGGTCTGGTGTGGGTACTGATTTTAATTGCCCTGTGGTTATCGGTTTAGACAGATCTGCTAAGGGTAATTGCATTGTAAATCAGACATCTCAAGAAATTCACTAATGAGCCAATGAAAGATAGTTGTTTGCGGGATGAAGCTGATAATGCTTATTTAGACAAGTGGTGTACCTGAGTGTTCTGTGTTGCGTGTGGAAAGCCGTGATCCTTAACCAGTAACTAGGTAACAATGTCTTAGCTATTGCTCAGTCTGCTCCATGGTTTTATCTTCCCTTTTCCAGGATTAGCCCCATCCCCTGCGCTTTACATCCCTAAGCTGTTTCTGTAATTTTTAATTCACAGAACTGTACTTTGGAGCCCTGCATCTCTGTTTGACTTTGTTTATATATTTCTTGTCTCCCTTAGCATAAATCATAATGACAGCTTAATTGGTTTGTATTTCTGAAGCAGTTTGAAATGTGAAGTGTTGTGCAAGTGCTCAAGGTTGTTATTACTTTGTGACTCTTCCCAACCATTTTCTGTCCAGAATGAAAATTAAAGAGAAATTATATTCCATTTACCAGAGTAAATATGATGAATCCTGTCATAAGTAATCACTCAAGGATCACCAAAAAACTGCCTTTGTTTCACAGAAGTGCATTTTTTAAATGCTTGAACTTTGCATTTCCTTCATAACACAGTAAACCCATTAGCTTCACTGAAAGTATTTGATTTATTCTTATGCAAATGGAGAATTAGATCTTTGATATCTTTGAGAGGGTAGTTTTATGATGGTATAAAGGTTCTGGAAAATACAAGTCTTCTCCAAAGGTTTAGCTATATTTAAAACATTGGGCATTTTGATACACTTAGAATTTGAGATTTTGACATCTTTATTTCACAGAAGAATCAAACATGGTTGTACCAGTCTTTAAAGCACAGTATTAGTACAGATTAGACTAACCCTCTAGCTTTTCCAGGGGACCAGGCCAGTGCTTAGTATCACCAGAGAATATTTATCAGTTGCAGTGTTCAAAAAATAAAGTCATATCAAGGCAGATGTATTTAATTCCCTTTGTTGCTTCCACTGGCTCAGAGGGCAGAGTTAAGAGGTATCCATGACAAAGTAGAAAAGTCTCTTACTCCAGAACAGGATTTTAGGATCAGAAATGAAGCAGGCAGGCAAAACAAGGACAGCCAACAAAAGGTAGCCTGGGGCAACGCAGTGTGTCAATGAGAAAGAGAGAGATAAGAAACACTTGGACAGTTGTGCATGTTGGCTTCAATCTGTAATGACTGTGCAGACCACACATCAAAAGCATTTGGCTGTCCTTGACTGAGAATAAAAAGAGCCCAGATTTTTCAGCTGCATCTTCCTTTTTTTTTTCTTTTTTTCCCCACAGTCAACCTGGTGAATAGCAAATAATTTACCTCTGTTTTTAAATTTTTGTCAAATGGCCTTCAGTCAGTTATTAGATACCATCTTTGAGAAACAAAGTGAAAACTCTTCATCTTTTAACAACCACTCTTTCTGCTGTTGGTCAACCAGATCTACAACTCTCACTGTTGTAAACTTCATTTTTGTTGTATCTTTCTAGTGTGAATTAGGGCAAGATTTCCACGATCAACTCCAATAACACTTAATTCATTTAATTCAGCACTGACAGCTGCTGCACTTCTGCAGTTCTGTGGGTGCAGAAACCTCCATGACCTTGGGACCAAAGTGTCTATTTGTGCCTAAATTCCGTCATAATTGAAAAATGAGTGGGAAGCACCGGTATTTCCCACACTTCCCCAGCAGTCCTATCCATGCTCAGAGAATATGTAGTTTGAGTTGGACAAATGGCAAAATGCCCAGGCTCTCATGGTGGTGATGACGCTTTCATTGTAACCTCATGGCCACTTTCTTGGAAGCCTCATGGCCAAAGAAAAGAATCAGGTCAGGTCAGAGTTTATTTGATGTCTCCCTTTGCATTCCCAGTGAGTGCCTTTGCTACTGGATGAAGGTGACCCTCCACTCCTGCTTTTGGAAGAATGACATTGTGAAGCTTATAGTCTGTGGGGCCTGAAGAAGAGCAAGCCAGAAGTGGCCTGATTATATAGTTTAGCAGCAAGAATTAGGAGCAAGAGGGCTCATCAAGCATGACCAAGTTTATTTATTATAAAATCCAGGACTCCTTCTTTCCCTCCTCTGTTTTTCTACTAACATGTGAAAAACTCACCCCAGGCAATATCAATTACATCATTCCCCAATACCCATTTGCTTATTGCTAATCTGAAATTTTCTAAATGATTATAAAATAATTAGGTTTTAAACCTTCTTTTTTCCTCCTGGCTGAAAGTTGTATTATAACCCAGGTAGGCTGTGAGGTTTTAGGACACATCCTTGGGTCTGCATATTGCCTCATCATGCATCTTTGTGTCGTAACTGAGCTCTGGATGAACGAAATTTTTTTGTTATAGCACAAGAATGCATTGATAGTAAAGTTATGGATTAAAATTCCCATTAGAAAGGATCCATTTCTCTGTCATATCAGGACCAAGGTGGTAGATAGCAAATTGAGTAAAAAAATGCCATGTTAGAAAAAGTCATCATACTGGCTATAAGGGAAACACAGTCTCTATTAAATGCTAGTTATTGCTTAGTATTTAGGGTCTATAATGCCAAATTGCCTTAGAAAGACTGATGATTCACATTAATATGGCCAAATAATAATGTGTTCATGAAAACAGAATTTATACAGTTTTTTGTTGGTTTGGTTTTTGGTTGGTTTTTGGTTTGGGGTTTGTTTTTTTTTTTTTGAGGGGGTTGTTTTGGTTTGGGGGTTTTTTTATGTTTCTTTGTTTATTTTATTTACCTGGAATTACTGTGAGTCTCTGAGAAGCATTTTTATTTATTCTGACAACTCCTTAAGGGAAGACCAGTAGGGAACATCTGATTTATTCATGTTTTGCAAGATGACTATCCAGGACAATCTGCAAATGCCTTTTTAGGCACATAAGGCAAGGATTCCCTATGTACCTCTTCAATTGGCAAGATAACTTTCCCTGGTAGCAACTTGAATAAATGAATACAAAACCTGATTGACTACAGGGATCTCTTTTTTTCCCTCAGAAAACAAGTTTGAAGAAAATATCAGATGAAATTAATGGTCTAGAGTGCCTTCATGAGGCTGCCAAGGCAGTTGGAGACACATTTCCAACTATAACACAGAGAAAATGCCACTCTGAAATTGTATAAGGTGTCTTAAAACAACTTTTAAAATAAACCGAAATTCCTGTGGGGGGTGAGAAAAAAAGTAAGCACAGCACTGCTCAAGCCAGGGGTGGGGGCATTAATCCAGTAGCTTCTCTCAGGCAGAAAACAGATCAGGCAATTCTCAGGCCTACAAGACCTCTGCAGTATCCTTTTTCTGAGTAAGCTTGGCCCCTGCTCCCCTACACACAGCATTTTCAGTTTCTGCAGCAGCTGTGGATTGACTGAACATATGGCCAATCTCTCAAAAACTTCTAGTATAGTGACTCTATGTTCTTGAAATTCATTCCCATTTTTGACACAAAACTTCATCTTAAAATCTTTTAACATATCCCTGCCTTCATACTGCTCTATTACAGAAATATATTGGATCTGTACAGATGAAATATATTTGAGTTTTATTATAGGACGTTTATAATTTTACTTGCTTTTTTAAGAGCATCTTTTATTTCTTTAATTTTTCTTTCCTTAAAAAAAGTCTGGGCCAACACCGTGTGCAATACAGTTCTTACACGGATTATTGAAGATGTGCATTGCACGCCATTCTCTTTCTTTAGTTCAGAAAGTTAGTTTATTTGCTTATATAGGAGAAGGAAGATGCTGCCATACAGTGAGATGTCTGTAGTAATGCCAGTATCTCTCTAGAAAGGATAGTCATTCACAACAGAATGGTTCCCTGATTTGCATTAATCAATAATGAATTGCAGGTAATGTGATGCCTTCCCCCAGACATAGTTTTTCCCTTTTTTTTTTAGTCCATCTGAAGCTTCACAATACATCCACTTCTGTGGCCCAGGCTAAACTAGATAAAATTTTGTCTAAAAATTCTCTTAGTCTTTTCTTATCTTTCCAGATAATTTTTAAGAGTATAAAACCAGGTAGACGCTACTCTCAAAACAGAGGGACTCTGCTGCAAGCTGTTCTCTAATATGGCAAAGGATTTGTGCTTCTACAAGAACCTTAGCAATCATATATAAAATACACAAGGGGAAATAGAAAATCCTATAGTTTGTTTAGCCTAAATCTTTAAATGAAGGCAAAAAATAATAGAATGATTTAGTTTGCTGGGACCTTCATCATTAAAGGTCTGAATTGTGTTCTCTATCATTAGTAATCTTTATAGGTATTAAGATTTTTGTAAGGTCAACAACCAAAAACCACGTGTTTCCAGAGACCAATTCATCCCACCTAAGATCACTACCCAGGGCAGGTGGGTGGAGAGAGTTCATTACTTTAGACACCTAACTTCTGAGCAGGAAAAGTAAAATTAGTTAAAAACATAGTCTATATCATTTAGGGATCAGACACAATGACAAGTGACTACTCAGTGATTGTATCCAGACAATAACAGCCAGATCACAACAAAAAAGAGAGATGTGGTGGAAAGAAGTATTTTGGTATCTCTGCTTAGCTGCAGCAAAGAATACATTGCTTAGGAATTGAACTGTGTCCCTTTTCTGGGAAAGCAGGGATTTCAGATTATACTACTGCTTTTTAGAAGATGCTTTAAAGTGTGCAAAATACTACAAAATAGTTACTAATGTGTTTATCAAGCTGTATTGTTGCATAGTTTTGTTCCAATATCCTGCATTCATGCCTCTGTAATTCTTGCTTGTGAAGTCCAAATCCCATTTTGTATTAATTATTAAATCCTGTCCCTTTGTCCATGATATTCCTTAAATATATAAGAGTAGCCTTTTATAGAGCTCTATCTAGATTTTTTACTTCTGGTACACTGTGCTCAGTATAAGACCAAAACCGAAAGTTGAAGGTCATTTCCTATTTGCTGATGGTTGGGCGATCTGTGATGATGTGCAGTGTGTGCACATTTCATCAGTAGCACTCTCTCTTCTAGACCATTATCTGAAACTGATGTGTTCTGCTTGTCAGAGGGAAATACAGACTTGAAGAATATTTGGGAGAAATAAGGTCAGGACCTTAATCTTTGAGGAACCTTAAAGCAAGACAGTTCCCTCTCTGGAGTCCTCCAGTGGGCCTTAACACAGGATGGTTTATAGTTACTTTATCTGAAATGTATTTACACTTTCAACCCATGGGATTCCCACATCTGACAAGAGAACTCTTTTTTCCCTTCTGTGAGAGATTTAGTGGTCAAGAGGATTGTATCTGTTCACATGGTTTGGTCTTGGTAGAAATTAAAGGGATGATGAAAACAGTTCAGGCAGTATTGGATTTTGTAAAGGTGAAATTGTTCTTTCTACTTGCTTCTTATAGTCTTACACAGCTTTAGGGATTAGTCTTGCACATATGCTTAAATTTGTAGATGGGTTTTGCAAATAGCTAAAAGATTAATTAGCAAAATCTAAGGAATGTAGAGTATTTATAGGTAAAAGCCACCCTAGTACTAAAAAAGAGAGGGGGGGAAAGAGTAGTTAAAAGGAAAAGCAGCTGTGTAAAATGGAACTCTAGAAGCAGGAATGCTGAAAACTTAGCAGTTTGAACTCTGAAATACACTAAAGTATGAAGTGACATCTCTGAGGAAAATACATGTTTTAAAATGAGAATTAACTTATGTATGCCTTAATTTTGGGGTCCTCCAGACTTCTAAAAATCAGAATTATTTTAGACCACCCCCTATAGATATACGATATTCTATAAGAGCACCTTAAGATTACAAAAATTAATTTGCTACTCATATTTATCTTGAAAAATACCAACTAAGACTTAAAACCAAACTCATATATCCTTACTTATACAGTCTTTCCCAGTCTGTATGGAAAAGAGAGATTCTTACTGGGTCTGTTGGCATCCAATAGTAAGAGAACAGCAGGTCTGTCATGTTGGAAGGCTTGACAGCCTGTCTGTCTCCATCTCTGTATTTGTGAATTCAGAAAGTTCCTCTGCTATTGCATTCACTGGGGGCCAGAACACTCTTGGGCAAAAAAACGCAGCTATAATTAGTGATTTAATTTTAATGTAGATGAATAGACAATCCTGAAGCCAGTTATTAAAATGTCATTACTTAACACAGAAGTAGCATATCTGCCTAATGTCTGTTAGCAGAAGCTGCAGAGACCAACCCAAATGACAATTTTGCCTGTGGAAGAGTAGGAGCAACACAAGACATCAAAAACCTGCCTGCCTCTGGGAAACAGCTGGACAGCCCCTGCCAGAAAATGCTCAAGTGCTTGTTGGGAATGCATAGGCAATAATTCTAAACACTCTGTTCTGCAAAAACCCTGAGATGTCCAGAAAGTATTTCTTTTGAGTAGCTTTAGTTATAGCTAATACAGATAGAAAATAGCAAGGTGGGGGAAAACAAACTTTGTAACAAGTGTTTCTAGGGATCTCTATATCCAACAAGTATGGAATTAGTTCTGTATATCATGTGTAACTCAGTGAGAGAGCACTCCCAAAGTAAATAAATTTTAATTTGTATTTTTAATTCAGACATTAATGTAGCAGCAAGGCTCAGAGAACTAAGAAATCTGGATTCAAAGGCATAGTTAGAAAAAGAAGAGCAAAGATATCTCTGGGACCTTCAGTCTCTGGCTGAAAGAAACTGAAAGTAGTCAAAAAGAGAAATTAAAAGTAGCTGCATAGATCATAATAAAAGTGTAATTACACTTGCAAACATTTCAGAGAACAAAAAAAAGAGCTGTTGTTCAAAAACATAATTGCAAATCTATGTTTTAATAACTTTCTTTTCTCTAAATTCTGAGACATCTGAACTATGACCTTTCCTGGCTTCTTTGCTATCTGAGTGTCACAAGTTCATGATAAAAATTCTGCCAATGTAAATCTAAAATCTAAAGGCTTCAGAAGGCTTCATTTTTAATTCCACTTTCTTTGACATCACACTAAAAATTCTACAACTTTAATCCATCATGTAGGTTGGCAAAACCATCATGAAAATTTATGAACCCAAGAACAAAATCTACTCACCAACCTTACAGCAATGATTAAAAAAGTCCTAATTATAGTATAGTCACCCGTCAAAATAAATTACTCAGGGTGAGTGGGTGAAAAAAAGCTTGCTAGACTTCCTTAAGGAGGTGGTAATTGTCTTGAATTTTGTTAAAATACATCACTAATTATATTTTAACAAAGTCTATGCACTGTTTTCCTCTTTAGGAATTTTATGAGATGGCTGTAAGACTATTGAAAAAAAGGAATTTTTCAGTTTTAAAATATTCTATACCTGTGTTATTTCTACTGCACAACGTGTTTAAGGACATACAAAAGAATGCTCTAAACTACACATACAGATGATCAGAAATGTTAGAGTAAAGTGAGTTAGTAAGAAGATGGCAATTGATTGGACATACTTCCATGGCAAAGTCATGTGTGAGCACAGCAAAGTGAAAGCCATGGTTGGCTCATGGAGGTCCACAGATCCTGCATTTAAGAATTCCTTCCTTTGACATCTATTGCACACAATGAAACACGATGCTCAAGAAAGTGGTGGAATCACCCTGGAAGTGTTCAAAAAACATGTAGTTGTGGCATAGTTTAGTGGTGAGCAGGGCAGTGCTGGGTAACAGGTGGGCTTGATGATCTTATAGGTCTTTTCCACACTTGATGATTCCATGATTCTAATATCAAATCCTTCAAAGAAGAAGTCTGCAATCCATTCACCTGGGATATGTTTGCCATGAAAATTTAACACAAAGTTTGAAGGACTAACAACCACTTATGGTCTTATGCTGCTGGTTGTACCACCAGTGTTGAGCCTGCCCTAAATAATATCAAACCATAGGTTTGCTTTCTTGCTGTCTCCTGGAAGTTGCCAGAAACCTACACTTAGGTTTGCTTCCAAAGAATGCAAGGTATGGACTCCAGACTGGAGCAGACTTTTGAGCCTGATGTCCCAGGGATTGCAGGCTGTGGATCACTATAGATGGAGATATTTTTTTTGACACTTCCTAGAAGATGATTGCTTTACTTAATACCAATTAATTATATAACTTGGTTAGCATCAGTTAAATGCTTAAAGCTAGATAGGGTGAATATAGACCATAATACTTCATTCGTATGATCCAAAGCAGGTTAAGTTAAATACCTTGTTATGAAAAGCCCATTGATTTTCATAGAGTTGTAGCATTGTTTGAGTTGGAAGGGACCTTTAATGGTCATCTAGTAGGTAGGGACACCTACAATCAGATCAGGTTCCTCAGAGCCTTGTGCAAGTTGACCTTGAATGTTTCCAGAGATGGGACATTACCTCTCTGGAAAACTTGTTCCAGTGTTTCACCACCCTTATCATAAAAAATGTCTTCTTTATTATCTCTTATTACCCTCTTTCAGTTTAAAATCCTTATGCCTTATCCTATTGCAACAAGTCTTTCTAAAAAGTCTTCTTATGAGCCTGTGTTAGGTGCTGAAAGGCCACAATAAGGTGTCCCTGGGGCCTCCTCTTCTCCAGACTGAAAAACCCCAACTCTCTCAGCCTGTCCTCATAGGAGCAGTACATCATTTTTGTGTCCCTCATCTGGACTTGGTCCAGTAGGTCCATATCTTTCTTCTGCTGAGGACCTCTACTGGTGGGGTCTCACCATTGTGGAGTAGAGGAGGAGAATCCACTCTCTTGACCTGCTGGCCATGCTGCTTTTGATGCAGCCCAAGACACAATTGGCTTTTGGGGGTTCAAGTGCACATTGAGAGGTCACATCCAGCTTTCCATCCACCAGCACCCCCAAGTCCTTCTCAGCAGGGCCGCTCTTGATCTGTTCTTCCCCAGGTCTGCACTGTTACTGTGGATTTGGCCTGACCCAGGTGCAGCACCTTGTACTTGGTCTTGTTGAACCTCATGAGATTCCCATGGGCCAACTTCTTGAGCTTGTCCCTGCCCCTTTGGGGGCAGCTTGCAAAATTGCTTGCAAAATTGCTGAGAGTGCACTCAGTCCCACTGGTGATGACACTGAAGATATTAAACAGTACTAGTCCCATTATGGACTGCTGAGAGACACCTCACCACCAGTCTTCATCTGGACGCCAATTATTAACCACTATAGATTATGAACAGATGCTTCTTGCTGTATGCAATAGGCTTCTAGTAATAAATAAATGCAACCATCTTCTTTTAGTCAAATAATAAAATACTCACATTTGTTCACATTATTATTTTAATTAAAAACTAATTCAGTATCTTCCTACCTAAAAATCTGTATACTATTGCAATCCATTAATTTTCAGTATGTTTGTGAACTGTTGAAGTATCAAATGTAACTCAAATCTAGACAACAATTAGACTTCAGGGGACTTTCCCCTTTATTTATTATCAATAGTGAGTGATCACAAAAGCAAATATGAAGAGCTTTAACATTCATCATAACATTTGCAGTTATTGTTCTCACAACTGAAAAATAAGGTTTATCTTTCATTTCCTAGAGTTGTGGCTGACTCACAATTTTGACTGATACTTCAGCAATTCCAACTTGTATAAACAGTTAAGACAGATCAATCTAAATGAGGGCGCTGAATAAGCAGAAGCAGGTTTGTGTTTGTAGCTGGGTATTGTTTCATCTCACTCTAAAAATAAGCATGAAAAGGAATGTGTATCTGTTCTGGGCTCAGAATGTGAGAAACGTCATAGTTAGAAGTTTCATACTGAGAACTTTTGGCTTCTGTGTAATTGTTTATTCTTACTGTAATTTCCTAATTTCTCAACACCACTTTTCATAACACTTACATTTTTAAACTAGACTTTTTCATTTCTTGTGTGAGATCAGTGGAGCTTCAGGAGTGAAGGACATTGTCAGTAATAACTCCCTTCCTCCACACTGTGGAGGCTCAGGCTGGCTGCTCCCAGGAGCTAAAGGTGCACATCCTCCTCCACAGCCTGAGGTGCGGGCCTGGCACAAAGCCCTTCCTCTCCCTTCTCTGTGCAGAAGGATGGCAAGTGGAGGTGTCCACCCTATGCTGCTTTTTGGCTCTTTCCTCCCGGAAGGGGAGAGAAACTAGGAGGGCCAGGCAGAGGGAAATGCATGTAGGTCAGTCCCTTCAATGGAGCACAGAAGAGATCACAGCATGGAAAACACATTTATAACTGTGCCCAGTAATTGGGATCACAGAGCGTTGATCATATTGCTGTAGTGACTCTCACTAGGTCTGAGTCTTGGTATCATTTCAGAATGATGATTTTTCTGCTTTTTTCTTACCACCCAAATGGTTTGTCTTTTTTTCTTCCACAAGGACTTACCTTTTCTCAGGAAGCAAGTTAGGATATTGCTTCATCATGAAACACTTTATTGATAAAATAGAAGTCTTGCTACTTCCTGACATAGATGAGCCTGGGTAAAGGCTTAAAAAAAAAAAAAAAAGGCTGTCTTGTCCTCCTTATTTTCCCTTTTTTCTGCTTCTTGTGAGTTTCTGACTTCCTGATCTGGTCTCTGCCTCCTGAGCTAACCTCCCCAGTAATTTGTCTGACTTCCTCCTGGAACAATCAGGTACACCTTTTCATACAGCTTAGGGGTGGCAAGGGATACTTGGTAATTGTAACTGTGCCTTGGCTTCCAAGCCACTCTGGCAGCAAACAGGTTAGGCTACACCATCTTCAGTGCTCAGCTGCACTCAGAACCAGCTGGGAGCACTGAGACAGTCAGGAACAGCAGCCACAAGGATTAAGCAGTGGTGATTTTTCTTCACTGCCTGTCTGCTTGGAGGCTTTGATTCAACTTCCAGCACAAAGAACTCGGCTTAAACTCTGCTGGATTAAACTGACCTCTTCACTCTGTGCTGGGGTGGCAGAGGAGTGTACACACATTTTTTTAAGTACAACAAGGAGGCCACTGAGTAATAGAACGGCAGCACTTAGTCAAATTGAGAGAAACTGTAGCCCCATACTCTGCCTCTACTACTGCCCCTTGGTAGATGGTAAGGTGTAAAATCAAGGAACAAGGAAGGCATGCAGACTAACATTCTGCATTCCACCAATCTGACTGTATGGAACTGCTGATTCAGAATTTGTTCCTTTACATTTGATAGGCTTTCATGGTCCTTTTTTCTGCCATGACTTTGTATAATTGCTTTTTGACTGTATTTATGACACTGGCAGCATCTGGCAGTGAATGCCACCATTCCTTTATGCTGCGTGAAAAAAAAAGCCAACACTTTCTGCTTTTTTTAAACCTGCTAATTTCATTGGGCATCCTTTTGTTCTCATGTAGTGAGAAGCCAAGCATCCATTCATTGGTTTTTCTAGGCACTTTCCCAGTGTTCTCCTGTTTTTATACATCTCTGCCATATCCCCCTTCAGTTGTTCCATTTCCAAGCTGAAAACTCCAAATCAATTTAAGCAGTTCCAAGCTTTAATTGCCCTTCTTTAGTTCCCCCATGTAATTTTTGAGGCAAGTAACAGAACAGCAGGCAGTATGCAAAAGAGAGGGTACTATGTGGTTTTGTATAGTGCTATAAAGGTGTTGTCTGGTTTGTGCTCTATTCATCTTTTAAAAAACTTCTAACTGCTAGTGGTTTTGACTGCTAATCAGCATGGAATGTATGTTTACTTTAAGTAGGCTTTCTTTTTTTTTATTCTTGATTTGTTTTTTAAAATTAACCACAACTGAAATTATTTGGTGCGCCTTTTGCAGCTATAGGAAGGTGACTTTCAGTACCTTAAGATTAGTGTTTCAATGATAACCTCTTGGACCAGCCCTGGCCTTGCTCAGTCAAGATGAAAAAGTGCTGTTTTTATCAGAGGTTTTCCAAACATCATGGCTACAAAAGTTTAAACATTTAGTCTCCACACCATGCCTAGATATGGCATTTCCTAAGGTTTTATGAGAGAGTCTCTCATTAGCTCTAATGTTCCAAGTCTTAAGGAAGGAATTTCAAGACACTAAGAATCTCCTCTTCTTAAAAGATACAGTTTACATTGATTCTAATTTTTTTTTGTAATGGAGCATTGCTCTTTGATTGAAATGGCTGGTTCTCTCATATATTTTGTCCATTGGAACTGTATGAGTTCTTTTACTATTTTTTTATGATGCACTGATTGTATCAATATCTGTGAACCAGCTTCTCATTTTTATTTGCACTGTTTATGCATGTTTGGGTTTTTTTTAAATTAAGAGTAGGTAGATTTATAGGCAGGTAGCAATTAATGTAAAACTCACTTTTAAATCAAAGGTTACTGGATCACAACAGACATAACATACTATGTTCGAGGCCAGTAATTGGCAATTATACTGCATTTTCAATTTTAAACTGAATGAGTTAAATCCTCTTTGGCTCCTAATGTTACATATGTATTTTTTCTTATATTTTTCTATGAGTGATGTCCATAGATTTATTTTTTTAGTGAATTCTATCTCAGTCTCCACTAATGCATACAATCAGTTAAAGTGAAAAATTGTTTAATATTTAGAAATAAAATGAGAGTATCCTTCATTTAAAACATCTCATGTACTATTCAGGATATTAGCATTACTGCTAATTACTACTGCACTCAATTTTGTATGACAATGGCAAAATTAAGAACAAAGGGAAAAAAGCCAAGGTACTGCATTTTTAGTTTCTCAGTTTGTGTCACAGTGGTACTATAACGCTGCACTATGTGTGCTGATATTTATGGAGTTAGTGGAAATCGGTGCATACTTCACAAGTTTTGTTAAGTTTAAGGCATCTGTGACATTGACTGAGACTGGTAAAATGGCTTAGGCCAGCAAGACTTTTAATTGAGGAGTTTGTTTTTTCCAAAAAATGTAATATTTCAGATATGCACTCTCACCAAAAAGGCAACATGTTCTTAAAGCAATAGAAAAGTAGACTTCCAATGAAGCACTGCCTCCAAGGCTGCCACTTCATAAAATCCAAAGAACATCTTCAGCAACTCAGGGTTTCATTCAGCCAACCCCAAGCCCAGAGTGATGTGAGCACCATTTAACAGAGTAAATTTTTCTAGTGTATTACAATTACAGAAGCATCTGAGTATTGTTTGGCCAAACCACTGTGAAAAATTCACGGAGTGTTCAGTAGTTGCAAGGTTGCTCAGTTTACTTGTATTGAAGTGGTCATGTGGCTGGACATCGTAAGTCATTGGAAAACACACAGGAATACAAGTGCCAGTAATAATTTTACTCTGCCTGCAAAATGTATTTTATAGTGGTTTACTGTGCAGGTAAACCACATGCATTTATTTTTGTCATGCCTATATGTTGTTAAAATAATTCTTGTCAGTGGCTACTGCTATTTGATCATGCAAAAGTCCTAAACTGTGGGATAAGAAATTAAAGAATGGTCATACAGTCTACAAATATTTTCAGCAACTTCACATCCTTACACAAGTGCTTTTTTCCTTTGGAAAAGTTTTTCAAACCTGGACAGTATTTTTAGTTTCCCATAATAACTACTGCAAATGTACTTGTGAAGCATCATGTTCACTGCCCTTCCATGCAACTTACAGATGAAAAAAGATAACTGGATAAACAGCATGTTTTCCTCTTTATGTCTTATATTACTATTTGTTTGTTTCTAGAAAGCACATGCTTTTTTTAATATTTAATTATGCTACTATTTTATTTTTAATGGTATTTTTGATGACAAATTTTCTGTATCAGTAAGAAACCAGTTGTGAGATCAGATGTGCTAGAAATGCAAACATACACATATCGATAGATAGATGGAACCGGGGTCCATCTAATATAATAATCCTTCTGACAGAAAGTAGATGATTCAGAAGAAGTTGCCAGAAATTTCATGGGAGAAAAATAGAGGGTAATCTGTCAGCCACCTTAAGTCTTCCCAGAATTCCTTAGCACTTTGAGAAAATGTTAAGCCCTAAAGCATAAGGTTTTGACTTTCTTTGAAACTATATTAGCATTAACTATTACAAATTTGGATCTCATGAATAGCAAAAACTTGACAAATATGAAAACCAAGATAGTGCATATGTTACTGAAAACTTCAAATCTCTGAATTATTGAATGATTATTTACTCTCTGATACTTTTACCATCATTTTGATCCTTCAGAAACCTTGTTTTGTGACATAAATGTTGTAAAACTAATTTGTCCAAAATAATTATTTGAAATGACAGAATAGCTCTGGTACATTGCCTATTTGTAAGGCATTTGGATGAGAGGAATGGAAATTTAGCCTGTTCAAGTTTCAGGAAGTGTTATTATGATATATGCTTGTGAGCATGATTTGAACACTAGTGCTACCACCAAGAAAATTAATTACCATTTCATGAAAGGTAAATATTCAACTTCACAGGAAACTTTTTGAACTAATCTTTATATTAGCTGATGAACCAGATCCTACCTCACGCAATCCATCAATATAAGACAAAAGAAGCAGCAGCAGCGCATGTATTTCTGCAATCTTATGTGTTACCTCTTTTCTTTTTTTTCCAGACAACTATTACGGCACTCCGAAGCCTCCAGCAGAACCCGCTCCACTGCTGTTAAATGTGACAGACCAGATCCTCCCAGGTGCCACTCCCGGGGCCGAAGGCAAGCGCAAGAGGAATAAGTCTGTGAGCAATATGGAGAAGGCGGGCATTGAACCACCAGAAGAGGAGGAGGAAGAAAGACCTGTGGTCAATGGCAATGATGTGACAGTAACACCAGGTCTGTTCTTCCTTCTTACTTTGCAGTGCGTTTCTCTTATTCACAGAGTCCTCAGTTACCTCCTTCTGCAGTGAGAATATGCACGTTCAGGTAAGGATGTTCTTGCAAGAGTGGAAGCCCGGAATCCTGAGTATAGGGTGTCTCTGAAGCCTAAAACAAATTACTTAACCTCCATTTTGGGGAGTCATCTCACTTACCTCAGCTACTGTAAAGATTTCTGTCTCTGAACTAGTCCCTTTGAACCCTCTTTACAGACCAAACAGAAAAATACCTACTTTCTGAAGGTAGTTTCTGTGACCTGTTTTAGATTTCTAGCTTAGCAAATCAATCACAAGTGCCTGTTTCTCTCTGTTGGCTATAGAGGGAGTCTGGAGAACTGTAATTTAGCCAAATGAATAAAGTTTCTGTTTCAGGTCGTGTTCTCAAATGGTGATACTCAAAAGATTGTTCACCACATCATGATGTGAACTTCTGAAAATTGTTATGAAATCTTAGCAATATTGTGGAAGTCATCACATTAGCAAATTTATGGCAGTTCCAATGAAACTTAGCTGGCAATACAACCAGGAGGACCTTTTCAGCAATGTTTCAGAGCTTGCATAAAGCTGACAAGGGTTTCAGATATCTAGTCCTAAAAACCAACTGTTGTTTTACCCCTTGGATCATTGTGCTTCAGAAAAAAAGGGGTTCAGAGTACTGACTGGTATCCCAAGTGAGAAGCAGGTAGTTAACTTCCCCCTCAACACTTCAGCAAGGCAATGTTTTACAGTGCTTAATAATTCTTATTCTGAAACAGCATTTAAGAAGAAATTATTTTGTTGTTTTTCAAGTAGAAAATTAAATAATTCATACTGATATATCTCTCTGAAAAATAATTCTGTGACTCCTTTTTGGTAAACTTAGAAATTCAGAAACAGAGTGTTGAAGTAGGAGTCTGTAGTGAAAATCATACAGGTGAGAAGATAAAATGAAATATTGCAAGTTCTCTAAATGTATAGGTTACTGTTAAACAAAATATCCATTACCTAATCTTCTACGCACTGTGAAAGGATTTTCATACTGCAGAGTCTATATATACCTTTTTTTCCTCCTACTGCCTTGCAAAGTATATTGAATTTAATATCTTCCCCTCAAAGATGTGTTTGCCACGTGCCTTCCTGCAGCTGTTCTCTAACATTCCACATAAGGGCAAATCCCTGTACAGAGCCCATCCCCATCTAGCAGGAGAGCGTCAGGGAGCAGAGGGGTGCATGGGTATGGTTCTTCCCCTCAGCTCTCCAAAGGGCTGCAGTATTGCTCCCTGGCCACTGCCATCACACACTGAGAGCCTTGCTCATCCCTTCCACACAGCATTGCATTGGCACCTAATGCCTCTCCTACACAGCTCAGCAGGAAAGGATGAAGCCCAGAGATCCTTACATAAAACATCAGCACTGCCTCTGTTGCCAGGATACTACCACAGTGAAAGAGGCAAAGGCAGGATTTGGTCTCTGATGTGTATTGTAGAAATCATTAGAAAGATCATTCTCTGTAGTTATTCAAAATGTGCCACATAACAGACCATTGCTGAGGAGCAATTTCCAGGACAATATGTTTCAGCTCCAGTATCAAGAGTCAATGTTTACCTGCATTTTCCTTGCAATCCGTTCCTACAATTTGCTTCTCCCAGGCAAATGCGATGTGAACGATGACTAGGCAGCACCCAAGAAGCAGCACTGGCATGTGCTGTGTTACAAAATGAAATACATGAGCATGGGTGTAAGGCAGCCCCTCCTCCTCCTCCCTTCCTCGCCCCCCCAGAGTAATTCCTGTGCATGTGGCCAGCAGAACAAGCAGTGCCTGTGTTGGCTTTCATGGTTTCATAAACAGGGGTTTGTTATTCAGATACACTGACTGAGAACATTGGGGATTGTAGCAAAGCAGCTCTGTACATACATGCTGTGTTGCCTTTGTTGGGCAGTGTGGCTCCCACAGACCCTGTTACTGCAGTCATTTTCTCTGTGAGCTGACAGAGGCTTAGTTACCTCTAAAATGTGAGTGAATTTCTAGTTTGTGTCTTTGAACAATCAGGAAAAACAGAATATATTGATTAATTTATTTATTCTTAAACTCTTGGTGGAGGCAGCAATCTAGTTTTTATAAAGAATCAGCAAAGGTAGGATATTTGTTATTTCCAATTCTTTTAGAAAGTGTATTCTATTTTAAATGCTTCACTTCCAACAGGAGGCTTTTATTAACTATAAGACTCTTGGGACATCTGAAACATTGATGCATTTTTTTAAAGATGCTCAGCAACTTAATGTCTCTTGAACTGCATATCTGAGCCTGTCAACTCAAAGGAGTGCTGTAACACCTAGGACTACGAGGTTGAAATAGTAACAGATCTAAGGTGATTCTGAGAAACCCATCTTTATCATACAAGTTAAGTGATATCTGTGATTGCAGAGATCTTTCTGCTTTTGATTTGAATTTTCAGACAACTTTTCAGCATCTGTTGTCATAATCTGTGTGTCTGAGCTTATCAATTTTTCATTAATGTCTTCCACATGCCATGCTTCATGCGCATCGGATTTCTCTGAAACAGTTGTATATGGACAAACTGGCCATAATTGTCTTCCCAGTAATGTGTGCTGCACAATGTTTTTATTCTTCTGGATTTTTGTCACCTGTCCTCAGCCTAGAACCCACCTGGAATCCTTCTCCATGCTTCGGGGTGAGACTTTTGGCCTTTTTAGGATGGAGCACTCGTAGTCCTTCATCCAGAATCATGTTCTCTAGAACAAAATGTATCATTTGGGAGATGGGATTTATCTCATCCAGATTTAGTAAATTATATGCCTAAATGCCTTTTTGTTTCTGTTGTTTGTCCCTGCTCTCTTGATATAAAGAAGCAATTCGAAAGAGTAAGAGAGCGAAGCTGTTTTAGATACCTATTTTAGGGGATCACCTCTACAATTTAGAATGATTAATTCAGCCTACAGATTCAGAGAAGCCCAGATGGCTAAAGTTAATTGCCAGGAAGCAAGTATGAAAGACATAATCTATAGATCAGCTGTTAAGATGGCCAAGTCTAGAGTAATTACTGGGGTTCTTACACTTAGTGCCCACGTTAGTGGGTGAGACATCTTGCACCTGAGAAGCCTTTCCTGATGGACAGTGTTCAAATGAATGATTTCCGCAAAACTGATGCTTTGACAAAAGAGGTTGAAAGAGTCTTGGTCAAATTTCAACCTGCAACTTGTCAGACATTCAGTTTTTCCTGCTACTGCTGTTTGTGTCTGCAGAGAATTAAGTCAGTCTCCTTCACAACCAGCATCCTGCTTTGACACTGTGTTGGTCATGTCACATTTGCTTCCCACTTCTGACTGATGAAGTATTTATCATCCAAACTCCAGAAGAATCACTCTAACCTTGAAGGCATGCTTATGTATGTGCATTATTCTGACATTACTTGAGCAATGATAAGTTGCACCCAGAGAATAAAGTTCTGTCAGGTTCAAATTAATTGAGGGGTAAGATACAACATAAAGTTTCAAAATTGTTATTCCAGACCTTAGGATGATAAGGAGACAGAAGACTAGAGTCCCAATGCCATCAATCACCATGCCAGGTGTACTAGTTCCAGGCAACAGGTTGAGTTTATTCTTTTATTATTACACAGCAAAGACAGCCAGAGGCATGAGCCAACATACATGAGCCAACATTCCAAGAGCCATGAGATTTTAAAACATACAAAAGTTGGTATCCATTGGCTGGGGTTTTTTCTGTTCTAGGTGTGTTCTTTAAACTCACTTTATTACAGGTAGGTCACAACCTGTGAACCACAGAATACACTGTGCTCCCCCATGTCTCCTGTTTTCCTTCCCTACGTCCCCTACTGGTTCTCCCCGTGTCAGTAGTCCGTGGGAGCAGAGTCTCCATGCAAAGCACCAAGCCCTGAATGGGGCTACAGCTCTGTGGGAAAGGGAGAAGCTCCAAGGCTGCGCTGTGGTATCTTCACAAGAAAATACATACATGTGTATTGGCAAACATGAATTAAACTACTCTTGTATCCAAAAGTTGTTTAAAATGGATGGACTCTTTCCTGTTCAGAATTTAAAAAATTAGTCATTTGATATGAGTATAAAGAGATGAAATATTTTTATTCAGAACTGCAAAAACCACCCATAACTTACTATTGAATAGGATTTCCTTTATTTTTTGTTCCTCTGCTGATATTACTTAGTTCATCTCAGCTGGTACTTCTGGAACAAGAGAGCAACTTCTCTGCATGAAAAATCTGCAGCATTAAAAGAAAGGAATAAAGTGACAAGGTCCTCTTACATGTTTAGTGGCAAATTTCAAGAATTCAACTGTAAATAGTAGAAACAATTTAAAGTGTAAACGACAGCATTGAAGGCCCAAATGCTAAGATTATTACAACATAAGTACCAGTTATTATTTAAAGAAATGATCACCATATTGTCTACAAAATGTATAGAGAATATGTCATATCAGCCAGTAATATTTTAACTGCTGGTATTTGGAGCTGGGAACTACAGAGATAAAGTTGCGGTATTTAATGATAAATAGTTTTTTTTAACATACACACTAACTTGTCCTCAAAGTGCTTTGTATTCCTCACGTGCTTGCTTGTGCTTTACTGGTGTCTATTCTGTCACTTCCCAGGACACTCACTCATGAGAAACTGTGCTAATCTGATTTTGAAAGCTGGACCATGTAATCTGTTTGGTAGTGAGACAAAAGCTCCAGTAGGCTATTTCTCTTGACATAAAATCCATTGATTGGTTTATTGTTGCGACAAAAATACCTCTGGACTCATATTATGGTACAATTTTAGGATCTTTTTTATATCGTATATTGTCCAAAGGTAAAAATTTATGCTCACAGTGCCTTACTGTAGTATTTCAAACTCTACTTGTGTATAAAGACACTGCTAGTTTTTAACCAGAACTTGGTGGTTTGTGGTTTTTTTATCAAATGAAACATTGCATATGAATGAATATAGCAGAAGGCTAGTATATTTTGATAGCTTAGAAAAGCTCAGAATATTTTTTCTAATCCTTAAGGCTTAGTTGAACTTTTTTTTTTTCTGTCATCATGAGAGCTGGGATTTGTTAATCTAGTTATTGAAAATCAAGAATCTGACCTCTTCAGACCTGTTGAAAATAAGATCTTGAGGAAGAACACATATTACAGACAGCATGGTAAAATCGCAGGACACAGCAGTGTCACCACATCTGTGGTCTATCAGCCCAACTGGCTGATCAATAGTCATTGTGTGTGATGCACCTGCGCTCCCAATGTATTTGTTCTACTGTGGTCATATCTCCCCTGTGGCCTTATGTCTTGTATTCAGTTTAATCTGTACATCTTCCCTCCTGTAGCAGAAATGTGGTCAAGACTGCAGGCAGCCTCAGGAATACAACCCCCAGATCTGTTAATATTGCTTCAAACAGATGAGGACTTACCTTTGCTTTGCAGAGATAAGAACAAAATACCAAAAAAGCCTATCAGCAATTGCATTTTCCTATTCTTAGGGAAAGTGGAGACCACATATTGTCTCTCCTTTGCAGGAAACTTTTATATGTTTGAAAATACTTCCATCAATCATCTCTCCTCAATACTAAAACCACCTGTTTTTCAGTCTTGCCATGCTTCCAATATTTTTTTGGTTTGTTAGGTTTTTGTCACATTTCTTGACATGAAATTTTTGACACTGGGCACAGGACTCCTGGCTAACTTTCCTGTAGCTGAAGGTGGAAGGACTTGCATTGCATATGTTTACTGTTCTTGCCTATTATGATGGTTTTTTCCTTTGCAATAGTATCATTATTGATTGAATATAATGGTTAGACATCTCTCACACATCCCCATACCTCAGTTGTATTTTTATTAGGAATTCTGCCTAGGCATTTGCTTGCTATCCTATATTTTTACAGTGACTGTGGAATTTCAGACCAGATAGGGGCCCATATTTTGGAAAGGCAAGGCAAGGCAAGGGATAGCAGATAAGAAGGGGACTTCAGCTCCCTGGAATCCTGCTGCTCTGCTGTGAGATTGAATTAAGCAAAACTTGTATTTGTGTCTCTTGCAAATTTATTTCTTCACACAGACAGATCCATGTTTCCAAACAGCATAAAATTACTGTGATATCACATAGCTCCAGTATAAGTTATGATTTAGCAGCATGAGCTGCATGTGGATGTAGAGCTATGGATCATCACCCTGTTCAAGACTGGATCTGTTCGGGTTTTTTCATGCTATTATGAAAGCTTTGTGTCACTGTCAAAAGTGTGGGGTTTAGATAATGAAAGCTGTATCTACCATTTCTCCTCAAGGAGCAGCAACACCTGTTCCTCTGTCATGAGAAGAAAAAAGATTAGTTTGACACAATTTCTGTCTGAAAAGTCTTGACAAATACTTATAACCTCTGAAGAGTTTACATGTAGATGATTTGATTGCTGGGTCATATCTTCTGGGAATTAAAAAGAGAAAAATGTAAAGTTACAGTTTCATGGGTCTTCCTTCTTTTTTACAAAAAGACATAATGGTTTAATTGAGTAAATTATTTCAAAGGGATCTTAGGTACCTGGGAAAGTAAACATATAAAACTATGTAAAATACTAAATTGTAGATACTTGGCTGAAATTGGGACTGGGCCTGTACTTTCTGTTTCTTTTCCCCATGAAGTCTCAAAGGTGCTACCATTACTAGCCATGAGTCTGCCGCTGTGGTTCTCTCTCTGTCCTGGTTTTCATTTCATCCAGCTCTGCCAACTGAGAACGGCTGTTTCGTTAGAGTTTTACCTGGCCTGTTCTCTGCCCACTCTACTCTGTGTTCTTTAGCCCTGTTGCTGACATTAATTATGTTAGTCATTTAATTACAGGTGATTTTTCTGCAGTAGTGACTGAGGCAAAATGAGCCCTAATTGCCTTGGGGGTTTTATGCGTCATGAACTGTTAGCTTTCCTTCCTTCCTACATGGTAGAATGAGTTTACTTTTGCTATTATGATTATTATTATACTTCATATATATCTATATATAAGGCATAATAATAATATATATATGCTTTCTTAGTACCTCTATTGTCCCAGACTGTATCCCACTTTCTAGACTGAGTGTTCCTTTTTACTGTTAGATACACATATTGTTTTTCTGTGCTCATCCTTAGCAATTTAATCTGGTTCTCATCTTTTGTACAGTTCTTCCTCAAGTAGCAGACGATTGAAAAGTCATGGCTTAATCAAAATTATTTCTGATTATACTTCCTACTTTTCTTTTTCATTAGAACAATTTTTACATGCAATCTTACTATGGTTTGTTTAATCTCTTTCAGTTCTCCTAAACTTTTTATCTCTACCATTGCTAGCTGTAACATCAAATTTATTTATTCTGTGGATTTATTAAAATCTGGGCTTTTTAAAACCATTGTAGTTAATTTTTTTTTGCTCTTCCTTGCTGTCATAAGCACCACTAATTAGAACAATTCACCCAAGCTGTCCTCCACCTGCATGTTTCACACAGGTATCTGCATCGTTCTTTGCTCTCAGTTCATTTAATAAACTGTCATCTTCTTGAACTTTATTGTAGACTGCATTGTTGCCATGTTCAAGCATTTGGCATTGGCTGTGGGAAACAGCCTCCCACAGATTCTGTCAACAATGAAATCACAATCACTTTCTATACAGTTAATATATTGCTGTAAGTTGATGGATGTCATTGATTTCTTTGGTATGTGAATATAGATAAAGCAATTAGTGCATATACTTTTTGACTTCATAAGGATCTGGAATCAGTAGTAAAACAGCAGGGTAGTTGTTTTATGTGTGTATAGTTAGAAAAGTTAAGACGTGAGACGGTAGCGCTGCTGTATATGAAGCTGCCTTCTGCTCAGCTCTTACTGCTAGTCTGGAAGCACTCCTGGGACAGAATGAGCCAGAACTCTTTATTAGTTTCTTGTTTCAGTTTGGTTTTATTGCTTTATTTTCTTTTATTGTGTTCCAAATAAAATGCACATCAGAGGCACCTGTGTGGAAACCCAACAGAACTTTTCTCTTTATTTCAGACTTGCAGTTCATAGAGTCTTGCACTGAGTAAATTCTTCACAATTAACTTGGAAATACAAAAGCCATCATTTTTCTTCTCTTGTAGAATCAAGTGAACATGAAGAGAAGAGTACAGCTGCCTCGGGTGAGGTATCTTCCCCCCAGCCTTGTCCTGCACCAGGATATACTCAGCCTGAAGAAGCAAAGGAGGATATGGATGTAACAAAGCAGACGAAGCCTGAAGAAAATGATGACTTGGGCCCACTGCCTGATAACTGGGAAATGGCTTATACAGAAAAGGGAGAAGTCTACTTTATTGAGTAAGTCTTATGTCTTCTATTTCTAATAGCTGTGGTGTATTTAACTGGGCAGAAAAATGGTTGTATGGTGAAGTGGAGCATTGCACTCATTAAAACAGCAGGAATGTTTCTGCCTGTCAAGGCTACTGAGAGCAGGTGACAATTCCCACATTAGTGATTTACATTGAAGCCTACTGGTTTTTAAGATAGGTAACTGGTCTGCTTACTTTGATGGCAGCAACTAAAGCTGTTATTTCTTCTGCTGAAAGCAAGACTTCTGCTTTTCTGGTGCTAATGGAAAAGTAGCACCTTTGCTGGGTTCGTCCTTCCTTGTGTGGACCAACTTGGAGAGGGTGGAGCTTTTTGCCAGTTTAAGGAAAGAAAGATGGGTGGAGTAATACCTAGCTACTGAACAGTAGGGGCAGACCATGCTACATTTAGGAATAGTAAGATGAGTGGACTGTAAGGAGAATTAATTACGTGTGGAAGCTTTTTCCTGTTGGCAGACTATATATACCTGTTGCTAATTAGTCAACTCATTGAAGAAATGGTTATGACAGTTCTTTATTCTCTAAGTGCTCTCATTAAGCTGTTAGAGAGTGTCCAATGGAGGGCCACAAGGTTAGTGAAGGGTCTGGAGTAGCTCTATGAGGAGTGGCTGAAGTCACTTGGTCTGTTCAGACTGAAGGAGACTGAGGGGAGACCTCACTGCAGTTACAACTTGCTTGTGGAGGGGCAGGCATTGATTTCTTCACTATCATGACCAGTGACAGCACTTGAGGAAATGGCATGAAGCTGAGTTGGGGGAGGTTCAGGTTGAATATCAGGAAGAGGTTTTTCACCCAGAGGGTGGTTGAGCACTGGTACAGACTCCCCAGGGAAGTGGTCACAGCACCAAACCTGTCTGAGTTCAAGAAGCTTTTGGACAATGCTCTCAGGCACACGGTGTGATTTTGGAGTGTCTTGCACAGGGCCAGGAGTTGGACTCAGGGATCCTGATGGGGCTCTTTGAACCGTCATGTTCTATGATTCTCTGATTATATATGTTACCAGAATAAAAAATACAGCAATCTGAGGTCATAGAATATTGTGTTCCAAAACAAAACAAAACTAAACAAAAACCTAACATCATCATCAGAACAATATTACACTAGTACAGAGGTAGCAGTAGCATTTATGTTTGCTTTAAGGTACAGCCTCACTTTGGGGTATTACCTGTTATTCTGATTATTAGTAGGTAAAAATAACATTTGGTGGTGTCAATTCTGCTTTAAGTCCTGTGTTCAAAGTAACATTTTGTGACTATTACATGAAGTGTAAACAAATGATCAGAATAAAGTTTGTGAATGTGACTTTTTAAGGAACCCTGGCAAGACCAACTATAGCTTCTGGCATATAAAGGCTGAAAATAGCAGTAGCTATTAAAACATAAGTGTCTTTGCTGAAAAGGGCAATATGCTTATTCTAGAGAAAGAGTAATTATAGTAACTTTGCCCGAGCAAGCAGGGAAGAACTAGGATGACCTCAGGGATAGCTCAAACCTTTGTTTCCTTCCATCCTCACTCCCAAATTTGATTTTTCTGCACATATTGAATGCTCTGACAGAAAGCAGATTGAATTATGTGGCACTTTTATTTTACTTGTAACAAAAAACTGTGATACTTTGGGGTGGGGGAGGGGATGATGGGTAAGTCACTAACACACCAAACTGTGAGAGTAATAAATACTACAGCAGGCAATTTAATAGAAAATAAATGTATATATTGTAACAAATACAGTGAATACAAATAGCCTGATGCTCTACAGAGCAGCCATTGCACTCCTAAAAATTCCTTTGATGTTACAGCTTACTTCCTTTGCTGGAAATGCTTTGGTTTACACTGCAGTTCTGACAATGCTCATCATCCACTAAATGAATGTTATGTAGAGCAGAGAAATCAATCAGAGGTGCAGACTGGATAGAAAGGCCGTTGTAAGGGTTTCTTGCCTTTGGGATTATATTCTTGGACAATGTAGTTTCAAAAAAGTGCAATTACCTATCTGTAAAAATACTGGATTATTTCCTAGAATTCCAGCAAAGAAACAATTCTCTGATCGTTGGAGTTTTCACATTGCACAGTCTTCACGGGGTTAAGTAGGAATGTAATGCTGTGGGGATGCTGTTAAATTGCCTCTTTGTTTACAAGTCACTTTGGTTAATGGCATGAAGAGACTCCATTTGCTTTCACAAAAAAACGGAAAGATAAAAAGACAACAAAAACCTATTTGTCTAACAACATCTCCCTGAACAGTAGTAAAGATTGTACTAGATTATTAAATAATAGATGAAAAACAAACAGTTTTAAAGTGTACATCACAATGACTGGGGAAAAAAGCCACACTAGGCAGCCTCTTTTATTGCTTTATTTGAGGCTCATGTGAATTGTGTCTTTAAACACTAAAGACTTGTAGCACTAAATGATCTCAAGTTCCAGGTTGTCACAGGTGTACCCAAAGGTCTTAGATTTTGTGGCAGCCGTTTCATTCATTCACCTGAAATTAACCTCTAAAATTTGTATGTGATCTCATTTATCAAAACTGGCATCAAAATAATATGGCAGATTTACAGTGAGAGAGGAAGTGACTTCATAAGGAAGATAGCTCTCTGTAGACAGGATTATTTATTTGTTAATGGTTCAGTTAACATTTTGTAAAGCACACTGCAAGGAATTTCCTTTGCCTCAAGGACTACAAAGAAGAAAAAAAATAATCTAACAAATTCACTGAATGAGTCAGAGGATGGTTGTATTTTAGAGCATGTCCCGGTCCAATTCTTTCTTTCCCTTTTTGACATAGGTGCATGACCTTACGTGTACCTATTTTAGCATTCACAGACAGAACAGGAAGAGCATCTCTTCTTGCAAAATAATACTTGCCACTGTTTTTCAGAAAGAGCTACTTAAGTACATTTCTTGGGCTGTTTCCAGCCTCCCTTACATACAAATTTTCAAATACAAGCACACACTACACAAATAGGACTCCATCTCCTACATTCAGAACATATGCTAATGAGAACATGCAATAATTAACAGACTGTACATAAATTGGAATACCACCAAAAACCTCCAGTTCTGCTCCTTCTTTCCTCCTTTAAATATGGCTGATGAGTGTGCTTAAATAAATTATAGCCATCCCTGATTTTTAGTTTTTCCCTCTCCCAGGGCTAAGGAAAGGCTGTGATTCCCCAAAGCCTTCAGATTTCATCTTGCCAGCAATTCTCACAGCACATACTGGAGACAGGAGCTTCATGTTGTCCTCAGAAAGTCAGCAGGTGCTGTGGTGGATCCCAGGCAATCGATGTTAGCTGTGTTAGTCCAGCGCAGTTTTGGAGGGAATAAGAAAGGACCAAGATACTCAGTGCATCTTCTATAATGTGCAGTCTGCCTTAATGTGGCCCTCAACCAACTCTCCACTTCCATCCCATACATTATTATATTATATACTGTCCTGTACAGCTTGCTAAACATTATAATACTTATAAAAGGCAGAATTGGTTTTGTCTCTCTCTCTCCCGCCCTCTCTTCACCTAAAGGCAGCAGAACTCTCTGGAAGGAGTGAAGGGACAGTAGAATATGAAACCAGGAAGAGCCACAGTTTGTTAAGATGAGCTACAGCTAAGCCTTGATGAATAGTCTCAGGGATGTTACATGTTACATAGCCCATAACTAAAGATGTTTGACTCTATACTGTTCAAAAACATAAATGGTTTCCTTTGGTTATGCCATATTAATAATAAATAAAGACAAACCTCTTTAGGACATCTTTAAAGGATCATATTCTGTGACATGTGGGGATGATTTTTAAGCAAATGTACCCACATGAGGTTTAACAAACCACTTTCCAGTACATCTCACACACGTTCAGTCTCTTACTACTTCAACACCTACTTCTCTAAACAGCATAGTCAGCATTGCTTTTTGAACCTCTTGTAGTATCTTTTCTAGTTGTTAAAGGTTCTTTTTTGTTTTTATGAAAGCATCATAAAAGACTAAAAAACAGCCATAAGATAGTCCTTTGCCAAGGACTCTCCTCTTCACTGTAAAAAACAGCCATTAAGTTTTTAAATATAGCTGGTGCTATTTCAGGTGATATCTGAAAAGAAGTACAGCTACGAATTGGAAAAGTAAAATCCTGACCTAGTTTGCTTCTAAGAATATTGCTACTGACTTCAGTTGGGTCAGTATTTCTTTATAGTAGTTTTTAAAGTAGGAAAGTGTTTGACGCAGGGATAAGATTTATCCCAACATCTTGCTTACCTGAAGAATCATGATCTATTTAGTTGTTCCTGGCTGCTCCATAAGTTCACCATTAGAAAGCAGGATATATTAGTTAAGCTGAATACACCATTACATTTTATAACTATGTTTTGCACTAGAATACTAAAAGTGCTGAGGTGGACATACAGCCTTCTGCCTGCTCAAGATTACTTCCATATCCTGCAGTAACTACCTGATCTCTTACAAGCATGATTGGCACTTTTGTGAATATATAACATCAGCAGGATATCAGTCCATGATATTGAAATTTGCCATGTTCTGGCTGTATGGTTATTTCTGCTACTTGAATTAAGTAGCATTTAAGACGAAGGAGTTTTGTTGGTGGTTTTTTTGGTTCTTTTTTCTTTTCACATATTGTTATAATATTCACTTCTAATGGATTGTTCTTTGGGAAACAAGCCATCTTGTATCAGTATAACTTCATTGTATGAACAGTTGTGATCCATCAGGGATTTTGCAGTTATGATTACACACGCCTGTAATTCTTTTTCCTTGTTTATATGTTTGGTTGAATTTGTCAGTTTTGGTCACCATAATAAATGAAATTTCTAATGTGCTTTGGACTTCAAAATGACATACAGTGGGTTAGGCAACAGAAAAGTTCCTTCTTTGTTTCTTTCCTCTGAGACCACTTCCTTGCCTCATGGCAAGTTAATTAGGAGATAGTAGAACTGGAAAGAATTTCTGGAATGCTGGTTACTTCTTTTTTTCTCTCAGCTTTTGATGCTATCAAGACATTCTCAGCCTGTGCTAGTGCTATATTGTCCTTGCTCTGACTTGCTGTTTTTATCTATGCTGATGTCCAGGTCAAACTGCCAGCTCAACTCCTCTTATCTTTCCTCACTTTTTTATTTCATGTCTTTCCCCCAAAGGTCTCTGATGCTCTGCTCTGCAGAATTCCCCTTCCAACACATTTCCTCTGATGTTTGTAGTGTTGTTATAACTTTTCTTCTTTCTATTTATTGAACTAGAAGATTCAGCTCACCTGCCTTGCCATAGAGCATTAGGTATCTAGTATAAACCAGTTGCCAAGACTCCTTCTGTGGTCAGTGGAGAGAGATAATTACTTCCAGAGGCTGATTCATCCTGTCCAATTACAAGGGTAGAATTAATTTGCGAAAATATATCTGCTTCTGCCAGTAAAGATGTCCTGAGATATCCCAAGCTATGTCTGCAGTAATATGTAATTTGTGTCGAGTACACTTTTGAAGGAAATCTTACGGTTGTCTTCACACACTGTAATTTGGTTCATGTTTCAGTGTACTCACTCTGGATTTCTTTCAGACGAAACTGAAAAGAAAGTTGATCTCTAGGAGTGCTCTGAGTTGTCTACAACCCCTGGACCCCTGAACTCAGTCCATGAGACCAGATTTGAATTAAAATGAGTTCTGAATTCCTTCTGCTCTAAACGATGTCCATATCTAAATGAGCAATATCAGCAGAGTCAGAGTGAAACACTTGGTGCTGATGACCCAGCATCCACAGCTTCTAGGTCTTGTCAGGTAGCCATGGGCTGCATGCCTTTGAATGCAGTGCATTAACTGAGCTCCTGCTGTGTATCTTCTGCTTTAAGTTCAAGTGAAAAGCTTACAAGCTTGGAGAATGCTCAGTGTGAAAATGAAGATAACTAAGAGAGATTCGCTTAAAAAGTGACCTCCTGATTTGAGCCAAAGCACAACTGTAGAGGTGTCCTGATAGCCCAAGAATCTCCATGGTCATGGCATATATGACAGAACTTGTCAAAAGCAGCACCCTTCTGGAGTGACAGCTGTAGGCCATTCGGGATGTGCCATAGCACACATTATGTCACTAAGAGCATATGGTTAGGGAGTCCCACTGGCAGATATGTAAGATAAATTATTTTATATAGGTGTGTCTCCTTTGAATAAAGAGAAATCCTATACAATTAGCTGTGCAATTTCTGTAGTCAAATGAGATGAAGCCCATTCTTTGTCAGAAATTAACTGCCTGAGTCAAAGAGAATTACTTCAATGGCAGAAATTACCATAGGAGACTTTAGGCATTTATATATTCCCCTAGAAATCTTGCATAAGCATCTTCTGCTCCTGCAATTGCCTGGAGGCACCACCACTGTATTTTGGCTGAGTACATAAGTGCTTATTAACTGCCCTAGGCCATCTAAGATTCACAGGACAGACACTCCCAAACCCAGGTCTCTTAAGGACTGTGCACTCTGAGCACATCTAACAGACCAGCAGCACGAAGGGCAACACAAACTGACAGGCATAGCTGCTGTCATGCAAACCATAGCCAGAGGACAACTTCCTTTTGGATCTGTTCCTTTTGTGTGCAAGAAGTCTAAGTAGCATCCCTCAAAGGATGGATTTCAAAATTGATGGTTTAATGCTCTGTTTTCCTGTCCCTCCACACACAAATTACTTGAAGATCATTACTGTGCTACTTGAAAAGCTCTGCAGATCTACAAATCTCTAGCATACAAAAAGGAGGGAGGAGTTAGTGTTTTAGAAGTCAGAGGATCTGGAGTGTATTGTGGATTTCTGTCTCATATACTCCTCTTTGCTCAAGTTGTTAGATCGAGGACCAGCTTAAATGTGATGTATTCACAATAAAACCCCAAACAAACCCGTATGTGCTGTCTCCAAACAAACTGAAGGAGCACATTGGTAAATACCCATTTTGAAATGCCTTTCACAATAACATGCAAATACCTACCTCACAAGACTCACACTTTAGAATAGGTTTGCCCTTAAGACATTAAGGTTATTCCTGTCCCTGTCAGTAACTACTTTCTATATTTCCTTCAAAAATATTTCAAGACATTGTCTGAAGTCTTTGTTAGTACGAGAAACTTTATCTCTCAAAGTGCTTTAAACTGTCAGATTGCTAACACAAGTCCATTATATTCAAATCTTAGGTAACATAATTTACTGTATAACAAATAATGACAATAAAAAGATAATACATTGTTGAACAAAAGAAGCCACACTCCTAATGTTTTTTGCTTCTTAAAGATATGGAGGAGTATCCAGTGAGATTCCCAGAGAGGCTTCAGTGCTGTTAACAGGGAACAGAGGCATAAACAGTGTCTGTGAAGTCTTAAAAGCAGAGCTACAAAGAAAATCTGGAGAACAGGAAGTTTAGTCAGGGTTTCAGGGAAGTATTCTGAGCTTTCTTTCACTCTGTTTAAACCAAGTGAAGAATGCTTCTTCCACATATATTTAAAATTGTCTATAAGTGATTCCAGAGGGCTCTGATTATAATAAACTATTTCTGCTAGGTGTAAATACTTGCCAAGGAGAGAGGATTTAAGTTAGCTTAGCAATAATTATTTTATTGACTTTTGGCTATAATATTAAGCTCCATTGCCTTACTGAGTGACCTTAAAAAAAAAAGTTGCAATACACTTCAGGCCTTCCAATACATGGTTTCTATTTTATGTATAGCAGGTATCAAATTAGGATGAATTTAAAAATGTTATGCTGTTCCCATATTCCACCTGCTTGAAACAAGGTCAATTGCTTTCAAAGTTTCCAAAATTTGGAAATTGCTCTTGTTTTTAAGGGAGATTAAGATATGCATTGTTGATTTGCCAGTACTTACCTCTTAGCTCAGTTTTCCTAGCTAGCAATCAAAATTATTGAAATTATGTAATGGTGGACTTTCTAGATACATCTTTAATGATAAGGTGTAGTTATTGCTGAGTAAAGAAGCATTGGCCAGCGGAAGATGCTGGTGGAGCCACAGCTGTATTTCTCACAGGATGCTTTTCTTGCATTACTTCATTCTCAGTCAGTAACAACTACTCTAAATGCCTGTCTGAGCATTTATTCCACAACTGCTGCTGCTATTCATCTGCAATTCATTCATAACTAATCTGTAAATCCCCAGCCCCTTTTCCTTCTGCTCCATCTGTAAGACTTCCCAAATGGACACACATGATTAGACCTAGTGGTAAGGCAGCAGGTTATGCCATCTACATGGAGTTTAGTGCTTAAAAAGCATTAAAGGTGCACAGCCTATGCAGCAGATATTGTTACTTTTGCCATTGGTGTTACTTTTGCCAATTTACTGTTCCTTTTGTTTTCTCTCCCATAGTTAAAGCTTTCCTATCAAGGCTTCTCTTGCATTATATTAAAAAATATTTAGGACATAAATGTTGTTTCCCTTTAACTTTTATAGATTCTATTCCATTGCAGAACTGAAGAAGGAATAGGCAGGGCCTTGGGACATGGGGGAGATGGTGTCCCTGCAGTGTGCTCTAGGACATTCAGCAAGCCACCACTGTGCTTTTGTTCTTCCTCACATTCCCAGTGTGTCCCACCTGTGTGGGGAGAAATCTGCCACTCTTCTGTTTCTGTGGTTGACTAACCCCAATTCTAGTCCTTGCTGGAAAAGTAGCAGGAGGTTACTCTGGAACAACAAACACTGCGTAGTGCGAGCATGGCACTGTAGTCATGTAGTCATGCCTGTCCTTCTCCTAGGAGTGGTGTTTGTGTGTTGTGTGCCTGGTTAAGATGTTCTAAGCAAACAGCACTACGTAGAGCATGAGAGGACATTGATGGTGCTGCAGAGCTGTCAGAAAACAGGTGGAGGTTGATTCCACCTTCTTTCAAGTCCTGTCTTCAGAGCAGGAAAAGATGTTTTACCCACTGGAGCACCTGTCTAGAAGTATGTTAACTCCCATTGCAAGAGGTAGAATTTATGTTTAGTACAGATGATAAAGTGCAGAGGCAGGGCAAGAGAAAAGGCATGAATATAGGTAAGGAGGAGTGGGATGAATTTTAAAAGGTACTTTGCTCCTTGAGGTATTTGTTCTAGATAAGAGTTCTTGCGATGAGTTTTGCTTTTGCTAAGTAGCTGAGTGGGTTTCAGAGACAGCACCTGGAAGAGGAGACTGAGTGCTGAAAGAGCTGATGTAAATGTAGTGTCATGTTCATTCTCTGAAATGTTGCTGTGAACTGAAGGATCACTCTTCTTTTAGAAGAGCTGTTGGTTTTTTTAGTTTGTTTATGGTTTTGTTTAGTATGGCCACAGTACACAAAACTGTCAGTCTTCCTGCATTTGTGGAAACCACATTTATGCTGAAGGGAAGCTTAACTGCTTGCTTGCTGTTTTCAATTTCAAACAAAGCCTTGGAGGTTGTAATTCCACTAATTCACATTTATAAATATGGATATTAAATTGGGCTTGTTTTCAGCTTGGCGCATGTATTTGCAGATACTTGAAAACTCATTTCTCAGGTCTATTCTACAAGTGTCAGAGGAGTGTTTTCAGGGCTGGTGAATTGGTCTGTTCTGATGGGTGGACTTGAGAGGAAAACGTTGGCCAGTTCACTTGCAACAGAGTTGGCTTCTAGTATTGCTGCTGCCACTGGCTCATTTGGGTGGCTGTGGAGAGTATTACATGACTCTGTGACTCCATTTTCTCACCTTTAAAACAGGGTTGATTGTTTCCTGTGTAAAATGCTTTGCAATTTGCTCTATACTTCAGCAAACATTAGTAATAATAGTCATCTATATTACTATTTTAAAGCCATAGGAAACTATCTGTGATTCTGATCTAGTCCCTGCAATCAGTGGGGAGCCCTAAAATAATTCAGAATTAATAGCTGGGAGAGAGTGGCTGTTGTACAGACAGTCCCACACTCCAGAGGCGCAACTGCATCTTCCACAGGTATGTCCAAGCTCCCCCTGAGCTCTGACAGCACTAACAGGGTGCCCGTGGTGCTGTGGAGCTCAGCATGTGCTGTTGGATGCACCCAGGCAATTCAGTGAGTGCTGCGGTGATGAGCCCACGCTGAGCTCCATCCTGCTGCACTGACACTGTTGCCAACATCTCCCCTGGTTAATTTAAACGCAGCTCAACTATGTGTGCACAGGCTGAGGTGAGGCTGGGAGTGTGGTGTGCAAATGCACCTTACAGGAGACCACAGGCAGCAGAGCCTCAGAGAGAGTGTCTCAGTTACATTGGCAATCAAGCACGGGCTGCTGGCATCATTTCAAATTCGCCTTACCTTGGGCTGATCGTTCTTCATACTCTGCAAATACATCTCTGCTCTCAAAGTAAGCAGAGGGTTTGTTTATCCTCCTCACCTGTCATGAATGGTGTCCTACATAGATAATGTTTAAAAAAAAGAATTTAAGTGTCTCAATTTTCATTCTAGTTGTCACTTTATCCACATATAACTCTCATCTACCTTTTTTCCCATCCAAAATGTGGAGGGAGCTTTAATAGTAGTTGAACAGTAGTAGGCGCTATCACTCTGTTTTTAGAGAGAGAGAAATCAAGGCGGAGGAAAATTTGTCTGCCATGGAAGGCAAGGTGGGAGAAGGAACTGGTTCTATACGTTTATTTTTCCCTAGAGGAACCAGTGGTATTTGGATCACGTGGACTGTATCAGTAAGTCCCCAACTACCAATTGCATCCTAATCCATTTTTTGCCAGGTCCCCTGTTTTTGTACACCTTATACTAATGTTTATAAGAGAAGTCGTAAGCACACTTTAAAATGACACAGCAAATTAATAATAAACTAAATAATTCAGTACTGTATGGAACAAGCTTCCTCCTAGGATGTAGCAGATAAATAAAACATGGGTTAGAAGTGCCTCTGAATGATGGTATTGTAGGAGAGGCATCTCAAGGAGTAATGATCACATCCTTCTCTGTTTTATAGTCTTCCTTTCTTAATATATTTACAATATTTGGCTCTAGATTTAATTGCTTATGTGCAAGGTATAAATTGAAAGGATCTGGTTTTAAGTCTCATTAGATGCACTAAGTATCAATTCATTTGGCAAAATAATCTCTCAGAAAACAATTTGTGCCAGTTCAATGCTATTTGATGGCTGATTCCTCAAAGATCTCTTCTGAGTATAAAAAGAGCCACATGATTCATTCAGCTTGTGCATATCTATTTTATCTCTATAGAAGGATTATATATGGAGAGATAAAGGTTTGTTAAGCAAAGTATCATTAATCACCCTGTCCTGAAATGTAGACTTTGCAGGAGCATGATGTAATTTGCATCACTTTTGCTATGCCTTGTCAGTGCTGCTGGTGAGAAATAACAAACCTATATTTATGAAAAGGACAGATTTAAGATGAAAATAATTCTATCCGAAAACTGTGAGAATGGTACAGAATCCTGTCGCCTGCACTCGTTCAACGGGAGAACACTGTATTTGTAATAAATTCCTTTTGCTCTGGATGAGTGCTGCATTTTCAATGAGGTTAACTTGGCAACATTCTAGTTGATTTTAATAAAAATAGCTGCTTTGAGGACAGGGAGCTGAGGTTGCCAAATTTACAGCTGCCTTGCACAATTACTCTTACACCTCCTTCAGGGCTACTTAGAACCAGTAAGCAAATTAAGTGTATCGATTGCAATTTTGTTGGACTAACCCTTTTTTCTTAAGGAATAAACTTGATTCCTTTCAGTATGTGTCTCCTCAGAGTGATCTCTTTTCTTTTCAGCCATAACACAAAGACAACATCATGGCTGGATCCACGACTTGCGAAAAAGGCTAAACCTCCAGAAGAGTGCAAAGAAAATGGTAGGTGATTAAGTTTTCCTTGCTGCTCAGAGGGGATTTGCCTTTGTGTGTGTCTCTCTCTTTCAGTTCTTACAAAAATCAGGCATTTGGGGGAATGATGAAAGGTGTTTAATTGCTGCTTTGGTTAGAAGCCATAAGTGATACCAGTTCTCAGTGTGCCATGTGTTTCTGCTTTTTATTCCCCTTTCTGATGCTATCCAAAGCTGAGGATCACAAGTGTGTTTTCTGCCTGTTGTGTGTGTGACTCCGGGACTGACCCTCTCCCTCATCTCCTACAGAGAACTTTGGTCTGCAGAACAGAATCCCTTTTCAGATTCTGAGCTTTTAATCTACAGGCGATTCAATGCATAAGGGAAACTAGCAGCACCGTGGGAATATGAATATTGTTTGATTTGTATTTAAAGGTACAGTGCTATGCTATTTAGTAGCCAATTTAAACAAAACAGTGTCTGATAAAACAGGGTGTGGGAGGGAGAAAAGAGATCAGTGTCTGTCAGAGTTCAGGGCTGGATTTGGGGGGTTACTGCATTGTTAAAGCTTTAAAATTTAAAAGCGTATATACTGTTGAGGATGCTTAAAGGAGCTGTAGCTGTTTTGCAGGAGAGATGACTATGCTGACATGTTCAGAGATATGAAATAATACAAATCATATCAATCTGTCTTTGCATTCAGTATAATTTCTAATTTTTGTCTGGTAAAGTTAATCAGTAATCAAAATCATTTAATAAAGTTAAAATAAAAATGTGTTGTACTAGATCTTTTTCTGATAAGGTTTTTTTCATTGTTTTATAGTTCCACATCAGTTTAATTGGTCAGTTAAGAAGTAATGATTTCTAAAGACTGCTACTGATTTTATTTTTATGAGATACAGAGCATTAAATGCATGCATGCATGCTATGTGCGTTAATTCAAAGCATTTTAAAATATTTTAAATGTACTAATAGGCTTTCATGTACTGCATCTGATTTATTCTAAATTTTCCAAAATATATGCATTGGGTTAATGTAAGTGCTATTAATAGAAAGAAAACTCAGGGCTGATAAAGAGGTCACTGAGGAGTCATTGGCTGTATGAATTGCAGGGTCAGTGGATTGGTAAAAATATTCCTGTTTTTTTTTTCTGTAAATAGGTTTCTTTTGAAAGATTGCTATATTCCAAAAATCCCTTTTTTATTTCAGCAGCAATTCTGACGTTCTCTTCTGACATCAGAAATTACATGTCTGAATGATTTTGTGATGCTTATTCTAGCACTGACAACACTAGCTCCCAGAGTAAATTCTACTGTGAATAGAATAGAAGTGTGGTGCTGAAACAAACAAGGGCATAGGAGTTTTGCATTCTAAATCTCTCACATTACTTATATGAAGCTGTATGTCAGCCTACTTCTTCAGAATTCTAGTGCAAAAGGCAGGAAAAAAGAAATCCACCAATATCTATGGAGCAACATCACAGAGTTACTTGGAGTAAATATGTGTTGCTTTTATTTCCTTTTTTTCCTTTTCTGTTAGCTGTTGTATACTGAGATCACAAGAACTGAAATAGCAAAAAAAAAAATTGCCAAAGTATCTGAAACAATTTAAAATGAAGATTGGTGCATTAAAGAAACAGCATTATTTTGTAGTTATTTGACTACTGAATTATTGAATTACTATAGTATGCTGGGTCATGTTGTTCTTTTAAGATTGCTCAGCTCATTAATGCAAAGTACTTGGAGTGATGCATAAAAGACTTTAGGGAGAGATTTTCTATTCTTACACTGATTGTTCTTGCAACATCTCCTCTTTTCTAAGCTTCTTCTGTTGTTAAAAGTGTCATCTGTCCTTTTTTTTTTTTTTAATCCAATGCCTGCAGAAGAAAAAGTTCTTAAAAATCACTGATATGCCTTAAAATGACTGTGCCTTCCTATGGAGGTCCAACACCAGGGACTTGGCTATAGCACATGGGGATTTGGAATTTTTGTTTCAATTAATCTCATATCAAGAATTAATTTCAACTCTGGCTTGGTAGCTGTTTTATGCCAAACATCCTTTCTGTTACACTTTATGATTTATTCTGGCACACTTTACTCAGAGATAAAAAATTTCAGAAAGACATCAGTGTTTAGATAGGAAGTGATACTTACCTTGCTGCCTTACTGCTATCTTAGTAACCTGTGCTTTTCATTGACATTCATTTTGTCACATCTGAAATTCATATTGATCCTCTGAGATACCTTATGACGTCCTTATCACCCACCAGATTCTGACATCAGGTTTTCGTTGTGAACAAACCAACTTCTGTGTTCTCCTTTCAGTGCAAATCCTGCCAAATCCTCCTTCTTCATTCTGCCACCAGTATGCAGTTTCCACACCAATGTCCACACAGCATATCTGAGTCCTGATGCTCTGGGGGGGGATGTTGAGGGCCCCCTCTGCTCCAGACATTTTCTCTTTTCCACTTTCAGCTCTTCAATAATCCTTTGCCAAATATGATTTCTGCATTATCTCTGCCTTCTGTATCTGCAAATCCCAGTGCTTGCTCATTTCCTTTTGCAAAATCTGAATCAACCTCCCAGCACATCCTTCCTCTTGAAAAATTTTCACATGCCTTTGCCAAGAGATTCACAAGCTCTACCAAGTCAAGCTTTCTTTACCTCCATGCTGTGGACTCTTTCTGTTTTCCCTTAATGACACCCACTGCTCTCAATCCTTTTGTAGGTCAGGAGGTTTTAAGGCTGATCTTTATTTCTGCCTCTCTCATGGAACTTATGTGTGAGTTTCAGCAAATTACTTTGACTTTTGTTCTGTCAGGTCTACTTAGACGGCAGGTCTTTAAAGCAAGAATTGCCTCTTACTCTATGTGTGGTGCTGATCTGAATTTCATAATATAATAAGCAGAAATAGCTGGCAATTCTTCAATAACAGCTGCAATTTTTTTACACATTTCTGATTTCCTCCAGAAAATCTTGATGTTAATAGATACAATTGTGTTTTCTCTGTTGAAAATATGAATTAAATATTTGGGGTTTCTGAATTGAAATAGTTCTTTTAATTTATTCCTTTTTTTCCCCCATCAAAATTGGTTAACCAGTTTATCTATGTAGAATACTACAGAGGTTATAGCCCTGCCCCTTTTGTTTCTGTGACCTAGATTCCCTGATTGCTGAATTTCTCTAAAGTCAGGGTTTGCATAATTACAGGTATGTTATATGTGTGGTCATCTAACAAAGTCTGTTCTTTGGGAGAGAATATGGAAAAGAATGACAAGTCCCTTAGGGTAGTAAGAAATGTAGTTTAATATTGAAGGGCAGTTTAGCTGTAGTGACATGAAATATCACAGGTTAGAAAGTTAATTTTTCATTGAGAAATGTAGCAATTATTTTTTTTCAAATTCTCTAATTCATTTTGGGGAACTTTCATTTTGGGGAACTTTCATTCTGGGGAACTTTCATTCTGGGGAAAAAAAAAGTCAACATTTTATTCTGTATCCAATTTGGAGATTAAACAGCTGTTGAAATTTCCTGTGATCAGATATGTCAAATTTTACTTATTTGCTTACTACAGATTTCACTAATTTCATTACTAATCTATCCTAAGCAGTAGTCTCCATCACTCTTAACCCTCCCTTTCTTTTTATGTCAACCTCCTTTCTCCTATCTCTTAGTTTTCAAACTCAAGTAGGCCTAAGACTATAAATAAAACTTTGATTTCACCTAGCATTCATCTGTCATCTCTCTTTCCATCTCCTCTACACCCACCAACTTGACTGCAAAATATAGATGTTTATGTAGGGTGAACCAAGTTGCCTTTATACTTCATTGACTTTCAATGTCAGCTCTACTTTGACGAGTAGAGGACACAGACACCTGATTCACATGTAAACACCACCTTGGTGTACACAGACTGTTGCAATAGGTGTCTTTGTCTGGAACTGAACCCCCCCCCCCCAATCACATTTTGTCAGGCTGTGCTTTTCCCCCTTCCTGGAGTCACAGGCAGTACCTTTCGATGCACTCAGTACCCTCAGTGCTCCGCTTCAGAATTTGTCATTGGTCACCTCATTCTCCACTATGCTGTAGTAACATGTATGAACCTTTCATATTTTTGTTTTATAGATGCATTTGGGCATAGGCATGCTGGGTTTATGGGTAAAGAATTACTAATTGATTCCCTGACAAATATTTTCACTGGAAATCAAGCGGCAAACTTTTACCTTGTATGGATACTGTTTGTGTTTTTCAATGCCTGCTAGTGCCAACTTGTAGCAGAAAAATGCTTTTCTGTGAATAGGTTTTTATTTGATTGTAGTGGCCTTGAGTTTGAAAACAATTCTTTCAGCAGTCCAGGACACAAGGGATTGTGGGGCTTTTTGGCTGATTGGAATGTTTCCTTATGAGAGATTTACATGTGAAACTTGGCCAGAGCACTGCTATACATGGCTAGCAGAGGAGGTGGGATGAAGAGAAAGTGCCCTGCACTGTGTGAAAAAAGTGTTAACAACACATCTTGCTACTCCAGGTCAAGTGCCTGTCTCTACTGAAAGAAGGATCTCAATATGAACTGGGACAGAAAGCTAGTTTTGGGGGTTTATCTAGTGCCATGTGAATCTGAGCACACAGAACTGTCTCTCCACATGGGATTCTGCTCATTGCTTCTGACAATTTTTTCTCTCAGTGTCTTGTAAAAAGCTTTTATTCTTTTTTGTCTCTGCAAACCAGACTGGCCTGTGCAGGCTAGAAAGTAGCTGCTGGGGATCCGTTGCAGGGGCAGTGTATTTATCTTTGAGATACCTGTGTCTCAGCTAAACTTAGTTGAAAATTAACAGTAGACTCAGACTTCTACAGAGTAAAATGGTAAACAGACAAATAAAACAAACCCATAAAGTCCATTTCCTCAGGAAACCAAAGTAGAAAGAGATATCATCTTCAGAAAAGTAGCTTTTTATTCTAATCCTTTATATCTAATCCTATGTGCTAGTTACATTGTGTGTTAAATAGTACCATTTGTTCCACTACAGTCAAGGGTTTACCAGCATTACTATTTTAAACCTTGTTTCCAGGGAATTATGTTTGCTATTGGGAATACGTTAAGCAGACTCTCTTTTTTAGACTTAGTACCCACATAGCTTGTTTTTTTATTTCAAATGCTGGAATGTTGTTGGTTATTAAATAGGTTACCATATGAAATAATGCTTTTATATAGAGTGAGACATGACTATATACAAAGAGGCTGTTACTTAATTTATTAGCAGTTTGTAGATGCATTTTTTCAAGAAAGCTGTCTCAGAGAATTTTATCTTAATGTTAATTTATAACATGACTAAGTCAGAAATAAATAAGGACCATGGAAGAGTCAGTCTCTAATACAGGTTCCAGCCCACGACAGCCATGCAGTTTATAAAAAATTAGTTTATCTATGTTATCTTTCATTATCCCTATTGGCATCAGTTAATAAAAAACAGCTACCAGCCACACTGGAAAAAAAACCTTTCTGTCCATCCACCTGTTGAACTCATGTGAAATTTCAGAAATATTTTAAGTGGCTTTAACTCTTCTTCACTGAGGTCATTTGGAGGTTGGAATCTAAACCTTAGTTAATATTTTCCATGAAAAATACCAAGTTGTTATGTTTCAATACAGACATATTAAGTTATTTCAAATGGGAGGGCAGACATCGTGCACAATCACGATGGACAGAAGGTGGCTGAGGAAGTGGTCTCTCTCTTGGAAGAGACATGCAAAGAATTCCCCATCACAGCTGATGTGGACATCTAACCAGATGTTTCCTGCAGTATCTGATACTTGAAGACCCATTGCCTGAAAGGGAATCCAGATGCTTGTGTTGAGAATTTATTTGTGGGTAGGAAATCAAGTACAAAATGACAAGCCAAAAAGCCTGCACAGACAGGAGAGGAAGATCACTGAAGACAGAAAAGGGGAAAGGTTAGTCACAAGCTTGCATCTCGAATTTTCATCTCTTCCAGAGCTTAGCAAAATATTCAAGGCTCTGAAGAATTACATCCACCTAAGAGCCAGAATCTGTCATCCTCTGCATCATCTGCTGAGGACCAGTTCTCATTATTTGTTTCTCAAAAAAATCTGGAGGGGCGTGTTTGTTTTATTTTAAAGCAAAAGTATCTCTATTACAGCCTGGAAAAGATACTGTCCTGCAAGTGAGAAAAAAGTGTTGAGTAAGATCCTTTGCTGGGTGGAGTGTAGAATATAATGTCAGATTAATCAATTCAGGGAGAAAAGGCAGAGAGCAGCTCCAGAGAGCAGCACAGAGCATGGCACCGTCCCTTGACATTTTAAACCGTCTCCTCTGGGATGGTTTGGGTTCCTGTGCCCAGGACTGTTGTTTGGGGTTTTTCCCAAGGGCAAATAAGCAATGCTTACTGAGTTCACCTGAGAGTGCCAGGCACACATGAGTGATTTTGCTGCAAACTTTGATAGTGCTCTGCAAGCGCTTTTCAATGCAGACATCAAACCCCTTCCTGTTCCAGGCCTGAGTCACTCCTGAGGAGGGACTGCCCATCACGCTCTCCTGCCTGGTGGCTTTGTGATAGGAACAAATGACTAGGAATTAGGAAATGGATTGACAGACTACCAAATTCATTTGCAGTTTTGACTTAAATCCAGGTGTTTCCAGATGATAAGAATATTGCACCTTTAAACCACAGTTTTCACTTAGAACTCCATTTTGCAGATTATTAACACCATTTTAAGTAGTATTTAATCAGTTTTGTAATGGAGCTGGCTTTACTTGTAATAATATTGATCACAAAGATTTTTTTCTGTAATTTTTGTCATATTGAATGTGATTTTTTCAGCTAGCATTTTCAATTTTGGGTTAGTTAAACTATAACAAAATATCTTGAACTGTTATGACCTTTGGAAGGGCATCTCATGCTGGCAGCACCATCTGGGCATTAATTGACAAAAAAATCCTCCCATGCCAAACTCCCAATAATGATAATAAAAATAAGAAAGGGGTCACCTCAGAGTTTCTTCCTGGGAGTTCAGAAGACACTTCTCTGCACAACCTGGTTCAGTGGCATATTTTACAAGAGTAATTCTTCATTCTTGGATAAGTTTTAAGACAAAATAGCGATCCACATGTACGTACCTTGGCTGTCTATGCCCCGGGCAACCTCCTGGTGTCTCCCTGGGGGAACTCTTGAATACTACAGTGCTTCCTTGGAACACACTTATCAGTGTAAGAGATAAGTCCTTTAAACTGTAATGGACTAATAAGTATTAGTTTGCTTTCAGAATCATTACAGTTTCTCACAGACTCAGCCATAAAAATCCCTATAGAGTACTAACCTTAATGTTAAATACAGTCAGTAATTGCAAGGACAAGAATGAATAGAAGTAGAGAAAAAAACCTTCTGTTTTCCTCAATAATTCAGCTAGCATTTGGCTGTCTTGCACTCACTCCTCCCACTGCTCACCCAGACTGTGCATTTAAAGGAGAGATGCCCAGGATCCCAAGGCATCCCACAGCTGCCTGCTGTCCCAGCTCCCAGCCTGCCAGGATCCCTGCCTCTGGAGGGACTGGCAGCTCAGAGTAACTGTTCCAGCCATGTGAGGATTTTAAAGGTTGCTAAATGCAGGCTGAGGAAGCTACTCACTTTTCCCATGGTCTTTGATAAGGCAAATCACAAATTTTCATTCTAATTAGTTCATGATGTTATGAAAACAAGTCACTTGAAGGTTCAGAGTTTTATGAAAGCGGGTTAGGTAAACACAGTTTTCATGTGTCTGTGAAACTTATTTGCTTGTAAAATTCGCTGAGATTCTCAGCTGAAAAAGTTCATTGAGATATGAACTATTTTTTTGTTAATGCCCCTTTAGATTCCAAGTCCTTAATATAATGTGTATATAATGCCCACTGTAATGAATGCAGTATGTTCATCAGTGATGTAAGATGTTTTGAATAATACATTTTAAAACAGCAATAAAGGTTGACTATTATTTTGTAAAACTTTTTCAAATCATAATTTAATTTCAAAAGAAAATAAACACATTCACCAGCGATGTACCCCAAAATGGAGCTAACATGATGGTACAGGGTAAGCTACGCTGCAGCTGAAAGGTGGTCCAGGGCTACAAGACCACTACAGAATGGCTGTGGTAGCTTGAGTTCCTGCTGGAGCTGCTAAAGCTCCTCACATCCAGTTTCTGATAGCATCTCTTTTTCATTTTGCTGCCAAGTTAACTGGGTAAGCTTAAGGAGTTTTCATCTGGAATGAGTAATGAAATTTAGAAATGGAGGGAGAGAGATTTTGTAAATTCATCAGGAGAAACAGGACCAGAGTTTTAACAATTCGGATCTTTAACAAGCTATAAATTGGATTCCCCTCACCACTGAAACAAGTAGCAAATTTCTTATTGACTGCACAAGGTTGATTCTTGCCACTAAAATGCAAGCATTGTGTGGTGTAAGAATAGAGGTGGCCTGAAATATT
>JAOXXN010000265.1:10329279-10345488 GCA_026770055.1 Myrmophylax atrothorax
GAACATTTGCCTTAGCAGGGAAATGAAGAATTTATTCTGTCTGCACTATCACTAGGTAGGAAAAAGGAGAATTAGAATAAACTGTTATGGATAAGGGACATTAATAAACAATTTAATCTCTTACTTGGTAGCATTATGACTGACACTACTACAAGGAAAGAGGACAGCTGGCTAATCCTGTTGTTGCTGATTTTTTTAGGTTAATTTTGAAAGAGCCCTACAGATTTCTTACTTGTTTAAAGAAGCCCAAATAAACTCAGTTAGTGAAAGGTGTTAAGGGACTTCAAAACCCACTGAATGGCTTCTGTTGAAATCCACTGAGGAGCGTTGGATTAGGTGGAAAGACATGTCATCTCTAAGAAGGAGGATTTGCCTTTTTCTCTGTGTAAGCTCCCATCATTGATTGACTTGAAGGGCTCCCTATTCAGATGAGGAGTGTGCTTTTTGAGATTTTGTTTATTCAACACCAGATATTGTAATTATGTCTTCATGAATATTCTTTCCAGAGAGAACAATGTTATTCTGGTGGCAGTGCAATCTCCATTTAAAATTTGTGTGCAGAGAGTGTTTATTCTGGATTGTTTATGCCTTTGTGATACATTTTCCTTCTCTCACTTCTAATTGTTTTTGAATGACTGTGACAGTGGTCACTGACAATTAATGACTGATGGGCAAATTGCATGAGTGCTGGCTTTGTCCTCATAATTACTGGGACTCATAATTAGTTAGGAAACCAAAATCAACATCACCCCTCATACATTTCTCCCCCCCCCTCCCCTTCTCTGCCAGTTGTCATTGTTTCTGAGTTACTGATCTGCTCATGTTTCCTTCATTTGTTCTTGAGGTTCACAAAAATGTAGTAACTGTTTTATCCTTGGAATATTTTTTATCAATCTACCAATTGATAGAAAGCACAGCTAGAATATTTAGGGTATTTTTGTTGCATAGCTCTTACTGTAAGAAAGACTCATAATGACAGATTCTTATTCCTTTTCTGGGGTAGTAAATGTGCTCCATTACTGCCATAATAACTAATTTAGGCATTGTTGTTACAAATACAGAAGGCTTTGAAAAATCAATAATAAAAAATTTCAAATGTTTGTGTGGTGGAAAGGTGGAGCTGATATTTATAAAATGTCCATCTTTGCAAAACAAAACCTGTGTTCCCAAAAAGAAGGCTTGCATTAAAAAGTTAATTGTACTGTATGTTCCTGTTGCATGTGCAGTGTTATGCAGAGGCAGTGAATTTGCACATACTTCAGAGTGCATTCATTCTTACTGGTGTGGTTGCTTTGGTACTCATACTCTGGGCAATAGTGAGGGTGTGCTCATCGCAGGTCCTGTTGGCCTGGTCTCGCTGTTTCTACCATTCTAATCACTGTAACTTCTGAGCCACCAGTTTTGCTCTCTGCTCTCCTTATGTGTGCAGCTGTCCCGCTGCTGGAGCTGCAGGGAGATGTGTAAGAAAAGGGCAATATCGATACTCATTAGTATCATGTGCAGCTGAGAGGAGATGTTGGAACTGGGAATATTGCCCCTCAGGTTTACTGTTGTACATTGCCTTTCGTATGACTCAATGCCCATCAGCCGAGATTTTGTACAGCCTCGAATTTGAGGTTAAAATAGTGCTACTGTGGGTTTGATCCTTCTGAGAACTAAGTCCCAGCTTTTATTTTTCGAATATTATGTGTAGCCAAATGCTGGTTCAGCTTTGCATATATTCAAACACACAGAATTTTGCAACACCAAGCAAAGCAAGATAAGCTTTAAACTGGTTGAAAGAATTGTGGATTTCTTCTTGGAGTTTTTACTTTTGTGTAATGTATTCCCAACACTGTAAATCTTTGAGTTTAATGCCAGAGATATTTCCTCCACAGATTTTAAACATTGCCTTTGGGAATTGCTCTTCAAAGGAGTTGAACTAAAAGGATAACTGTGATCAGGTGTTCTAGGCTGCATAGTTCATACAATGTGGATTTTTGTCATGATGTGATGAGAGTCTCTGATGAGAGATGAGAAATGTCTTGCTATTGTTAAAATTAAAATCATGTATGGCTACCTCAGCTTGACTTTTACAGAATGTTGTTTGTGTTATGGGCTTTAGCATAGTTTTAAGTTGTTTTGTGGGGGGTTTTTTGTAAAGTGCTTTGACATTTTTTTTTTCTTGAAAGATAAGGGAAGGTTCCCTCAAACCTTCAGCACCAGAATAATGTTCTAGAAAAGCAACTTTATGAATTACAAGCATGCTCAATGTTGGTATTTTTGATGGACTGTGGTCAGAACTGGGAAAGTATAGTCCCACAAAAAAGCTTTATTATATAACTGGATTATGAGCTGTATAAGTCTTTTTGGTCTAAACTTATGTGTGATATTTTCCCAGAAAAACTAGAGATATCTATAATCTGAAAGTGGCTTTTATTCCTGGACAAATGAAACATGGGTTTTTTTCTATTTTAGCAACTATTCAAGTTGTCTTAAAAATAATGCATTATTAAGTGAATTAGTGTTTTTACATTAGCAGGATAAAATTAGAATTAGAAACAGAATTCTGGAGTTTTTTTTAATTGAGATTCTATAGCTGAAGGAAAGTTGGATCTTGTGCTGAACAGAGATAAATTCCTACTATACACATAGTGAAGACACCATAGTAAGAGCATAAAATCTGTTTTACTGGCTCAGAATAGCTCTCTGTCTAACCTATATCCTGTCTCTAAGTACTGCTCAGGGCAAATGGTTGAGAAAAGACTATGAGAAACAAAGTAGACATAATCTTGTCCCTCTTGCACCTTCCTACTTCTTACAGAATCTCTATGCTGGCAGTGGTCTAAGGATCACTGAGCTCTAACCGTCCTTTATAAATGTGTCTAATTCCTTTTTAGGGCCATTTAAACTTTCTCAGCCTCTGGGAAAGGTTTAATATATCATCAACATATCCCTTTTTGTGATAGTTCTCCAGCAGGAGAATCCTAGTCCACAAAATCTCCTACTGCCAAAGGAGGCCTTCCAAATCTCTGATGACATTGGCTGTCCCCTCCTGCACCTCTGCAGGTTCTGCTGCCAGTTTTTTGGGTTGAATGACCAGAACTACACATTACTTGGAATGTGATTGCACTGTTGGGGCCATAGTGGTGTTTTCTGTTTTAGCTTCAGTTCCTTTCCTGAGATTGCTAATGTTCTGTTTGCTTTTTGGATACTCCTGGGCTTAAACTGGTGTCTTGCAGATCTTTTCCCTGAGTGCTAATAATTACCTTAGAGCCATCATTACGTATGTGTGTGTATGCACAGTTAGCAGTATTTTTGCCTTTGTGCATTTCTTTGCATTTATGGAGATTAAAATTAATCTTCCACTTTAACACTCAGTATTATGAGATTGTTCTGCAGGTTCTCACAAACAGTTTTAATGTGATTATCTGGAATAAGCTTTCAGAGTCTTTTGTCAATATCTCAGAATCAGGAAAGTGACTTCAGAATCACAAGATCTTGAGAAGGAATTTTTATTTACCTTCTTTTTCCTTGAACCCTTAAGGTGATTATTTGCATAACTTTATTCACCAGTAAAACAGACTAAAACTATGCTAAAAAAGCCAGAAAGAGAGTCAATACAATCATCTTGTTTCTGAAATGAAGGCTTTAGGAATGCATGGTAACAGCAGCTCAGTTTAATTAGACTAATTTAATTACTACACAGAAATTAAAGTACCTGGACCAACTTAATGATGGAAAAGTGAGATATTGAAATTGAGAGATTGACATGGACTCTTTGTATCCACAGACACCTTCAAAGGGTGTTTCACCTCACCCTTAGCTTTCATGCTAAATCAGGTGAATTTTTCTTCTGACATCCCTGTCCTCCCAGACATATAGAGGGAGTCAGTGGGGATTGACCCTAAATGAGAGTGGCATGGAGCTCTTTTAAGTGGGTGACATGCTTCCCAATTCAGTTTTGGCAAGGTCCATGAAAATTATTTTGAAAAATATTTTTCCTGGGTATTATCTATTCATCTAAGAACTTTAAGAACTTGAATGAAAAGATAAAAATTGGGGGCTACATTTAAACCAGCTTCATCCAAATTTGGTGATGTGAAGCATGAATACTGTAGTAATATTAAAAATGTTAAACTGCTCTTCAAGATTAAGTATTTTAAGAATTACAAGAAGTAAATCTTGTAGCTTTAGAAGATTTTGCTACTGTGTTGTATCTCCTAAGTAACATTAAACAGCACTGAGAAAAGAAAAAAAAAAAAGAGAAGACAAGAAAACTCTGCATTACAGGAGCTGTTTGAGCTAATGTTTAATTACAACTGGGTGACCCAGTACCTGGTTTATTTTGGCTTATTAGGAGTATCTAATACTCACAAATTCAGATTCATTTGTGATATACAAGCATCCCAGTTTAGTGAAACTCTCTATAGCTTGGTAAACTGCAGGACACTGCATCTGGGAGTTTCTGAATAATTTATCTGAAGTAATGAGTATCATCATGTGATGCTGTATCAAAGCAACTGCTCAAGTGAATGCCAGCTGGGTACAGCCGTTGTATATCAAATAGTTGCTTGAGTTGTCTCTCCGGAAAAATTAGAGAACATAATGAGCAAAATTAGAAAACCTGTGGAGCAGCCTCTATGGATACCTATTAGCAAGAAGTAATTTGATTAGTGTGAAATCTGTGAAAGTTCATTATTTACAAAGTTTATCAGTGTTATAAGGGAAACACATGTCTACATACACACATCTATTTTTATACAATATGGACATAAAAATGTGTAAAGTATGAGTACTAGATGTACTTATTTTCTACATCAGCTTTATGAAACACTAATAAAGTACTTATTTGCTCAGAATCTAAAAGGAACTCATTTTGTGCCCAACATGAGCTTTTGGGTTGAGTTTCCCAAAAGGCTTTATAGCATTTCCATAAAAATAAATGCTTCAAACACAAGATCCAGGAGAGGCTGACAAAACAGATTTGCTAAGGGAAGATGCACAGCCCTGTTAAGTATTAGATTGATGTTTTTATGAGGCAGGTATATGGAAAGTGCCATTTGTGCCCACTCTGCCTGTTGCTGACTAGGAATAGAGACATGACGTGCAGAACTGAGAGGACAGACATGAAGAATCTTCAGCAAAGTCAATGGATGCTGCAGCTGGTCTGCATCTCTCAGAATGAAGCCCTGCTCCAGATATTACAACTGCTTTTACTAGCCTGTCTCCTAGTAAATATAATATCAGAATGGTTTAACAGTGAAATCATTTATGACACCTTTGGAATCCACAGCTTTAGATCACAAACCCAATTTGATGATCTATTTGTGTCAATGGCTTTTGCAGCTATGGCTAATTGGTTTTTTTTTCTGAGACATGAGAGAAATACTGCTTCATAAGGTTGTCATTAGCCTGGGAATAAAGAGACCATTGATTAGAGGCATGAATAGAATGGCTTGGAAGCCAAATTACTAGTTGGGGATTCCCGAATGGCCGAGAGCACAGCCTGTCTGATCGTAGCAAAACTCTGCATTGCAGTGGGGAGCTCTCTAAAGGTTGCATTATCTTGTGATGTTGACCTTAAATCAAGACTTGCTTGAAGGAAATAAATCAGAAGGCTTTTATTTTCAATAACAAATTTTAAATGCACTAATTCAAATATGATCCAAACATGAAAAAAGTCTATAGCAGTTCACAGTGACAGACATATTTCTTTGATATAGAGGCACATTTCTGTAGTGTGTGAAAGCAAGAATAGTACTCTTATATAGTACATGAAATGTGAATATTGCAGCAATATTCTATTACATGGAAATTTAAAAGTGGAGGACTGCATAATAATTCTCTAATATTGCATAAAGCACTGACATTCTTAAATTGTAAAAATAACCAGAAAAAAAACAAATATGTACATTAAGACAATGATGGTTTTGTTTCTTTTCATGCAAATATATTTTACAAGCATATTCTTTTCAAATTATAGTGCCCTTTGACATGCATTAAGAATGACAAAGTGGAATCTTTAGTTCTCCAAACTTGAAAATGTACTGATATCCTATTTAAATTCACTCTGCTAAAAAACTCATATAAACATTAAATGCATATTGGAATGTTCTTATAATTTATTGGATTTTGCTAGGTAATACCTTTCTAAAGGAAAAAATATTAGTAAATGCCCTGACCTTAATGTGAAATGGTCCTTTCCACATATATGTACAGAAGTGTGCTTTATCCATACATCAGCTTGTTTACAATTTAATGAAGAGAGGTGAATTTAAAAAAAAATCAATGCATAAAAGCAATTTACAATATTTACAGGCTGAATGAAATATTTTATTATTTTCTGTCTTTTCACTTTGTATATCATGAATGTTAACTGGGGCAAAATGAAAAGGGCATAACTGATCTCTTTTGAAAATATAATTTGACCTACAGATTTTGGACGATCACAGGAACACATATATTTGCAGTGAAGCACATGGTATTGTGATTTCATAGAGTGTCATGTTTTTAATGATTCTAGTTTAATTGCTAGATCTGTGATGAGAAAACAAAGGTTTCATTTAGCCTTGCGAATCTCATCTGTTAGCCCTTTAAGAGAGCTTACATCACCTAGACAAGAGTAGCTCATTCTGGCATCAAAACCTTCACTGAAATCTTCTAATTCATTTATCAAGTTACTGGTTAGCAGAGATGGACGAAGCTCAATAACACATTTTGGAATCTACTTTTGCAGGAGCTTCACATATCCTGTCCCAAGAACCACAAAGTACTCTTCTAATTTCCCTTTTGTGGAAGGTGATTGGTGAGTGGTTCTACAACACCTCTGTTAGAGCACACTATCTATTCTGCAGAGAATGCTGCAGTGGATGCTGTTTAAGGACCTTTTCCCTGTTTATTTTTTCTCTGTATCCCACATATCACCTCTTTGCCTGTAAACTGGATTCTCTGATTCCCACTCCCTGTCCTGGCAAGGCAAAGCAAAACAAAGATACAACATTGTCTGCTGAGTACTGGAATTGTCAGTGTTAAATGCTCTCTCATTACTGGGCTGAAAATTGAGTTATTTATTACCAATTTGAATGCCATTCTGAAGTTCCACTACAGTTAGCACTGCCCTGCTTTCATTATAAAATCAATTTCCTGGAGATGCCTATCTCCACTGCTTTGATATATGCCACATTGAAAGCTGGCATAGAGGTGCTGGTGCTCTTCCAAGGTAGAAGTACTGACTGCTGAAGAGGAGGTGTAGCTAAAATAGGAAGAAGCAATAGATTTCCCATGCTTCAGACTGTCTGGTGTTCTCCAAGCCTAAAGGACACATCTCAGCTATTTTTGTACTTAAAAATAAGTCCCCATTCCCACTTAGGGTGTGTGGGGAGCAGCTCCCATTCCATCCTGACTGTTTTCGAGAAGTACCTCCCAATTAATCCCAGCCATCCTTTTTCTCTCACCTCTCTGTTGTCCTTCAGTGGGTATTTCATGAGGATAAACTCTGGATTTCAGCTTCAGTAACCTTCACTACTCCCATACTGAGGACATGGAGCACCGGAGCTCCTTCTGGGATTGTAGATGTGGGCTGCCTTGCTGGAAAGGGACCCACGTTTCCCTGAAGGGACATGTCCCTGTGGGCTCTCACTGCCCTGTGGGTGGGGGATGCTGTGCCCAGCTCTGAACATGCAGGTTTGAATGCTGCCAGCACAGCCATGCAGAACAGAGCAGGCTCAGCCCCCTGTGCTCCACACAGGCCTCCTGTATCCTACACATTTCAGACTAGAAAATCCCCCCAGTAACTGAGAACGTAAAATTTATTCAACATAGAAAAGTTTACAGCTGCATTTGCTTATGCTCTGGCAATGTCACTGCAATCACAAGGTTACAGGAACAACAAGGGCACTACATCATGCTATTAATGTGTCTGGTTTGGGGCTGTTTTAAGAGGATTTTGCAGCTTTAACATTTTTATATGCCTACAGATACTCTTAGTTGTGGATTTATTAGGATATTTTTTCTCTTTAAGTATTATTAGATACATCTTCAGGAATAGGGTTTAAACCTGTCTTTTTTTGAGGTAATTTAATGTATATAAAAAGCCTAACTTTTCCTCCTTTAGACTAGAAAGCTACTTCAACTCTTAAACTGTTTACCATCCTCATAACCTTCTTTTACTTCATTTCTATTCATCCTATTTCCTTTTTCACCTCTCTTTCCCTCTCCACCCTTTAAGTGACCTTAGCAGATGCTAAAGATATCAGGCTGATAGCTCTACAGATACTGACTCTCTCTGTATCAGACTTCAGAGATGCTGTTAATTCAGGAGTAAGCAATGTCAGTCCTATATCACAGATTATCTGTCATGGACTTTACCCAGGACCCTCTTTAGAGAAGGAAAATCTATACACCATGTTTTTTATCTTCCTCAATGGTGACTGCTGAAATATTTGCAGATTGATCACTGATGATGAATTGGTATGTAACAGGTATATGCTAATCTGCATCGTGTCATTGTGTCAGAAGCTCCATGTTTGATGGCATTTGGGCTGTTAACCAATTACAATCATGCTCATTTAGTATTTTCACTACATAAAACCCCATATAAACCCACTATAAATGCATCACTAAAAGCACAAAACTGAAAGCCACAAATGCCCAGCTAATTAGAAAAATCCTGAACCAAGCGAGAAAGGAAGGAAACTGTGGTTTGTTTTTTTTTAAAATGCACTTTATCAAGTTCTGTTCTAATTCCCTCTTTTTTAGAACAGTTCAACCTTTACATATTTTTCCTTTTGTTATATGTCATAAACCATGTCAATTTTCTCCTGCATTTTTTCCTTTTAATAACTTCTTCCTATTTGTTTCGTTGTTGTTTCTTTATTGGTTAAACTCCCTCTTTCTTTGTAGTTTACCCAAACTCTAAGGCCCTAATTCTGTAGCCTGCCTTTGGGTTTCTGCAGGCAGGTGCTGCTGCCCGTAGACCAGGGAGGTACAGGGAATTGCATGTTAATGGTGTTGGGCATGGAGAGTCAACTTCCACTGAACGGACCAAAGAGAAAAACGTGAAGGATGATTTTAGTTCTGTTGGCTTCCCATTCTGTCATTTCCAGAAAACTTTTTGGGGTTAGGTCGTGTAAAACTGAGAAAAACTTTACCATTGTTAGTAATGCTACATCGTCTAATTTCAGGATTGTAACCGCCCAAGAAAAGAAAACCGACAGTCTAGTTTTGCTCTTGTTTTATCAAGAGATGTATTAATGCACTAGTACATGAAGATTATCCTTACCAGTTCCTTTTATTAGTTTAAAAATGCCTGTTCAAAATCATCACTATTAAAAAGTACATATCAGCTTACAAGTTTTAAATATCAGTTCATAAATCTACCATCTTTTTAGAATCTACTGTTCAGGCACTGAAGGCAAGCATAAAAGCTATCAGCTGCAGAGTTGGTATTACTATATAAAATCAATAGTATAAATTTAAATTTAGTCTTTGGCAATTTGCAAAAGAGAGTCACTTGATTGACTGTTATGTAATGACATGACAAAAGTTATTGAACTGTTAAATTAAACATTTTCTGTTATGATGCTGTTAATCAAAACAGTAATATTTGTGTAAATTTGTTGTGTAATCTAAGGTGGGTGGGGGAGTTATGTCTGTATTATATTTTTGCTTTTAAGTTTGGGGTTTGCATCAATTTAATCCTACAAGCACCATCATGTTTAACTGGGCAGATCTACTTTGCTGTCTAGTCCTAAACTCTAGCTAGTCCTAACCCTCTAGTCCTACCTTAAGCTCATGCGTATCAGCAGTTTGAAGTCTCTTAGGTGAACCTTCTCACAGCCCAAGCAGCAGTCTGAGCCCACACATGCTTTTGTGGTTGTAATTCCAAAGTACGTCTCATGGCTATTGTCATAGAGTTTGGGTGGGATTTAGCAGTAGAAAGCTGCTCAAAAATCTTTCTGGTCCCACAAATACCACTATTCAGCAATTTCACCCTTGTAATTGTCACTTACACTTGGGGTACTCATTAAATGATCAGCTTTTAGATGCCTCCTCTCCACTGAGAAAAGAACACTAACTGCAAATTTAGTTTAAGGTAAAAACGAGTTAGTTTTCTAATTTGGCACTGAAGCTTGACTTTAAGTGCTTGCACAGCCATTTCGCGTGTTTCTACCACATTATTTTACTTCAGTGGATGAACAGCAGAGATAAGTAGCTTTCTAAGCTGCTATTCACCTGTTCCTCATGGCACAATCAGTCCTATTCCCTGGTAAAGATTACGATAGTTAACTTGGTAAACATTGCACCTGTATGGGAGAAACTGTTATCCAGCAGGATCATGTCTGAAGCTGGTGCATAAGCAAACATTTGACTGCACCTTGAGTTTTTGCTTAGCTCTCCAGGACTGCCCAGTGCTTTATTCTCTAGAGAGTATCTAAAAATACAGCTCAGACTCTCCCTGAGCTGGGCAAGGCTTCACCTTCCTGAGAGGAAGGACTTCATCAGGAGATTGAAAAAGGCATCCTGGAGTAAGTGAACAGACAGGGCATGTTTTGTCATCTCTGTGCTAGACTTGCAGCACAGACCTGTCCTTAAAACTTGTGACCAGGAAGTACAGAGTCTGAAAGACCAGGACTTCTGTACCAGCTTCTTTATCATAACAAATGCTAATTCAGTATCTTAGTGTTCATCTGAATGCATGTTACAGTGCATAGTCAATCATTTTTCATTTCATAATTTAACATGTCATTTTTCCAGTTTGCCACTTACAGCTGGCATTTTTGCAATACATTTTATTTTTCAGATATCTTTTAGTGAATCACCAGATAGAGCAGCTGTGACAGCTATCTATTAATTATATCTCTGTATTAAAGTCTAATGAAAATATAACTTTCAAGGAAAAGTCTCCAGTAGTGCCTAAGTAGGGGTAGCAAAACTACCACTATTCGGTAGTTCAATTGGTGGTTGATTAAATATTTGTATAGACATTCACATAGTTGTATTAACTTCAAATATTTTTATGCAAAATTTGCCTTTGGGATTAGAATGAAGAAAAGCAATGGAGTTTTTATGTCTCGGGAGTAATTAGTATTGCCTTGATGCACATTTGCACTGTGTCAATCACAGGCATCCAAAATCACCTCCGTGCATGCCATGGCCTTTCCCTTGATTTAGTCGAAGCCAGGCAGGATTCCTGTATTTGAAATACAGGAAAGTAGATGCTATGCCTTATTATGTCTACTCTGATTGATAAAAAGTGAGAGTCTAGAGGTCTTTTAAGATAGTAAAAAGTGAGTGACATGCAAGATGGAACCAGATATTTGGCTTCACCTGGAACCAGAAACTGAAATCAGAATGCAATGCATAAATGCGTTCATAATTTTGTATCCCTACAAGCCCTCCATAGCCTTGTGACTCCCCTTTCCCCAGTTATAACAGACTTGTGTGAAGTCAGATATGAGCAATCTGGGCACACATTATTAACCCAAAGGCCAGACTCTCCCTATGGGCTGGGGCTGGAAAGACCCCACAAACTGCAGCCATTAGAGGTGGGCAGAAATGAGGGGAGTTTAATTATGCAGCCCTCCACACAAGGGATGCCTGAGTCTTGGAGGGATTCCCAGGAACATAAGTAAAACCCAATGCAGTAGGTTTCTCTTACGATCTCATTCAAGAGTCGACAGACTGAAGCTTTTGCTAGGGAGGAAGACCTGTTTTGTTGATTACTAGAAGTTTCTCATCATCTGTTTTGTATGATTCTGACCTTTTCCTAAATGAAATGGAAACTTTTCAGTTTTCTCATTGAAAATAGATGCAAGTGCTGTCAGCAGGAACCACAGACATACCATTTCTGTCAAATTTGTGCTTTTTCTGTCAGTTTTTTCTTTTTGTTACTGGTATGCCTTAATGCTGACAGCTTTTATTCTTTGAACAAAGCCTAGCAAGGAAGTTTCTGTTGAAATGTGATTATTCCTTTCACTGACACAGATGGGGACTGTTCCAGTTACTTCTGATTCTGTATCTGTGCTGCTGAAACTGTCACCCTTCACCTTGTTGGGTTTTTTCGAACACCAAATATTTTCTACGGGCTGGCAGAATTCCAGAGAAAATGCTGCTGTGCTCCAGCTGAAATCGTATCAGAAGTCCTGTGTATTTCAGCTGCAGTGCATTCAGGAGTAGATTTTTGCTTCCCACAAATACAGAATATTCCTTCACCTTATATTTATTTTTATTCTCCATGAGCCACAAAAATGAGCTTCACTATGGCGACATGTAGAACCCGTTTCTCTTTAAATGCTAGACTTTTCCTATTCCTCCTAATGGGAAAAGGTGGAATTAGTTTAATAGATTTACTGCCACCAAATCTAATACACCACAAGAAATATGTCTATTAGTTCTCCTCTTGGAAGGTTTCAGTATGCCCCAAACGGTCTCAACCACCCGATATTCATCTCATTTATTAGATGGCACCCATTGCCTTCAAGAGAGGGAGCAGCTCTGAACTTCCCTCTTCACCCTCACCTTAGTGGGTGTGCATGAGCCCGTCTCTCTGCTCTCTTCTGTTAACCTGAATTTGTCCTGGATTAACTGGTTGCATTTACATTGGAAATAGCATCCATAGATTTTCTGGCAATATGAATGGATCCTGCCTGCTTTCTATATGTGGACTGCAGAGAAAATCTCAAGACCAGTAATATGGAACATTTCTCTCCCTGTTGCCTACCTCAGTAAAAGGTCAAGAAATCCTGATGGTAATATATCCTAAATGATTGGTAATTAATAAACCTAAATTAAGATATATTTCCTCTTACACTTGACATATAATTTCACCCTCCTATTAAGGAAAATGGGATGGAGGAAAAAGTGACGGAGAGGTGACTGAACACACACAGAAGAGCCTGGCCAAAGGAAGGAAGTGAATTCAGATGAACAGAGGACAGTAGTGGGACCTGAGACCAAGTTGTTCCACATTACCTCTTGGCCTGCTTTATACTACATAGTCTCTCAACACTTAGAAGGGCTCTAAGTTTTTTCCATTAGCTTCTGACACTCTAGGAAACATGAACTTCATTGAAATCATCTTATTTCAGATAGGAACATGGGCATTAGGAGAATATGATTTGTATATCATTCACCCCTAAAATATGTAACCACTAATTCATATCAAAATTATAACTAATAATGATCAAGACAATCACCATAATGATTGCATGTGGCAAATACAGTTTTCTGCTACTAGATTTAAGAAAAAATTATACCTAGTGTATTCATATTCTTTTCAGTTGATTTTGTAGAACTTTTAAGTAATCGCTAGGCTTCTTTAAATATTTCTGATATTTAGAATCATAAGTTCTTATACTCTTCTAGATTTAATCTTCATCAAGGAAACCTTGGTGAGTATAAAGTATCCTTTCACAATTTCCTGTATTATTTTTTTTACTTAAGTGAAACAATGCAGTCTTTAATAAAAGAAAAGAGAAGAATTACAAAAAGTGTTTCTAAATGCTTGTCTTGTCTGTGCTTTTCAAATAAGGAAAGTAGTATTATTCTTGAAAGTAATTTTCCCTTGTTTAGGACTCTTTCTGCTTCTCCTATCTAAAGAATTAATCCACTCCCCTGTATAGCTGCTGTTGAACTATGGAGAGCATTTCCACCTTCAGCTTTGTTAACATTAAAATACATGTTCCATAGTCTGTCTGGAGGTGATAGATGTCCTTTTCCTCTGCAGCCTCAGAACCCCAAATCTAATCAAGTCGCTGAAGCCCTAGGGGAAAGGCCAGGATCCAGTAGTGCCAGGGAAGATGATGGACAGGAACTGTATAAAGGACAGTTTATTAGTGAAAAAGCCCTCTTGTTTTCTTTGTTAACACTTTCTAGAAGAAAACTTACAGCAAAAACGTTAAAGAACTTACTCGAGTTCAGAAACATTAAAGTAGACTTTCCACTATGATTCTTCTAGTTCTCACTTTAGATTTTGAAATCTGAAATCTGCAGAGCCTGCAAGGTAGAAGAAATCACCTTACTTTTATAATTTTGCTGTAGATCATTTCAAGAATGTATTGAGTCAGACTATGGAAGGACTAAGAAGAGCGCTGATGGCTAAACTATAAATGCTCAGGATTTTTTAGCAGTTTGACAAAGTAATCATATTTTTTTCTTCTACAGAACTGGTTTGATGTAAAAAAAAATTACCTATCCAATGGCAACAAACTAGAAAGACTTCAACAAGTAATTCAATAGGGTTTGTTTAATCCATTGGGATTTTTTGCTTGTTTTTTTTCTCTACCAATTCAGCATTACAAAGACTTCTATTATAGTAAAAGAAAAAAAAAACTCAAAAAATGATACATTAATAGATACAGAACATGCTTATGTATACCAAACCAAAGAGAAACCTATTTGTCCATTTGTGCAGGAAAAGCTTTCTTTTGGATAAAAAAGCAGGAAAAAATATTTTCTGAGGTTTTTTCAGGATGTCGTAAAAGTTAAAAAATAGTTATTTTTGGTTTATAAAACCAAACAGATCAGCTTATTTTTTGTTCCTGATTGTACTGTTAAAAATGCTGATTTTATACAAAATGTCTAATAATTTACTTTTTGCTGTGGGATGGAAAATTAGGGGTTCTAAAATTTTTATGTTTAACTAGAAGTGGCATAATAATTTAATTTTTTTGTGAGCATTTAATTCTGCATGGAAATTCAGTTTTTCAGATGTGTTATAGCTGTGCTGTTCTGATCTGCACAGAGAAAGCAGACAGACAGTACTTTCTGCTGTTTGGATTTTCTCTCTTGGAATGCTAAGTGAACATTGAGTAAGAAGATATTGATAATGCCAGGTGTTTAAATCACATTGTGCATTCTGCTCTAAGCACTGTACACACAATATTAGATCCTGTAGCCCTGAACTACATGTTTTTTCGAATTCTGCTTTGTGGACCCAGCTCTCCCTGTCTAGGCATATGGAGTGTTTCATAACCAATGCTTCTATGTTAGTTACACATCACAACAAAACAGCATTCTTTTGGCATTATAAACAGCTCTGTTTTAGGCAGACATTAAAACCAGAAAGTTTTCCATCTGAATTTTGCTTTAGATAGGCCTGAATTAATAGATTTTAAAGCACACACAGTAGACTTCTTGGAGAAGAATTCGGTGTATTTTAAAAACTGTGTATTTGTTAAAAACACTGGAGGTAGAGTCTTCCTTGGAAATAAATCACTGGAAATGGAAAACAAATCCTATCTGGTTTCTCACTTTGACTGTTAATGCTAGGTGGTATGCCATGTTGTCAATAATAAAGAAAAAATATTCAAGTAAACACATTTTAAGCAACTTACCATTCCGCTTTGTTAAACTTGTCCTACAGTTTTATTAATACACTCCACAACGGATAATGGCAATATGTTGTCTGAACTTGTCAGTTAGGAAACTAAAACCACAGTTAAGAGTGAAAATAAAAATTATAATTTGCATTGAGTCATATATGCCAAAGTTCCTGAATTATTAGGTAATCCAGTGACTAGATGCAATGAAAATCTTAAATATGGGTGGATATCTATGGCTATCATAGAAGCAGCATCTACCTCTCGCCTTTGAGGAAATATTATTGATTTGCTCTTCCAAACAGTGAAAATTAAACCTATAAAAATGCTCTGTGGAATTTTTGGCTAAATTTGGGTTAAAAATGAGATGAAGAAAAATAATTATATTATGAAATTCATGCATCTTGATTAAAGATGGTGTAGAGATATTCAGCTGTACAACCTTAGAAATCTGTAACATGGTGGTCTGGGGTCTCTGGGTCTTGCCATATAAAGAAGGTCAGTGGGGGATTTCTAATCTCAGTGCAGAAGATGGTCCTGATGATTTGCTAGAGGGCACATATTTTTTAGGCATTCCTGACCCAGTGATGATTTCTGCTGAGATTATCACGTGGGAGTCACCATTAAAAGTCCCGTGGCACTTATGGCACAGGTAAAGGCTCACCGGCGTACTCAGGTCCCATCCATTCCAGCACACAGGCTGAAGTGGTACGTGTGAAAGAGCTCCATCTCTTACAACATCTGCAGTGCTCCAGTTGGTCATTGAAAATGGGGATTTATTCAGGAGTGGCTGCGAAGAGAGTGGAATAACTGACTGAGGGACATCACTAGTTCCTTGTCTGTGTTGGGTCCTTGTTCCTGCAGACTCCAAAAAGTGAATTTGAAACACTTGAGGAAAGCAGAGCAC
>JAOXXN010000265.1:10345496-10370859 GCA_026770055.1 Myrmophylax atrothorax
TAATGGACTTTTAGCTGGGTCAGATGGCAAAGTGGCATCCTTTGATGTGCAAGGCTACATACTTACCCCATAAAAAATGGTCAGTCTACTTATTCTTTTGCTCCTGTCCCTAATTTACAGAAGACTTCACTGTCACAATGAGAAAGCTGCTTGTGTGTCAGGGGACAACCAAATTCACTCAGCCAACGAGATAAGGTTTATGGTAATGTCATTCAGTGTTTTAACAGTCTCTGCAACTCAGCCACAGCAGGAGACTCTGTCGATGTACAGTAAACAAGAGCTGATTGATTTTGTAATCTCATGAGGGAGGCCTGCCTTCACATTTAACTGAAGCTCTCATTTCTTTTGCTCTAGTAAATCTTACAAGCTAGAGAACAAACAGCACTCTAGTACTTTATCTATTTAAAAAAAGAAAATCCATTTCCATCTTCCAGAGGACAGAACTGTAGGTGCAGAAGGTCAGCAGCACAAGTTCTCAGGCACTCTGTAGAACATACTCTTGAAAAAGAGCTTTTTTTGTGGGTTTTTTTTTTTAAACAGCTGAGACAATTTTAGCATCAGTGTGGTATGAACTGCATCTTCCTCACTGCATGCACGTTCCTTTTGTACAATTCTATTTATATGAACAATAAGAAATACTTTTTGTAAAACCAAATTAAAAAAGGAGAAAAACAGTCTATAGGTGTTGGAGTGTAATGTAAAATTTATGCATTTACAAGAAAGCCAATTTTTTCTTAAACTATTCTTTGTGGCTTTAGATGCTTCTCACATTGCTTTCTTCTTTTTCTTTTCTTTTTGTAATCTTTTTTGGACGTACTAATTTTGAGAGGTATCACTGAAGTTATTTAAAAGACATGTAGATGTGATGCTTAGGGACATGGTTTAGTGGTGAACTTGGCAATGCTGGACTAATGATTGGACTTGATTGTTTAAGAGGTCTTTTCCAACTTAATTGTATGATTCTGTGGTTCTGTATGCCTCTTGAGGGTGATAAAACTCTTATCACACGTGCCCAGGACTTAGAAAGGAAGATATCTTCCATTCCTCTTTCACCACTGTGCACCTTTTTAGTGCCCTGTAATTGTCAGACGTTTGGGTTCTTTTTGCAGTGCTGTGTTATCCCATAATGTAGAAATATGGTTTTTCCATTATTTACTGTGACTTTAAGGAAAATGAGAAGTCTTCCAAAAAAATACTAAGGACAGCTTTTCAATAATTCCAAGTGTAGGGAAAAAAGTTTAGTTTCATTTTCTCATTGAGGGAGCACCTCGTTTATTTCCAAGGAGCTGAGAGCTGTCCCGGGAGTGGATGGGAGCTCCCAGCATGGTCCTGAGCCCACAGGCACCCAGGCAGCTGGGTGCCTGCTGCAACCCCACACACTCCTTGTCTCATTTAGTATAGCAGACACCCAGCACATAAATTTTATGTTAAATGGTTAAAGATTAACAAAATCTTTAACTAAAGATTATTTTCAAGTAGTATGTATTTGCCATCTTAAACCAACAGTAACTGTGCTTTGTGCTATCATCTGCCCACTTCTCTACCCATAGTCTTCCTTCAAATTTAAGTTGTGCTAGCTTAATCTGATTACTGAAGTTGAGATTTAAATGTTAAATGACACTAAAAACCAAATATTTACATCCTCATGTGTGTATATTAACATGTCAAAGTTCTTAGAAAATTAAGTTTCTGTCAGCATTTCCTCTTAAGCAGGAACAAGTGTCACTCATTTTAAAAACAAGGAAAAAGTCTCATTGGGAAGAACAACGAGTAAATACTGCAAGGTATTTTGAAAGGAAGATGACAGACTTTGAGTTCATTGACAGATGAATTATGGTCGAAAGAAAGTAGGGGGCTTTTTAGCATTTACCAGGACTTCCACAGCTGCAATTGTGTTGAAAGATAGTATTAAATTCTTACTTCTAGTCAGCCTGTCAGAGATGCAAAGCACTAACTAAAATGGTACTGTGTGTCCCATCTATTTCTTGTGCCACTGGGATGCATGATATTTTTCAGTTTGTCACAGAACTGAGGTACCTTTACTAGTATTTTGTCTTCATATGCCAATTGCTGCCATGTTCAGTGTTACATAGGAAAAAATGGAAATATAAGAAAGCAAATTAAATACCCTAGGTGAGAATGTACTTTGCAAGTGGGTAAAACAAAAACTTAGTATGTAATTACAAAAGTAAAATGGATTTTGTTTGGGGCTTTTAAATTCCTTTTGGAGTCAATGTCAGTTTCAAAAGTGTAAGAGAAGAGAAGAGAATTCACCAGGCAGTGCTTGGTCCATACTCTTCAGGTTTACTCCTCCAGGCTGTCATTACTCATCGATAGTCTGACTGATGTGAGCTGGACAACTCTCTTGTTATTCTGCAGTACTGATTTTGACAAGGCAAAATTAGTAACATTTGCAGAGTGCTTAGCAAATCTCGGTTATATTGGCAGGCAACATTTATTTCTTCAGCCTGAAGGCACTAGAATTGAGGATGCAGGATCCCAGTAGAGCATAATTCCCTTCAGAGAAAAGTTCATGTCAGCTTTCCCTACAGAGAGGTGGATGAATTTTAATTGGGTGCATCTGGGATTTGCCCCATCTCCCAAGTTTCCCTGCTGCCTCCCATCTCTAGCAGGGTCAGGTCTCCCCAGCTGCTGAATTCCATTTGATCCTTTGAGAAAGTCTCAGCTGAGATTTCATAAATATAGCTTGAGAAAGTGTGCCACCATCTCCATATTTACAGCTTTAACAAAGCCACATCAGAAAGCACTAATATAAAACACCAGATTCTGAACTGGAGAAAGGAAGCAAGTTCTGCAACTTTATCTATTGAGGTTAGACAGCCTGAAACATCACCAGTATGAAACTTCCAAAATGACAGAGAAACTTACTTGATCGATTTGTTTGTGTTGCTATACATGTGCAGAAAGGGGTGCAAAAAGGTTTGTGAAAATCAGATCCCTTGGACAACCCTATCCCAATCCCTGGGTAACCTCTAATCCCATGGTTTCCAAACTCATAGATTAGATTCTTCCATACCTGTATCAGTAAGTCCAACATAACTGGAGGCTATTTCTCTGTAACAAATTTTGTATTTCAGATTTGGAAACCTGTACTGATTTGCTATGGTCCATAGTCCTTCCCATGGAGCTGTTCTATTTTAGGGAAGGTTACATTAATGCTTTAAAAGTTGTAGATTTACCTTAGTTTGTAACAAACCCAAGGAAGTGGTTTTCCTTGAAAGTAAGTCTAGTGAATGTATGGTTCTGGTTAGCCCTGAAAAGGAAAACTTCTTCCAGAGCCTCTGATCTTTTATAGCAGTAAAATTTCATCTCATCTCTTTGCCCTTCAGACAGCCTCACATCACTCCTCTAATACATTAGTAACCTTCCCCACCCAGATCTCAGTGAAACAGCAATAATTATCTGCCATCTAGAAACCCAGTACCCTGCAGGAGGCTCGTGTCACCTCTGAGAGTGTGTCTGAGTGAGGAAGGGAAGCAGAATCATGTCTGAGTGTTTGCCAGGAGTGCAGAGGAAAGTGATCCTGCCAGCGAGAGCAGTGTGCTCAGTGGAGCGAGGCTGGAGGGCGTGGAGGGGCCAGAGAGTTTGACTGACTGGCACTGAAGTCAAGGTCAAGCTGAAGGCAAGATCAGAATTAGTTCTTTCACCATGTTGGGTTTCTATTATTCTTTCAGTTCATAATGTTTTTTAAGATAAATACTCAGTAGATGGGAAATGCTGAGCCACAGAACAGAGTGGGCTGCTTGCCTTAAAATATGTACTTTAAAATATATCATACAAATTGACTGTCTCTGATCTGATGTCTTCCTTACTGACTAGCTGGAAGGACATTTGGGGAAAATAACCATGCTTGAAAGTTAGGGATATCATCAAAAGAGTGCAAGTGAGAAAGAGGATAATGTGAGAAATGCAATTTGACATGTACAGGATTGAAGTTTAACCTATATAAGGCTGCAAAATGCTGAAATTTCATTATGGACATCTCATTAATATTTGTTTTTCTTGATGTTCATAATATCTATCTTGGCACTGGATGCACATGATACTTCTCTGTCTAGCTGCATCAGATCTCTGCCTCTGATCAGATCTCTGTTGAGACAGACTTTGATAGAAACCTGCTAAAGTTATTCCACATCAAAGTCTGTGTCTCAGTAATACACATTTTTAATTGGTCAGAGCTGTTGTTTATGCTGTACAAGACAGTTCCTTTACAATCTCATGTTTATCATTTAAAAGACTGTCAGGAAGTAATTATTAGGTTTATTTCACTTTGTCAGATTGGCTGCAATATATTTCCATCAAAGATTCAAATTTAAGTGTTGAATTTTGTGTACTGTCTGGTTTTCAATTGGTAAAAGTACACACTAATATAACATCCAGAAGAGGAATATCTGTTTGCTAAAGGTAGCTTAATTCTTAGATGATTCTTTTTTTCTTTTCTTTTTATACATGAATGTAAAACAACTCATATACTTTTGTCATTAATTCTATGTAGAATCTCTAACTAACATGATGTTCGAATCTATAATTTAAATGAGGCTTTGCACTCGATCTAAATGAACACAGGAGACAGGTACTGTAATAGCTTGCAATAATTGACCTGGCGGAGCCATTTTGAAATAATTTGAGAGTAATACACTTGATCCTGCAACCTTTCCTCCCACAGACTGTCTAATTTCAATCTTACAGTTCCAAAAGAGGCCATTAGCATGGCATCATCTCTGATTCATGGGGATGTGAAGAATGAATGCATTATATATGGAAAGTAACATTTTGATCTCTTGGCCATAGAAAAATGTTGGAACTGAGTGGGATCAAAATACATGATTTGAATCATGTAGCTGAGATGGTGGTTATCAACACAGGTGCATAGAGGGGATGGATGCCAATAGGATTCCCTGTTGCACGCTGCAAACTTTAAATGTCTTGCCACTGAGTTGGTCTGTCAGAATAGGGAAATTTGTCTCTGACTGATGAGTATACTCTTTCCTCTGCTTCACTCATTTGGAAGGTGCAGTTTCAGGTAAGACCCCTGTTCTCAGAGAAAGCTGAGACTGTGACTTGGCGCAGTCTCTGTCCTCTTCTGCAAGAATTTCAGGAGTAGCAGGAGAAGCAGAGCTGGGATCAGAGATTTGAACAACTTAGAGACTTAGAGAACTTAGGGGACTTAGAGAACACAATATATTTGGTGACAGACTAAACTGCTTGGGCAGGAAAAAGGGAAGATGTAAAGCAATGATTTGTTACACCCTTGCCACCCCAGTCAGAGCTGTGTTCTCCTGACTCCTCTCACTGTTCTCAGCTGTGATAAGGGGACACAGGACATTCCTGCTTGTGTGCACAAGCCCTTACTGAGATTAAGTGTGGAAATAAGACATGAAATTCTATGTGAAATGGCATGGCGTGGGTAAAACCAGCAGAGCTTATGAATGAAGGGTGAGATTTACCTCACTGCTACTGAAATTGCACAGAGTAAAACCACACTGCCAGCCTTTCCCCACAGGCACACCCCACACCTGGCCCTGCTGTGTCTGCAGAGTGTTGCACGTGGCTGGATACGCTTGGGACTTACTCCCTGACTCAAAGAGCTCCCGACAAAGAAGTCACTTAAGGTAGTTCACCCTAATGCCTTGGGATTCCTCATATAGAGGGCTAAATGAGTTGGAAAGGCATAGCAACATGGCTTTTAATAATTGCTTGGACCTTTTGTGATCAGGGCCACCAACAGTTCTCAGGAAGGGCAGCAGTTGGGTGCAGCAGGTGGAGGTCCTGTGGAACTGAAAATGTGTAGCCTGAGGATTGCTGAGGCAGCCTGTAATTCAGGCAGGGAAAAACAAGCTGAGCAGGAGGAGCAGCATTGCCATGGAAGGTCCAGGCTCTGTAGGCTGTCAGAAGGGGTGGCAGGCCAGTCCCCACAGACCACACACCTGGGTGTCTCATGGGGTTTCTCTGAGGTTTGGTGAGGAAAATAAGACTGACTCCCTGTGGATGCCAAGGTTTTCTTGATTGGACTTTGTGACATCATGATTCTACTCTTTGCCAATAAAGTGACCTAAACTGAGTGTAAAAGAGTAACTGGAAAGGTGAGGGGAGTGGGCAGAGTGGCTTTGGACCTCTCAGTCTCTGATTAAGCGATGGTTGCTTAACAACATTGGAGTGGGAGGAATAAGCCCCCACAGATAATATCTGAGGCTTCAAACTGTCTTCCTTTCTCTTGTCAGAGGGAAAAAAAATGCCTGCTCCTGCAGGAAAGGCATTAGTGTCTCGGGCCTGTGAGGCACGGCAGGGCAGGTACTTCTCTGAGGACTCTTGTGCTTTTAAGTGGCTCTAATTATTTTTGAACGACTAAGTAGAGTGCTCATTAAGCATTTCTCTTAAATGACAATGATGACCTACAAGGTCATGTTAATTAAGCAGCACAGTAAGTCAGTGTAAAGAGGTTCAGTTAGTACAAACAGTGGGCTCAATCCTGCAGAACACCATGCTCACAATGGTCTGGGTTTGTGTTCATCCTTGTAATATTTAGAATTTGTAGGAAGTAAAAATTGCTGCAGCTCAGTCCAATCCGACAGCAGCCACAGGCTCATTATGCTGTTGTGAGCAGCATCTGCTTTTAAATAATACTGAGCAGAGCACTCTGGCTTACTGTGACCAGGAGCAATGCCAATTTACCCTGTTGAAAAGAAAAGTTGACATATTCCAAAACTTTTACTCGTTTTCCAGTTTGTTATTTGCACTGGTATGGTGCAAGATCATACTCAGTGATGAAATTTTACAGTTGAATCATCATATTTCAGCTACAAGTCCCATTAGTTGCAGGAAGCTGTGGCTGTCAGACACCCTCCGACTCCAATTAGCACAGCACAGCCTGGGCTGGCCATGGGTTTCTCCTCTGTGAACTGCTTTAGATGTGCTGAGTGTCACATGTTTTCGAAACGTGTTCTGGCCCTCACCTCCCATTGCCCCACGGCTTCTCTCTCACTGTCTCAGCACAGCCCCACCGTAATCACATGGGAAACCCGTTCAGATTGGGGCTGGGATACACAAGATCCCAGCACACGAAAAGGCTGTGGAGATGTGCTGCAGCCAGGGGTTCATAGTCACACACAGCTCTGTGCTGCCAGGAGTCCTCTTGGGCAAATTTACTGTAGGGGCAGTACAGGATTTGTGCATCAGCTGCTTTATTTTTGAATGTGTATGGATTATATTACACAATCGTGTCCCAAGATAGACAGGACTTTGTGGGAGCCATTGCAGGGTCCCTTCCAACTCAGAATAGTCTGTGATTCTGTGACTGGATTAAAAGTCCTGGTTGGACTCTGTGGTATTCATGTCACATTGCTTGCTCACCCTATTCCAGTCCTGACTAAGCATTACAAAGCCCTAGTGATGCTCTTTCCAGATCTGCTCAGAACTTGAGTAAAATCTGTAGGTGATTGACCCTACAGAGCATCCATGTATTAAAAATGCTTGATCTGGTGTTGTTATACAGTAAAGAGATACTTGGCATCCCAGATATTTAGACTTTGGGAAGATGAAAAATGCATGCTCCTACCAGGTTTACACAAAGTTAAAATCAATAGTCCTCTAAGAGGATAGATGGGATTGTTGTGGCTGAGAGACCTCTATGGAATGAAGGAAAATCCTCTGAAATATGCATTTGGACCTAAAACTGCAGAAATTTAACTTTTAACTTTAGGTCTCACTTTTTAAAAGGCTCGGTTTGTAAATGCCTGCACGCAACCATACGCCCCACTGAAAAGTACCAGAGGACAGAGCATTCTTACTTATCTGTGTTTAGAAAACACCAGTTTTCTACTGATTATTAATAAAACTTTGTAACAGAGGAGGCTTCATACTGGTTGCAACGCATTTATATCTTAAAGTCTTTACATTTTCCATCCAAACAATTAAAAAAGAATCTGCAATTTCAGTTAGTAGTTTGTCTCATGAAATATTAAGACATTAAGGTGGAATTTTGTGCCTCGTGTTACAGTACTGTACCCCTCACCATTGCTTCTAAGTCACATACATAGATGACTATCTGCTTCTTTGTGTTCAGTATTCAAGGGCCTATCTCTGCTCCTGTGAGCTGTGACAGCACTGTGGAAGCCAGCAGGGCTTGGTCAGTGTACACCAGCTGAGATCTGCCCCTTAGTATTCACCCCATCTGCTGTGTGACTCAGGCATACCAGAACTGCCGAGCACCTGCCGGCCTGATGGTTTTTTAATGAGTTGAACTCTTCATGTTGGGTATGTGTCTCTGCCAGGTTCCAGTTTAATCACATGTAATTTTTAGTGTGAAGTTTCACCTTGGGCTTTGAACTTGTAGGCACAGAACAAAAAGTCTTTGTTTCTAGAGGAAGTTGCATAAGTAGTAATAATAATAAAAGCTGGGATACAAGGCAAGTATTTTAATTCCTAGGTTATGACATTCAGCTTTTATGAACAGGAAGAGGAATTATCCTCAGTAGACAGGAAATAATGAGGTTGACCCATATTCCGTAATAGTGTATGAAAATTAACTAAAGATTTGTGTAGCTAAGATAATGAGCACTTGTATTTAAATTTATAGCCTGGCCTAATTGCATAAAAGTTTGTGGGAGAAGATGTGTGTGTACACTAACAGATTAGTGGCTGTCTCTGGAGCTTCTACCCAACTCCTGTAAAGCAGTTCAGTATGTAATAAATCAAACTCGAATGGCTTGCTTGACTAAAAGTGTCTTAAGATGCATGAGACTTGCTTTTCCAAGAATAGGATGTTGGTTTTTAACTTTCAGATTAGAGTCAATATGTGATGTGTGTTTTGCAGTAGACTGAAATGCATTAATTTAAGTAATAAAATGTATTTATCAGGAAGTAAAACTCTCACTAAGGGAAAAAAATTACCTGTGACATTCTGGAACCATGAATATCTGCTGTTAGTGAGCTTTTCAAAAGCATAAATAACAACTTATATTGGGATTTCTTAAATTCTTAATTTGTCCTTAGGAGAAATTGTTTTAATCTTTAGAATTCAGGTTTTGAAAAAACATTGTAAAGGAAAAAATAAACAGACACACAAACCTCTCTCCTTAATGCAAGTGGTTTGTGAATTTATTAGTTGTCATAACAATAAAGTGGCTTTAGAAGCATTCAATAGGTACTAATAATATTATTTTTGTAATTTTGTTCTACCATTTATCTGGGAATCTGAATGTTTTCTGTATTCTGCCAGTGATCAACAAAATAGTATAAATGCTGTCTGCTGTAATATTGAAAGGGAAAGTTCCCCTAATGGTGCATTAGAACATTTTAGTGAAATAAAATGTCAATAAACATTTTAGAACAGGAAGTAAAAAGATTTTTGCTGATCTACTGAAGTGGCTGGAGAAATTCAGGGTAACAGTGAGCCATCCCTTTACCAAAGTAGGAATTTCACTGAATAACCCACACTCACACTGTCATAAAAGCTAAGCTCCACTGGTTGAAATACTATATATAAATTTTGTTTGAAGAAAAAGATTCTGGAATTTAATTTCTGTCACTCACAAAGGACAGCCAGCAGGGAGCAACTTCAATGTGATTATTTAAAAACTGAATATGCAACAAATACTCAGATATAGAACCCTTTGTACTGCATGTCCTGGTTTGTCTGTAATTTATTCGAAAAATGAAAGGATGTTTTCCATTGTACTGTTGTTGTTAAAGACAATCATGTGGGACAATTTGACAACAGCATATCAAAGAAACTCAGGCCCACAATTCTCTTTCATTTTATTTGCAGGGATCCATCCTGCATCCCTTCTTGCTGCCTTTACATGTTTCACATTTTGCTGTGATTGGTAGAGTGTTACTTGTGAATATTCTTTTTGCAGCCTGGAAGGGAGAGTCCATCACAAAAGACTGATATAGACAATCCACAACTTGCTGCCAAATCACAGCGTTAAGAAAAATACACCACCCCCCACCCCCATTTTCTTAGTGGCTATTTCTTGCAATAGAAATCACAGCACAGAAAATCTGTGGGGGGTTTAGGTTAGTGGTCTGGCTTTGCAAAGTGTTAGGCTATGAGCACAGACACTCCTGTTGCTGATCAACACTAACAATGTCAGATGCTTCAGTGAAAAGCACAGGAAACCCAGGAGTGGCAATTAAAGTTTAATTTGAATTAGAGGAAGTTTCCTCTTAACATTCATTAGCTTGTGATTTGACCTCAATCTGAAGGACATTTTTCCTTCAGTTATTATCACAAATATTCATTATGCTTATAAATTGCTAGACCTGTTTTAAATTCTGTTAAGTCTCTTGAAGCTGATGCTCTGTGGTACTGGGTTCTCCAGGTGTTATAGGAAGAACTTATTTCTGTTACTCGAATTCACTGCCTTTAGGTTTCCTATTTAAATGAGCAGAGAGAGATAACCATGATCAATTTATTTTTTGTAAATCAATTTGTAAAACAACCCCCATTTAAAACAATTCTGATCTTTTCAGCCTCCCTTTGTGTAGGAATAATTTGCCTCTATCTTTTTATTTAATACTAATTAAATTCCATAGGGTGAGAATCAATGGCCTTGTCTACTGCCCTGGACCATAGGCAGTCTTTCAAGCTATTTCTACACCCATTGCATTGTGTAGGCAGAAGTATTTGCCCATTTAATCTCCTTCAGCACACAGAAGTTGGAATAGGCAGCTTTTACCTGCCAGCTGGGTTTTGCATGGCTCTATCCCTCACTGATGGGCTTGGGCGTTTAGAGGGAAGGAGCTCTCAGTGCAGCTTCTCAGGACATTTCTAGAAATATCTCCAATGCTCATAGGAGGATATAGAGGGCAATAGTGCTGATGGGAGGAAGGTTTGAAGTGGACATCTGCAGCAATGATGTTTTCTCCAGGGTAACTGCACTTGCGATAGCTGATGAGCAGCAGCATGATGGGCTGCACAGCCGCCGACTGGCAGGGAGTGGTTCCCAGGAGAGCTTATTCCCAGGTGAAATGTGATAATGAATGACATGGTGCTGGGCTCCCAGTTTTATGTATACACAGAAGAGAGGCAGGAGTCATGGAATGAAAGGAGGAAACTGTCCTGTGTGCATCCTTGTGGCCAGTGATGGTGTGCAGTGTCACTCCCCAGACTGGCTTGTGTTGCAGTGCCGTGGTTGGAGTCCACTGAACAGCCAGAGATTTCCTGAACCTGTTCTTAAGGCTTGTTGCAACAACAACACTCAAAAGCACCAGATGCATCTGAAGCTCCCACTTAGAGCAGTAACACCTGAGCTGCCTCAGAGCAGTCATTTAGGGCATTTCTGAAGGCAGAAAAGATGGGTGGCTGGTGAATTCAGTCTCAGACCTTGCCTCAAGCATGCTCTTACATGACATTGTAAGTACAGCTGGTGTGGGTTTGGGAATATAACATTTTGTGTTAAGACAGATATCCTAATAATTTTTGTTACAGAAAAATCTTACAAAGCTTTCGCTGAAATTCTGATCAGCTTCCAGAGCAAGTAAATATGCCAATGACCATAAGTTCTGCTGCTCTGGGGGTAACTCTTTTCCAGGTGCCTAAATAAGATGGCAAGAAAAAACACTTTGTTAGCCAAAGTATTTGGTGTAGGATTTTTTCCGTGGTGATTTTCCTAACCTTTGTGAAAATATAAAGCAAAACTATTGCTGTAAAATTCTAAAACCAAATTAACCACAAATATTACTGCTGCAGCTCAAGGGAAACTGTCTCATTAATGCTTTGGAAACTGCTGTAAGAAATGTGTACTTTTACACCTCTTCAGCTGAGATGTAAATATCCAATATCAAGAAGACAATTTTATTAGCTCGCTATACTGTAAAGTCACTATTTCAGCCTATACATTTCTTCAGTATCAGAAAAGAAGCTGGAATACTATTAAGCATTAAAATAATTAATGGCTGGAGCTACTTATATACTGAATTTGCTAACTATATCATTGGCTGCTTGGTGCTTGGTAACTGCTAAGCATATTGCTGAATGAAATTAATTAACAGAGTTTCTATTAAGAGGTAAGATCACCTTTTGTCAATCTCAAGTAATAGAGTGAGTAAAACATTATTTAGCTGTTGAGTTTATTATCAGATGGAATCTCTGGAGTGATGAACCACTGTCTGCTTTTAAATTTTACTTACCTCTTTCAACTACTCTGTAGTACTGTAATGGTGTAAAGAAATTTGTTTAAAATCCAATTGTTAATTTTAATGTGCAAGTGATGGACAAGTGATTAACTTGTCCACTTTCCTTTTCTGCCATTGTGCGTAGATATAACTGATTTGCTTTTGGACTCTGTATTCCAGTCCCTTCAGAGACTCTTCAGGTCTTCTAGGTGCCTTGAAAACTTGTGTCCTTGCTCAAAGTAACATTATTTGCATGATGCTGTACATATATTAATTCATTTACAATAGTATCTTTATGCCACCAAGTAATCAAAACCAGAAACTAAAACATTAATCTCACTCTGCATTCCATCTGAGCTTTGAGGAAAACTAGGATTTTTATGAGTATGTTGGGTTTTCCTGAGCATAGCAGTGTGAAATATGTATTGAAATGAATCCCAGGTACAAAGAAATTGCCATGTGATAATTGTCATCCTGAATCTTATACACATGGAGATAGAACAAAACTTTGGTCTAGACAATATATTTCAATACATGAACACACACAAAGAAAAAGAGACTGTTAAGTGATGATGTTAAGGTAACAGAAACATAGTCCTGAAAAACCAAACATTAAAATTCAGGCTTCTGGTGCAATTTTAGTTTGGGTCTTTTGTTCATATAGACTGTGATATTGTCTTTTTGTTACATGGGTATGAGTATTTTTCATTTAGGATCTTACTTCCATGAGTACAGTGGACTGGCCTTTCTGTACCTTGGCATGAGTCAGAGCTCTGTAGAGGATCAGACTTGTGGCTCTGGGGTGTTTTTCTTCTTTCGCAAAGGGCTTGATGGAAGGAACTGCAGGAAGAAATGGTTGAATGGGCCAGCTTGAACACTGATTTATCTTCCTCTTGTTGAATGTAGCTCTAAAAACCTGCACTCTTATTCTGCAGTTTGGCAGTGTTCACTGTTTGGGTGGTGAGTTCAAGACTCTGGAACCCATCTTAATTTTCAGTTTTAATTATAAAATTTTAAGCTTAATTTCTGTGTGTTTTGTTGAAAAATTTTTTTAAAAAGGGCAGAATAATACACTGAAATATTTCAGTTTGCAAATTCATCTACAGTTTTACAAAGAGCAGCTTCATCCTTCATGTAAGCAAACAGCAGAGTGGCTGGATTGTGGCTGTAGGTTGCTCTATAAGGTTGTCAGCTTGTAGGGGGTTGGATAGTCTATAGCAGACATGTGCTCCCAGCAGATGATGAATGGTGAAATTTGAGTATCTTGGATTATATGACCTTGAAATGAAAAGTACTTACAAAGTCTGATTTTGTCTCTTGTCCCTCTGTTGTCCCATGCAGATATGTGTGCAGTACAGTTAGGCTGAGCTGTGCTAAGAAGGTGCACATTTCTGTCTCATCAGGTGACAGATTTGTGCATGCTCAGAAAGGACAGCATCTGGAGAAATTTTACCTGGCCAGGACATTATCCATGTGCATGTTGCAGGTTTTGTAAAGTTTAGTGATTTTTATGAGTCTACAAAAGGCCCTACCTCACATCAAAACATTCTCTTGGTAGATTTAAGTTCTTTTCCTAAGCAGAAACTTTCTTTTAAAGCATTTCAGAGGCAAGATCTATTGATTTTTTTTTATCATTGTCCCAAATATGTTATTCTGACCTTTTTCTAGGAAATAGCTGGAGCGCTTTCATTTCGATTTTTTATCAGAAGTTCAAAGCAAGTAGAAGGAAGGTTAGAAGAGGAGTTTTCCAGCAGCTTGGTGACAGACAGTCATAGTGACCAACACTGCCTACCACATAACGGTCCTGCTCCAAAGCCACTACAAAGCAGTACCGTGGACAGCTTGTCTTCCAAGCTGATGTCCTGCCCAGAAATGGTCTCCTGTTTGCCTGCATCACAGCCAGGAGAACCACCTGGGTTCTGGGCACATATTTTAATCATCACAGTTGCCACTGGAATCATGGGCTAGTTGCTTTAGAATACAATTACCACCTGTTTGAGGGTGAATATGGCCCTGTAGAATGGATATACTTCTTTGTATGACAAGTTTCCTGGGCAGTTTCTCTCTTCCATGCTTGATGCCACAGGAACTGGTTAGATCTGTTGAGCCCTATGGAATCTGGGAGTACCATCCCTGCTTTCATTCATCTGACACTTGCCTGACCTCTCCTCCAGAATGTCATGGGCTAAAATTCCCACTTGGTTACTGCTGATTTTCTGTGTTGCAGTTTCTTCTGCGTTTTTTTCTTTTTTTTTTCTGTAAGACAATTATTTCTTCTTTCTCTTTACATCCTAAATTGAAGTGAGTCACACTTAAGACTTTATTTGAGGAAATCCTGATGAATTTAGTTTAAAGAGACAAATCAGGTAGATTTCTGTCTTCTGAGGAACTGTGAGCATCAGATACCCTGACAGAATTTTATTTCTTGTGTTGGCTTTTTCTGTGTTCTTTTATTAAATAAGTTTAAAACTATTGAGTTAAAACTCTTTAAATAAAGTTGTTTCCCATAATGATTTCATATTAAAAAAAAAGACTACAAAAACAGCAGTGCTGTTAAAAATGGTAATGCAATGTTGTAGCTTTAACTTTACTATGATCTACAGTAATATAGTACAGACTTGGTCCCTGCCGTACTAAGATTTTTTCTTTCCTTTTGGTTTGGTTTTCCATTTATTTTAGAGCCGTTCTCTGCTAGCTTGGTATTTCTGCAGGAGGAAAACACAAGGTCAGCATTCAAAAGATAATACTGGGAAAACATCCACTGAATTATAAAATTAGGCCTCATATGTCTACAGGCTTAAGAGTGAGATCTGCAAAGCATTGCATGCCTATAGATGAACCCAATTGGCTGCTGTGTGTTTGGGTGCCTGCTCTGTTCAGACTCCAGGCTGGCTGCTCTTCAGTCTGCTCCTGGAGCTGTGTAGCAGCATCACTGCGGCAGTGAGCCCAGCTTAATGCACCATCATTTGGGTCTGAAAATGTTTCAATTCTTTTCCCATATTTTACATGCTACACTAACCATTCAAGTGCCTGCACAGTTTCTGAAGCCCTTCAAGAGATGAATTTGTAATAATATGGTTGTCATAGTTTCCTTGGTCACCTGCCATTCTCCAAAATCTCTGCTGTTTGTTGACTGGTGCTTCATTACGTCAGTCTGATACTGAAAAGAAGTGAAATACCATATTTGTACTCTACTTTCAAATTATTCACCAGGATTGCTGGTTTGAAGCATTCTGTGACGCTGTGTGCTGGTGATGCCTGTGTACCAGGAATAGAACATTTCAGTAGTTAAGGATTCCTGATGAACTAAAAGAATTTGCCACAAAGGCATTGCTGTCTGTTGCATCATGCAGTGTTTTCAGATGTTGATGTACAAGAGGTTATTAAACATGCAGGTTAACCTTGCTCAAATTTAAAATGTTTATATCCAGCACACATGCAAAGTTTTTTATTTCCACCAGGCATTCTAGTGTAGCTTCAAGTACATATGTAGCAGTATCAATAAAAAATTTATACACAGGGCACTATTTCACTGTGAATTATAAAAAGTGAATCTTATTATACTTTTCAGGGACTTCGGAAGGTAACATAATTGTCATGGTAGTCTGGAGAAAGGAAGAAGAGAGAAAGTCAAATTTGAACACGTGTAAAGTTTGGTTGAAACATTTCCACAGTATTGATTTTATCTACCATTTTCTGCTTCAGATTAGGATAATGAAACCGCAGATCAGAATTTGGCTTTTTGAAGTGTCTGTTCTGAGCGTTGAAAGTTTTCAGCTATTTTAGCATCAAATCAACATGGTGTATCACTTGCTGTTTGGAAGGTCTATTACAAAGGGTATCGTGGTCACTTCTGGCTTCATCATTTGCTTTTAATTTTCATTTGGACAAACAGAATCCGGTGTAATAAATTTAAATAATATGCAGTAACTAGGACTGAGAAATTATTACCATATAGTCAGCAAATGTCTAATTATACTAGAGAAAATAATTGAACACCTAATTTAGAAGTTATATTTTGCTGCTTGCATAATGGCTGTAAGCAGTTTATAATTTTTCATGAAACTAAGTATGCAAAAAAAAACTTTTTAAAATATTGTGATTCAGCACTTAGAAACTCACACTTTCTGTGAGAGTGTTTGTTTCCAACATTTAAGTCAGAGGTTAATTTTGAAATTTTGACATGGCATAAAAAATTTGCCTAATTTCCTTTTTTTTTCTGTGATTGGAAAGAATATTTTTCAGAAACAGTTGCAGTGAATCACTAAATTTTCATAATTGCCTTTCTTCATATATTCTAACTCAACCTTATTGTACATAAAGATGTTCTTGACTGCTAACTCCTACAATGGGAAGAGTAAAGGAAAAGCTGATATTAACATAAAAAGGGCACATATTTATGTATCTACATGTTCTAGTAAATCCTGAATGCTGTGGTGTGAGACATAAAACATAAAACAGATGGGTTTTTAATCATGTCCATCATAATCTGCAAAGTCTTGGTGTGACAGAAGGTTACTCAGTTACAGGTTTAAACACCAGGCCCTTGTACATCATTGCTTTCTTAATCCCCCCTGTGCTTAATCCCTGCCATTTTGTACATAGTCAAACAGTAAAAAATACAGAGTATATGTAATTTTTATCCAGGTGAGAAGGATGCTCCCCTTATAGGAAAAGATGGAAATTCCAGGTTGTACCCTGTTAAATAAATATTCATAGGAATGGAAAAAGCAAAAGCAGATAAAAATAGTTGCTTTCTGAGTGAGCACACCACTAAGGCTGTACTTCAGGAAAGCACTGAATTTCCTTCAAGTCTTCTCTCAACAGGAAGGCCATATCTTGATGGGCAGTACTTGCACACTGTATTTAAATTAAACAAGAATTATCCTTATGAATCTCATACAGAAAAAAATATCATCATCCAAATCTTATTCCAAGTTTCTGAATAGTTATGGAGTGACCAATTTAGGATCTTTAGGCAAAATCACTTATCATCCAATTCCATTCAGAGTAAATATTGTTAAGCTTGAATTCTATCTTTAATCATATTTTGGTGTCTAGTTATGGATTTTGTGTTCAATCCAGCTATCAGTGAAAAAATTAATGCCTTGTTAATTTCTCAATTTATGGTACATTTGTCCACATTATTAATTGTAATTAGCATTATCTGATCCATAATCCATGTTTGGCTGAAACTCAAGGCTCTCAGGAGCTAATCCCAAAACATACTGTGAAGTCAAAAACCTGGGAAATAGGATGAGTGGAAAAAATTGGAATTACAGCTACTGCCTGTGGAACCCTGCCGAGAATCTTTTGCAAAAATTTTATTTTACAAAGCTGTCTTCTGAGACTGAAGGTGGCTCTTTAAATCCTGCTGAGAATAGTGTAGTCTGGTGGTTCACAGACAGTCAGGAGTCCTGGACTCTGTCCCATGCATTGCCGAGCATTTAATATGTGACTATGAGAAACTGCATCTTTTTCTGTTTCAATATCCCCTTCTGCAAAAATGAGCATAAAAGTATATGCCTAATTTATTGGAGATTTAAAAACATCAGTGAATTCTGAAGAAAGCACATTGTAAAGCTTATGCTTTTCCTGTGAAATAAAATGGGGAAAATTTCCATTTTTTTTCAATTGAGTATTGCTAGCCTCCTACATAAGCAAAACATGTTATTAAAGGGAGTATTTAAAAATAATTTTAATAGGAGCAAAGGACAAAACTGCCATTTGTGCCTTTGGAAATATTCCTATTTCTGCATTCCATAGCCTCTGTAGGTAAAACATCTATGCTTCTAGGCAAGTAAGTAGACAATACACACAATTTTGCTAGCTATAAATGTCATGAGTTAATTTTTGATTACTTTCAGGGCAAGCAAATCTCCTTTCTATTGACTTTAATGTGACTTGGCCCAGATCCAAGGGATTCAGTACAAGCTGTAGCTACCAATCTCAAAGCAACTTTATGCCACCAGTAATAACAACTCCACATTCAGAAGCAGGTGCTGTTATTTTGTCAGATTTAATCAGTTAATCTCTTGGTTTAAATATCACGAATCAAAAGCTCAGTTTAGGCTATCATATCTAAATGCTTCTTAACATAACTGTTATTGTATTTTGTAGATATTTTGAAGTAGTCTGTGAGCACATATCAGTAGTCTTGTGAAAAAGGAAAGCTGAGCACAGAAACCAGATTTGGCATTTCGTTTGAAAAAACATTCTGCAAAGCTGTTGAAGAAATTAGTTATTCAACTACACTTTTGGAAAACAAGTATTGCTTTGAGCAAGTAATTTAAAGAACAAACATAAAATACCTCAGTGGTGATGATGCTGCAGAGAACCATGATTTACCTGAAGTCAGCACATAAACTCTTGAATATAAGGATCCTTACAATTCAATAAATGCTGAGCTGTAACTAAAGGCAAATTCAGGCTTAATTGAATAGAAACTTATCTGCATGTCCTGGAAATATCAGAAAAGCAAAAATGTTCAACAGTGTGGCTCAGAAGCTAAAATGCCATTTTATCAGTTTTCCATCTGCTTCCATCTCAGCCTGCTGATAAGAATATAGAATTCTTCTCTGATTTTGCTGCTTATCATAGATAAAACTCTTTTCACTATTTATCTCAGATAAAAACTTTTTTGTCCGTCCTGTGTCTTTATTGCATTTGCTTAGAAGTTTTAATTGAATAAATAATTTTGATTACTATGTTTTTAAAATAAACATTATGTTTTGCCACTGCTTGACCTGTTGCTACTATAACTTTATGATTATTAATTGTTACTGTCACAGCATAAAAGGCAGTCTTTTTTTGAGGTCACCAAACAAACAAGTATTAGCTGATCTTAGCCTAGAACTTACAATCTAAGAAATCTCTTGACAACTCCAATGCAGTGCACATAATAGAAATCAGCTTTTAAAACATGTTGAGGGGATGCCTGACTAGATCTTAAAGGTCTTATTCTGCATGAGATGCAGCAGGATAAATTTAGTTTGCATGCAGCTTTATGCTGCCAAGTCAATTACTAGACTGTTTCTTGGTCCTAAGATCTCATTCACATCAATAGTGTAAATGTGCTGCCATGGGGTCCCACACACTATGGACTGAGGGCAATATTTAGACCCTTTTGGTCATTGGAAATTTTGCACATAAAAGAATTTAGATGGGAGAATTTAAATTGGCAATTTTGCTTTTCTTAATTTTACACCTTTTACACTTAATTTGGGATGAGGGGGTAATGTGTGTGTGTTTGTTTGTTTGCATTTTGCTCTTAAGCATCAGAACATCTGTGTTTAAGAAGCTGGAAGTGAAATAGGTCAGTAAAATGTTACCTGCTTGATTAGAAAGACCTTACTAGGTATGTGAGTGTGATTAAGAGTCCTACAGCTTAGATTTGAGTGAGATGGCATGAACAATTAAGGATTAAGGGAATATTTTTGTGACACAGAAAAGCCAATTTGTCTTTAATATGCAACTAATTTCAACAAAAATTATTTGCATTTAATAGTTTTAGACACAAAAAGCAAGCAGTCAAGAACACCTGAGTATTTTCAGATGTGTCTTCCCAAGTAGGCTCTGCATTGGAACACATCTCAGAACCAGAATCAATGGCTGAAGCCAAAATGGACAAAAGGAGGACTAAATACAAAGGCTAAATTTATTTCATCCATTATATATTATTATATTTTTAATTTTTTTGTGCACTTGCATTGTCTATCTTGTGCCTGTTTCCACGCAGTTCTTTAAGCATTTTTTAAATACTTTTGGCAAATCATCATCCAAATACCTAGACTACCTCAGATCTTGTAGATGCTGCCAATACATTCTGCTCTAACAGAATCACAGAATGCTTGAATGTTGGAAGGCACTTCTGAACTCCAGTATCTCATGGTCACTGCAGCCAAGGCTGCCTTTGACCATCACATTCCCAAGTTCCCTCCTTGCTGGTGAGTATGACATCCAGAAGACTGCTTCTCTTCTCCAGCTTCACTTGGATAAGACAGTTGCTGATGTAGTTGAGGAACCTCTGCTGTGTTATCCCTCTGGTAGATAATGGGGTGGTTGAAGTAACCCACAAACACCAGGGCCTGCAAATGTGAGGCAGCTCCTGTCTTTTTGTAGAGGGTCTCATCTACTTATTCTTCTGTTGAGGGTTAATCCACTTGTTCTTCCTGGTCAGGCAGCCTATATCAGACAAAGACTAACACTTACTTGTCTTTAATCTTCCCCCATGAGCTGTTGGTTGGCTCCTTATCCATCCCCAGGCAGAGTTCCAGCTGTTCTGTCATATAAAGGCAAGTGTACCTCCTTGTCTTCTCAGCCTGTTCTGCCTAAGAAGTCCTCCTCCCCCATCTAGGAAACTGGTTGTTGTCAGTCCAGTCAGGTTTTGCACACTGCAGTGGATCAGTACACAGAGCTAACATCTTTATTTTGGGAGAAGAATGCCATGTAAATGACTAATGTATTATTTGTCTTCTGTCTGCTTCAAAGACGTGGTGGCAATGACACCTTGCTGGGCTGAAAAGCACACCTACACCATAATCAAGAACTAGCACTTCTGAGAAAAGCCACTTTTTGACAAATTTTGCAGAAACCACAGTACTTTAGATTTCTGATTAATTTCCAGTGCTAATTAAGGGTGAATCAATGCAAATTCTTAGAGTTAAAACATAAAAAAAATTTATTAAGAAAAGAGGGAATACATTTGTGAGAAGATAAATGAGAATGGAACTGGGAATCTGGAAAAAGTATTTCTTAACAGTGATTGGTTGGAAACAGTAGAGAAAAGAGAGGGGGTGGGAGGAACAGTAAAAGAAAAAAAGTAACTTGTCTGTATAGAAACTGTAATTCCTGAAGACAAGTTGTCCACATTCCCACATTCCATAGACATGCACATTATCAATTATCCTTAGTATCACAGAATGGTTTGCATTGGAAGCAACCTTCAAAGATCATCTAGTCCAGCCCTTCTGCCATAGGCAGGACCATCTTTCACTAGACCAGGTTTCTCAAAGACCTCCTTCCTTTCTACTGAAGATTGCAGTTCCATTGGAGTTTTTAATATGATTATTAGCACATTCCTTCCTCTTCTGAAGATAAAAGGGAAACTGAATAATCCATTAGGTCTATATACTTTGAAAGAAGAACCTTGAATGCAGGGATCTTCTTTTCATATTTCTACCTCCCTTTTAACATTCCATCTTTGTGTGTTCATGAAGTGTTCAGAACTCAGCTGAAGGTTAACCTGGTAAAAGATACCCTTACTCCAGAATACTACCCACGCATAGTGATAACTATAGAACAGCAAAGCATAGAAATAGATTCTGATGGCAAAAAGAAACAGGGTTGAAATGAGAAAACCTAGACTTCTTTAAAGCACTAAACTAGACAAGTCACATGTCTCATATTTAAAAAAAATATATATTTGACAGACCAGCATATATAACACTATAATTTGATGCTATGAGGACCACTAATGTATGGGCTGGGATTTTTTGATATATCAGGCATAAGAAGCTTACATATTCTTGAGCTACTGAAACTATAGCTCCTGGAATATTTAAGTGTAAGAAAAAAAATAAATGTGAAGCTACTGGTCAAAGATTACATCAAGATATCTAATGATACTAAGATACAGTAATGAAAGAACCTGGAACAATAGTAATAATGGCAAAAAAACAGTGAAAAAAGTAATGTTGAGGGAAAAAAAGGGGGGAAATTATTCATTTGCTTTAAAACTATTACCTTACCCAGCTCCTAATTGTTTAGTGGATTTTTTTAGTAGATTTATCTTTGCTGCCTTTGTGTATGATAGTGATTGGGTGTTAGTGTGCTATAATTTGCTTCTATACTGGAACATATGGCCACGCTGTCTGGTTTTGTTATTTTGATCTTTTTCGTCTTGCATCAACTGCATACAAATGGCGTTTCAAGGTATTTTCTTGGGCAAATGTGAAGATGTGGATGTTGTCAGTCTATTGTATGGTTTGGAATGGACGTCAGAAAAGACACTGTCCTAACTGAAAATTACACTTTGATGTTTTTGAATTCTGCTGGTGCACATTTGGTTTATTTCTGTTTTTCATTTTATTGCCTTTGAAAGGGAATGTGAAATGCTACAAATAGAACCTTCAGCAGAGATTCCCATTTTCTGGCCTCTAGATAACATAACGGTTATCAAAAATATCCATTAAAATTACAAAAAAAAAGGGCAATAGAGAGGCAAAAACTGATCTAGGGTAGACATTAAGGGCCTTTGTGTGCTATCCTTAGGAGATCATGGTATTATTTGGGGAGAGAAGGGAGAAGATCTGCTCTCTCTTCTTTCTTCTAAACATTTTCTTCTACTTAATAAGATTTGCATTAGACATGAGTTTAAATCAAAGACTTCAGACATACACTTTTAGATAGATTAAAAATTGAACTTTATATTCGTATTTGGCATCTCAAGGTCATTCATAATGCAGTAATTGAATGAATTTTCCCTTTCTTTAATCCAGTATTTTGTTCTCACAAGATTGAGTGCTGATGTCTTTGCTTTTGGTTTTTACTGTATTTTTTTCCTTTTACTGTCACAATCTTTAATTGTCTTTAATATCAGAAATGTTTATCAATTTATCAAAATTAAAAAGATAAGTGGGCAAGCCTACTTATGAGGCAATAGCAATAGTTTCTCTTAAGGACAAATCTCCTTCTGACCATTAGATTAGCTAAAATACAACAGAAAAAAATCCTCCATCAAGAGTTCCTGTTTCTAAGATAAGAAGTGGGTAATGGACAGTTACCAGGGGTTAAACTCTGCTTCTTCCCGTCAAGTAGTGGCACTGGTGCAGGTTCTTTGGGAGAGGAGCCCACTGTGCTGCAGGGCAGAGTCTGCCCTGCTGTTTGGGCAGAGCTGGATCCCAGCAGGGCTGGGCAGCAGGTGGGGGCAAGGACCACCCAGGGCTGGAAAGCTCTCAGCAGTGGGAGATGTTAATTCCTGTGTCCATGCACAGAAGTGTTTCTACTGCAGCAGCCTCCACATTGTGTCTCTATTTCTTCAGTCTTTCTGCCCTGCTAAATATCTCTTATTTTTCATTCCTGTAGAATTACACAGATTATCTCAGATTTACACAGTGTTGGGAAAGAAAGGCTTTGCCTTATTTGTGTAACCTTGACTTGTAAAAACTTAGCAGTATCTATACCAGCACTGTGCTCTGCATCACAATTTGAATCCTTTATTGAGAGATCCTCCTCATGAGAGACAAGTGTGATTACACAGAGTCATCCATAGACCCACAGGAAAATTTCCAGTCCTTTAACAATTTTTTTAATGCATTCTCTTGAAACAAAAATAAATAAACCTATTGCTATTAACAGTTAAGAGAAAGATCACAAATGGAAATGAGAAAACTGTCATAAGAAAGAGAACAGTGCAGAATCATGAGAGGGCTGCATATAATCTGGTTCAATTGTTGTCTGGTTGCTGTGAATTACTTCTGCTACAGCAAGGAAGGTGCTATTGCCTGTTGGTTTTAGGTCAAAACAGCCTCCAGACTCCAGATTTTGCTGTGTGAACACAGAGTTGAGAATTGATGATTACTGGGACCTTGATACTAACACAGTATTTTTCATTATTTCATTGGCTACTTCAGTATGTTGTAACAAAATGTGGATGAGAATGCTTGTAATAGATTGCTATTATGAAATTGTTTCAGAGCTTTGGTAAAATCTGAATGGCAGAAGTCTGACCTGCAAATCGAACAGAGGGCAGAGTTTAGCTCAGAGATAGTGACACCAGTTGCTTTTAACCTCCCTGTTCTGAAGTTGCTCATGGGGTGTCCATTTTTTTCAGGTAAGCAGATATTGTCATACCCCACACAAGAGCGGAGGAGACTGGAAATCTGAGCAAACAGTGCATATTGGGTGTGCATGGCAAGGTCTTGGTGGCAGGTGGCTTTGGTGAGATGCTGCCAGAAGCTTCCCCCCTGTCTGAAAGAGCCAAAGCCAGTTGGCTCCAAGATGGACCTGCTGCTGGCCAAGGCTGAGACCATCAGTGATAGTGGCAGCATCTCTGAGATAACATAGTTAAGAACAGGGAGAAAGAAAAAAAACTACAGCAACAGCAGCCAGAAAGAGTAGTGAGAATGCATGAGAGAAACAACACTGTAGACACCAAGCATGAAGAAGGAGGGAGGGGAAGGAGGTGCTTCAGGTGCCAGAGCAGAGCTTCCCCTGCAGCCTGTGGTGCAGCCCCATGGTGAGGCAGCTGTGCCCCTGCAGCCCATGGAGGTCCATGGTGGAGCAGAGATCCACCTGCAGCCCCTGGAGGATCCCACACCAGAGCAGGGGAAGAGTGTGAGGAGTCCTTCCCGCAAGGAGGAAGGAGCATCAGAGAAAACATGTGATAAACTGACCACAACCCCCATGCCCTGTCACCCTGTGCCACTGCAGGGGAGGAGGTAGAGAGTTTTGTTGGTAATAAATTAAATTAATTTCCTCAAGTGAAGTTTGTTTTGCCCAGGATGGTAACGGGTGATTGATCTCTCCCCATCCTTATCTCAACCCATGAGCCTTTCATTATATTTTCTCTGCCCTGTCCAGCTGAGGAGGGGAGTGACAGAGTGGCTTTGGTGGGCACCTGGCATCCAGTCAGTGTCATCCCACCACATAACAATGAAGAGTTGTGAGCATCAGACTCTTTAGGACAATATAAAATTGACAGGCCTGATACAGCCCATACTCATCCTATTTACAATTGTGGTCCTAAAACAACTGAGTGGCATTAATTACTTTTATTAAAGGAAGAAAGGGAAATGCAGATATTCTCCGGAGAACCTTAGACTGACATCTAAATGAGTTTTAATTTTATAAAATCCTCGTGATGCTAAGCACTCACTGGTGAGTTACATATTCATATCACTGGGGTTTTTGTGTTTTAAAGGAGCAGGCAGCACATGATCTTAAAGCCATATTATACAACCCCGTTTTCTTTTCGATTTTGTACAGATATACGGACTCAGCTTCTGCAAACTCAGAAGTTACAAACACAAACATTCTTCCTTCTTTAGGCTGTAGGATACAAACTGCATGAACATTTGTTCTTATTTTAACTTGCAGGAGATGCCTGTCTTCTATCACTTTTAGGAAACCAAAATTTAGAATAGACTCAGACAATTTCAAAAACTTTAAGGGGGGGGGGGGGGGGGGGAACAGGGGAAAATGGAAATAGAACTGACAAAAGAAA
>JAOXXN010000265.1:10391171-10406842 GCA_026770055.1 Myrmophylax atrothorax
CCATGCAGTTTTTCTGTACAGCTGAGCAGACATACACCATAGTATTAAAAAGGAATAATCTTCAGTTTATTTGCTAGGTTAGATTTATTTTAAAGCTGCCATCCTAAGAGCACTTCTGTGTTCTAGGCTTTTCCTTCTCTGTAAGTGATGGAGTAATTTCTCTTACAGCTAATCAATAATAATGCACAAAACTGGTTCAGATCCTTTGAATCATGCACAGAACAGTTCTCATGCTGAAGACCAGAAGGACTGTTGCTGTAGCATGCTTCAGCAGTACTGCTGTTTAATATGTAGCCCCAGAGATCCAAACCATTTGTCTGTAGCAGAGTTTGCCATATAGAAATGACAGGACACTGCTCAGTGCTGTTCATTAGGCAGTGCAGATTGTCCCCAACAAAATTGTGTGGAGTATCAGGGACATGCTCAGGCCCGTTGGGGGTTTGTAATGGTTTGCCCATTAACCACACTCTCCTTAGTCACATACAGCATCCTACTGTGAAAATTAACATTTTTCCCCAACTGAACTCAGTTTTTAATCAAAACCAAATTTTTTCCAGCCACATAAATAGAAGAACTCAATTTGAAAACCCTGTCCTAGAAGCAAAAAGGAAGCTACAGCAGCATAACATGCCCAACGCAGAACTTGGAACAAAGCCTATGCAGGCCCAAGGTTTCCGAGGTACAGTACTGTTCAGCTCTCTTAGTTAAGATGAAAGATCCTGCTCTCCTGTTTATGTAACAATGATTTTGTCATAGTCTGATTAGAAGAGTAGTGTTGCCAATTCTCACAATATTGTCACCTCTATTCTAACATTTTTCTCCCTTAAATGTCTGAGTTCTAATAGTTGCAGGACTCACAAGCCACCTAAAATGCCTAAGCATCAGAGATGCAGAGAAAAGACAGAAAACTTGACTCTAGTCTTTCCTAAAGGCTGAGAAACCCAAAGCACAATAAAAGCCCCAAAGTAATTTTCTAAATAAAATCATAAATTCCTCCCTGGAAAGGTACAAACCTCTCTTGAGCAGCCGAGGTTGGCAACACTGAAATAATTAATTGTACTTTCTCTAAATTAGTCTTAATTGATGTTTGGTATGTTTCTAAGCTAGCTCATGTGGTAAGCATCAATTAACTTAAAAGCCTCAAGCATAGTGTTATAGGAGTTTACAAGAATACAGCCACTTAGTAACGTAAAAATTAATGTGCTTAAAATGAGCTGTGTAAGGAGCAAACAGTATTGGTAGAGACGAATGAACTTTCATATGAGGTTGTAGTCAGAGAATGAGGCTTCTTCTCCTTTGTAACAGTACAAAGCTCCTCATCAACCTTACCTAGACCCAAATTTGCCCACCTGCGCCTCGCTCCCAAGAGGTCCCGCAGCGTGAATGACCTGTCCCAGTGGCGGGGGACACGCAGGCTGTACGGTACGTGCTCTGCTGCCCCAAGCCCTGCCACCACTGCGGCCGCAGCCAGAGCAGCGCAAGTCACAACCCTTGCACCTTCCTCCAACCCCTCCTCACCACCTGCAGCATGGGAGAGAGGCACAGGGAGCCCCCACCACCCTCACCACACCACAGCACGCGGAGAGGGCACGTGAAGGTTGTACAGCAGTTGTGTGTGTCATGGTTTGGACGCCAAACCCCCCGTGTGTCTGGAGAGGAAAGCACAAATGGAATGAGATGTTCAGAGGTGATATTTTCTTCATTGTGTTTGGGAGGGAAATCGTGGAGAATGTGTTACTTTGTAGACAAAGCAGGATTTATGGGTTAGGAAAGAGGTTTTTAAATTACCTCACAGATCATTTTTATTGTTGTAATTATTTTAGCGACACAATATCCACTTCTAAATGTATTTCTAATATGAAAGAATATTTATAACTCCCATTTTATGGCTGATCTGCCATAGATAAGAAATATGTTTTAAGCTTTGTATTAATACAAGAACTCACAAATATTTTCCTGGAATGCCTGCACCCTTTATTTTCTTGCATTTCCTTCACTGTCACTCGCTGCCAGCCAGTATTGTTGTCTGCTGTCCCTGCTGTGTTATGACTAGATCAGAACTTTTGTCTTTCTTGTTTGTGTTGACTGATGTAGAAAAACCACTCTTCACCCGTGATGCATCACAGCTGAAGGGGACTTTCCTCAGCACAACTCTTAAGAAAAGCAACATGGGGTTTGGATTTACCATCATTGGTGGGGACGAGCCTGATGAGTTTCTCCAGGTGAAGAGTGTAATTCCTGATGGGCCTGCAGCACAAGATGGGAAAATGGAAACAGGTAATTAAGAAGGTTCCTCTGCTCTTTTATATGAGAAGTAGAATGAGAAATAGATTTCTGGGTCTCACTCTCTCCATGAATTTTTCCATATGACTGTGTTAATGTGTAGAAAAGGTAAGTTTCTCAGTAAAACTTTCTTGTAATTTTACTTTCTAATAAATGCCAAGTAGCTTGTTTTTCCCATTTCACAATATTTTAAGGGAGAGAAGATGTCTACATTCTCCTACATAAAAATGGGGTATGATGTTCTTTGGTTTATAGGCTTAAGGGGAGTCTGGAAACAACAGAGACAGAGAGAGCACAGACTACTAAGTGCAAATTTATTTCTTTAGAAAGGATGGGTTTGCAAAATAAGCCCTTGAGTTTGATCCAACGTTGTTGTCATTATAACCATCAAAACAAGAGTTTTCAATGTGGCATATGGACACATAGGCACTTGTATCCTATTAATAAAGAATCTGTGAGAACTAACAAAAGAAAAAACTTCCTCTGAAGAGATTGAAAGTTGCTCTAAAGGTCTGGACCACCACTGGGATTATTTTCATCTCCACAGATTGATGAAGATTGCAAACCACTGTCTGAAAGGTTTGTAGGGTCACTTCTCTGGAGGAAGATGAAGTCAGTTTCCAAGCAAGCTGGCATCTTCTGTAGAAGAAGACATTCAGATGATAATAGAATAATTTCAGTTGGCAAGGGCCTCCAGTCACTAACCTCATTTTTACAACAGGGTTAATTTTGCAGCTGGATCAGGTTTCTCTGGGCTTCATCTATGAGACTTGAGGAAATTTTATACAATATAGATTCCACAGCTTCTGTGGCCTCCTGTCCCAGTACTTCACCATTCCTGTGGTGAAGACTTTCACCCAGAGAAGTTGTGGATGTCCCATCCCTGGAAGTGTTCAAGGCCAGGTTGAATGGGGCTCTGAGCAACCCAGTCTAGTGGGTGGCATACCTGCCCATGGCAAGGGAGTAGGAACCATATGATCCTGAAGGTCTCTTTCAACCTAAATCATTCTATGGTTTTATGATTTTTGTTCCTTAGATCCAGCTGGGCTTTCAGCTGGTGCAGCTGATTACTAGTGATGAAGTCCTGTGTTCGTGCAGCCCTGTTGCTCTGTACCACCTCTCCCCAGCAGTCCTTGTTCCTCAGGTCATTAGTCAGACTGTGTATTGATAGTGGGACATGTACAGAATTTATTCTTCCAGTTCTCTCTAAGACTTTATAATAAAGAAGTGGTAGTTTGGGATTTTTGTTGCCTCTGCAGAAAACCAAGTTCATGGTGGCCGTAGTCACTGTGAAGATGATTTTCTAGACTGTGATATTGGGTCACCCTGGGTGGACCACAGCAGCAGAGCAGGATCCTTTTAGTATGTTATGGTATGGGAGGCAGACATAGAAACACACACAGGCACAAATAATGCTGATGGAATAGTCTCAAGTGATTTTTCTGGAAATTTCCTTTCATCCTTCTTTTCTCATAGCAAATGAGTGATCTGGACAATCATATGTCAGAATAAATCACCCTGAACTCTAGTTTATTCCATAAGACTCTCCAGAACTTGGCAAGTAGAAAGTGTGAAGGTTGTTAAAAACATTTTTTTTTTTAAATAAAACATAGTTTGCTTGAAATCTTATGTTATAGCTGGCACAATGTTTCTAATGCCAAATAGATAAACAGAAAATTGATATGAAGATGTAAAATGTAAGAAAGAAGTGGAATATAGGTTGTTGGCATTGGTTTTATTAAAAAGATTAGTCTAACAGCTTTATTAATCCTCATTGCTTGTTGTCATTTTAAGTTAATGCAATTTGGTTCCCAAAGGCAAAGCTTATTAAATTAGCTGGTTGAGCATATACAACAGACTTCCTGAAGTTTGGAAGATTTCAGTAACATGCATTTCACTTTCCCCCGAATATTTTCCTATTACCTAATAGATGACATGAGAGCTTTTCCTTGTTTGTCATAGTTTAGCATTCTCAGATGCTGCACTCGAATATACTTGTTACTCCATCTGAAGTGTGGGCTGGTTATTGGTGAACTTGTTCATATGGAGTTCTTTTCTCTGGAAAGCAGGGTTTTCTTGCAACTTACTTAAATTTTTATCTTGAAATTGAATATAGGTTTCATAATATTATTGAAGATGATTTTGTAGACATGGATGAGAATATATAGGGAAAATGTGCTTTAAAATTTACAGAAATAACATTGATTTTTTTTCCTGAGGTAACTAATTCAATTACATTAAGAATGCAAAACAGAAATGTACGTTAAAATACATAATCACTCTATAATTATGTAATCCACAAACACAAAATTACATCTCAGAACAAATTTTAGTCTCAGATGTCTTCATTGCTAAGAGCAACAGAGCTCTGGTGTAAAGTAATTGGAGAATCTCAGACTAATGATTGTGACATGTAACGTAATTTCTATGAATATTTGAAGTAATTTCTAAACATGATCATTGTAAACTGACAAAATATGTGTAAGGTCAGAATGTTTATAAAAACACTGTTCAGTAAAGTGCTTGTATTTCCTGGTATCCCATCCTTTTCACACTTCCTGAAGTAGGATTGCTCTTCCTATTCGGCCATTTTTACATCTAGTCTACTGAAGATAGATGTACTGAAGATAGATGAAAGCCTCCCAGGTTCCATTAATAGCTTTTTGTCTATAAAGCTGCTAAAATCTTTGGTCTGAAAACTATTTGAAATTACATGTGTTCCTTTTTGTTTGTTAGGTAGCCATCATTGAGGATGAATAGAGCTTTTAAAACAGGTTTTATTTATTCTTTTGACACAAACTGTGTGATGTTGTTTAATTTATGTGCACTCCTGCTATTGGATCAGCTATCTGATCAGATATGGTCAGACTCATAGGAAGGTTTGATTAATGATCAAAACATCATATTGTGGCAGTATGGCATCACAGCAGAAAGTTTGGGGACAGTGACAATGGTCTGTGAAGCCACTTGAGTGTAAGGGATAACTACAGGTGCTGATGCTCCCAGCTCTGATTTGGTTGTGAACCCTGTCCCTTGCAAGGCTGATACTATTCTTTGGCAAAGTGGTTATCAAAATCTTCATGCTTCAGACCTGCATCCAATTTGGGGGGAAAAAAGAAAGATCTTACTGATCTTGGCCATGGACTGAAGACACCATTGCTGTACTTCAAGCTAATTGTTAAAGAAACAAGCTTGTAGAAAACTACCATTGTAACTTTGGTTTACTTCACCCAAAATCTAACATAGGGGTCAGATAGAAATGCTATTCAAAGAGTGAGTCTATGTAAGATACAGTCACCATTTAACACGACCATAACAATGTGAGTTGACCTGCAGGTTTCAAAATGGAACGATTTTGGATTCCAGCCTTTGGAACACAGAATCATAGACAGTCACAGAATGGTTTGGGTTGGAAAGGGCCTTCCAGATCATCCAGTTCCATCCCCTGTACCATGAACAGGTGCATCTTCCACTAGACCAAGTGCAACTCCAGTGTGTTGACACAGTTTGGCGTTGTTGGGACCTTGTTGAAACTGTACTCAATCCCAGTGTCCAAGTCACCAGCAAAGATGTTAAATGGTGCCTGTCCCGATGCTGACACCTAAGGAACACTACTGAAACCTTGGAAGCCACTGGGAACACAAAAGCAGCTGCCTAACAGTAACTTGGCATTGCTGTGATGCTATGAAACAATAAAGCAGTGAGGCAAACTGAGTGCACTGAGATGCAACAGAGATATCTGAGGTCCTAACGATCTGTGAGAACCACTTGGTGCCCAGTGCCGAGCACTAAGAGATACTTACGTTTGTCCTAGACCCACAGTAAACCTCACAAGTAGACTCAGAGGAACCACATCTCAGTGGATGAGTCAAAACCAAACAAAATTGCATTCCTGATCCCATTTACCAGATGTTTCAGAATTCGTAAGGGCTCTTATGCCCTCATGTAAATCTAGCATCTGTGAGCTAATGGCTGTTAATAATACTACAAATGCCTTTCTAGGACTCGTTTTAGCATTTGGAGCTCAATCAAGCTGCTGGATATGAACATTACACTCCACAGCGTCTCTGTCTACCTCAGGACAGCCTGGCAGCTGATACCACATTGTTGTCTGGGAGGCTACATTGCTTTGTCTTGTCTGAAGCTTCACGCAGCCAATAGAAAACTGTATTTAAGAGGCCTCTGCATCCCATTAAAATGCTGATTGAACATCACTGGTAAAAGACTGCATCTACATGAAAGGATTTTTATACAGTGAGTGATTTTGAATGACTGCTGTTCTAAGGCAAACAAAGATTTAGGCCTGCGGCTGACTCAGATAAAAGCTCAAGCTGCAAAGGCAGAAACTTTCCTGAAATTCTCAAGGTTATTCAATGGACTGGATAAACTGAAACACTCCCACATAATCAAGCTTGAGGAAAGATTCTCACTCTGCATTTCAGCAAGCTCCATTTCCTTTGGTGAAAATTTCCAGGAAACAGCACAAAGACATGGTGCACAAGTGGTTAATGGAGTCTGGTGGTGACCCTTCTGACTGATGAATAGCTGTGGTGATTGCATGTTGAACTTTCCAGAAATAGATAGATAGATAGATAGATAGATAGATAGATAGATAGATAGATAGATAGATAGATCAATCTGTGGTGAAATGTCATATCTCAACAGTGTGAATCAAGAAAGGGGAAACATGTTCTTTCATTTCATCTGCCAGGCATACACTTGACCAGCTTTGGATACTCGGTCATCTCTAAACAATGCAAACTTTGGCTTCTTTAGATGTTATTCTCTCAGGAATGGTATTTTTGCTATGTTAGCTGATCTATTCTAGAGACAGAAATTCATAAATTAAAGATAAGGTTCAACTAGCAGATAGAGATGTCTACAAGATAGATGTCTACATCTACCATATAAGTAGACCTCTACCACTTTTGCATGACTGGAATAGGATGAAGCCTAGAGACTAGAAAGCTAGAGTCTAGAGACTGATCCCACATCTGCCACTTAGAATTTCTACTGCACCTTAAAGATCTCCAAATGGAATGAACGAGCTGTTAAAAATGCTAGAAGGAATGACCTATGGTCTTGTTGCTATTAGTGGACCTGCTGTCAAGACCCATAACAATCTTCTGCATACGATGAATTTTTCAAGAAGCTAAGGTGACTTTAAATGTTAGCATATTGGAGAAACCACATTCAGTAATCTACAAAGTCATAAATGTTGTTATTTAACTGAATAAGAGCAAAATGAAAGCCATTATCAGGTGGTTGACCCTACAATGTCACTAAGCTTAGGAAATAATTGTCTAGTTTCAGTAATGCATGTTCTTTTCACAGCAAGGCCAATATCTTGCAACCTCTGTAAAGGGTAGTTAAGACAGAAGGATTTGGGGACATCTGCGAAAGGATGCAGTTCTACAAATTCAAACAGATCCTTAATTCTGTTCCCTGTTTATCCATCATCAGTTCATATGAACAAACCAACATCTCAGATCAGATATGAAGCAAGCTGTCCAATTTCAGCAATAGAAAATATGAACAATGTATGCATAAAGAATGCCTTCAATCCAAAGAAGCAAGTGTATTAAAATAAAATCCATGTTTTGGGAGTCATCTGGGAATGTCAATACTGTCACAATATTACTAAAGGGCTCAATGTATCATGACCACTTAGCACTGCACCTGTCTTCTTTTTCAAACAACTCATGTCTCTCTCACATGCTATCAGTCAAAATCCATCTGATGATATTCTCTTTTACAACATTCCCTTCCCTTGGTTGCCAACTGTTTACCACAATTGCCATTCCAAGAGGGTCACTGACCAGGAGCTCGATGAAGAACTGGTCACACACAGGTAGGGTTTCATTGCCATGGAACCAGAAACTGGCTGAAATTCAGTTATCTCACCTGCCTGATACCACCTCATCCGGTGGCTCCAGGAAGACTGGTGTCCCAAAATTAAGGCATGGTGTTAGGAACATGGGAGATTGTACTACTAGTTGGACTGCTGAGAAATGACAATCTTTTCATTGCTGTTATGAATCTTCAGGCTAAAACACTCTTAATATACACCAAGGCCTCATCAAGTGTCAGTCCTGCAGCTGCAAGCTGCTGCCAGGTCTGAGAGGAGCAGCAGACATAAAACCAGCTTGTGTTATCAGCCTCCCGTAGTATGCCTGCTTTGTTTGGCAGCTGGGATGTTTCATCTGAACTGGTTTAGTCTGTCTAAGGCTGAACATCTTTGTCGTCATATGTTGCTATTAATCCCATGAACTTAAGGAAAATTAACTGTTTGGAAAGTAAGTAACAGCAATAACAAAAACTACTTCAGGCATCACCGAGAGTGATTTCTCCCACCCATCAGTGTGGATTTGTGTTACATTTACTGTTTGCATTCCAACATCCTCCAGGAAGATGATGAAATGGTGCAAAACATGGTAGAAACACTGTCTTTGCAACAGGTACAACCAAAACCTAGCATTCCTTTCACCTTTCTTTTTTTGTGAGGCAAACCAGAAGTAACTATTTGTTAAAACTTCAGTCTGGTTTTCCAGTACCAGTTTTCTTTCATTTCACAGTTTAATTTGGTTTTTCAAGGAGAAAGACATTGAGAGGGCATGGAGGCTGGAACTACAATGTGAACACTGTGATCTTTACAGCACACAGGAGGATGGAGCTAATAATGCCCTGCTAGTTCATAGCTGAGACAGACATAACCTTTTTTATAATTTGTGCACTACACTGCATCCCACTTCATTTAATCCACTTTATGTTTCTCACCATAAAACTTGCACGTCATATAACTAATAAAAAAACTGTTCAAGAGGTGTACAGTTAAAATTAACCCTATTTTAAGACTCTATCAGTGTTGGTAGTCCTCACTATTTTATCCTGAATTTCTATGTAACCAGAATTCTTTAAAGCACAACTCTTAAATCTTTGTTGTTTTTGTTGTTTAAAGAGAACTAAATGTAAATCTTAGCTTAAATTTTACAGGATAAAAGTTTCTATTCCCCTGTCACAGAGGAAAGTGCTGAAGTATGACCACATTATATTTAAAAGGTTTCAAACATAAAGCAAATTAAAAAATGCCAGTTTTACTATTTATTTGATGTCATATATAGGGACTCTCTTTAGCTAGGGGAAGGGATATGACTTGTGGCTTTAAATGTTTGCTGGTGACAGTAACACTAATATTTGCATTTTACGAATGCTAATAACAATTAAGAGCTTGGTAGCAGAAAAAGATTATTTTTAAATCCCCCTTTTTTCATATTTTAAAGCAGGCAATTTATTGAACTATGCATATAAATAGAAAGACTGGGAGATGGGTTGCTAGAAATTTTTAGTACTTGCGTTACTTTTTTTCTAAGATTAATTTTCCATTATATTTTTTGTGTTTCTGTGGCTTTCAGATCAAATGAACTTGTTACAGTGGTCACAGTAATATCTGCAAATTTCTTCTTATGTTAACCAAAGGATTGGGAAAGGTGTCTACTTTTGTCACAAAATTAAGGAATTCTAATCTCCATGAGGTTCCTATTTTAGTGTTTTCTTCATATTCTTGTTCTTTTGAGACTTACTATATTGTTAGGTACTCATGAAATGATAACCAGAACAGAGATGAGTCTAGACTAAGAAAAAAGTATCTGTGCTTTGTGTATCACACATTATTATTGTGTATGTCTGAGGTCTTTATGTGCACCTTGTCAGATTTTTTTTTTGTTTGACTGGTGTGATATTTAATATCCTTGCAGAAAATCCATGTGTCTCTATTTGTTCTGCCTGATTTGGAGTTAGAGGCTGAGTCCATTTTGCCTATCTGAGCTACTGAGCATTCATTAAGCAATGCATACAAGTAGACATTCTTCGAGGTACAAAGGGAGCTACTGATTCTTTTTAGCCCTATCATTTGGCTATTCCCTTGAAATCTTCAATTAAAATTATATATGCAAACTGAAAGAACAATTACAGTAGAGTATCTAAGTTGGATTTCAAAATGCTTCTGAAAATGCACAGTATATTCCTTAAGTCACGGCAACAAAAAAAAAATCTTAAGAACTTCTTGTCTCCATGTCACATGTCTCACTTCATGAGATGATTCTGGGTTTGCACTGTTAGTTCTAATGGAACTCCATGGTCTCTGACTCCACATCTTGGGGTTTAGTCCTGAAGTGTGCCATAACATAGAAATTTTGGGAATCTTCTATCTCAAGTTTTAGGCTTAGTACCTTAATTCAGGGTGGTTCAAAGCAGGACATTAAGGAAGATAGATCCCCAATATGGTGTCAATAGGGAGGAGAAGTTTGCCTCCAGCAGATAACTGAGACTGCCAATATTTGGGTGCAATTCGGTTGCATAAACATGGGTGTTCAGTGCCATTCAAATTTCCAGGGATCCTGCCCAGCACCCTCCTGCCCTTGCAGGCAGCAGTCTCTTGTGGAACTGCAAGTCACATGAATACCTCAAATGCCTGCCCAAGGCTGCTGTAAATGATATTAGACACCTGCTTAAACAACCTCTTTCCTCCTTCAACAAGGAGTGCATTAATAGACTCCTTTGTTTTTCCCTATCATCTCTTGCAGCAAACAGTAATTGTTTAATTACTGCAACAATAATCCTTTTCTTTTCTGACAATTTTAAGGATATTTGTTTCCCCTAGCCTAATTCAAAGCTCACGTTTGTGATTTTATGAATACTTAAAGGAAACTACAAAAACCCTTTTAACTTAATAAGCTTAATATTCTCTCATTTAACTATTCAAACAACATTGTAAGTTGTCTGATAGTTGAGTTCAGCTATATACTGGGGATTATGAACTCATTTTCATCTCCAGCACTTAGAATATTTTGCTTCCATATATTATTGGCACCCATAAGGAATATACTAATATTTGGATTGAATAATATATGTAACTTGTTTTCTTTCTTGTAGTGAGTTTTCTTCAAAAGACTCTTTTTCTTCAAGTCCAGGTAATACACAGAAATGCAGGAGGAATCTGAAAAGAACAGCAGTCTTTCATTTTACTTTTACAAAATCCATATTTACACAGAAGACAACTCATAGTATGCATGGTTTATGGCACTTCATTTTGAAAGCCATTTGTATTTGTTGGCACTATATTTTGATCTGTGTTTATCAGTCCCAAGAATGATAATATGTGCTTGTTACTCAAAATAGTAAAATACTGGACAGGTAAATAGTTGAAGTTCTGGGTTATGTAAGTGTGCTGCAATAGTCTTCTGCAGGAGAGAGCATATGAGCAGGTCTGCTTATATGTGGTAAGTTTATTCTAATGTTTAAGCCATTCAAGCAACTCTTCCAACACCACCTATAGAAAGCTGAACGTATTTGATTAGAGATGGCGGAGGTCTGAACATGTCCAGCCATGCCAGTATACCACTTCCTGTCTTTTTATCCAACTATTTCACCTTCGACCACTGCATTTATGTTTTTATTTAACCCAGAAACCAAAGATGAAGTAATTTGATGGGAAGAGAGGGCATAATGGAGATATGATCTATGATAATATAAAAATCCTGTATCTTTTGGACAAATGTAACACAAACCATATACACAAAACATAAACACCCTGATTAACCTCAGCTACCACCCTTGGTCTCTGTAACAAGACATACACACCCTGATTAACTTCAGCTACCACTCTCGGTCTCTGTAACACAAGTAAATGAGATCTGCTACTCAAAGGTGCCATATCTTTAGCTGAAAATGAGATCATACAGAAATCAAGGAACATGATAAAATGGGAAAGAGCGAAGGTGAGAAAGCAGAGAGAATATTTGGGCACAAACTATTCAAGTATGTGTGGTCTCACATTACTACTAAGTAAAGGTCTGACTCCATGGCAAAAATGGCCACAAAGGCCAAAAGCATGGGCAAGGATACTAAAACTATGTCATACATCTCGTAGCATGCAAAATACAAAGGTAGAAAAAATGTTAAACAATTTATTCTGTCTACTATCACATAGTAATACACCTTTATCCAATTTTAGTGTTCATATTGTTGTGCACACTTGTTCTGTGTATGACAAGTCTAGGAAGCCTATAAATTCATTCTTCAATCTGAACTCCATCATATGAAATCTGCAGATTCTGCTAGTAGCATATTTAACATTGTTCAGGAGATGACAAATATATTGTCATAATCCTCACATTTATTAGGACAGTTTTTGTAAGTTTTGCAAGTTGAGTCAGCAGTGTGCAATGAACTCAGTGGCTGCCAAAAATGCTGCAATTGTAGAAATAACTATTCTTCTATCAAATGCAATTAAAATCTGTCTCGCGTGATTTGTCTATTTGTATGAACAGACAAGAAATATACATTGAAAATAATAGTCATCATCTCATATACTATTTCATTCAATAAATGATGTCTTGTTTCTTAGCAAGAAGAATGCTCTTTGAGGTCAGAAACCATTTCTTACTATATAAAGAGATGACAGAAAAAGTGAGAATTTCATGTTTCATAATGAAATTAATCTAGAACTGTGTTTTTCATTATCATTAGCCATGTCACCTTTGATTTTCTTTTGTTTTGGTATATAGGGCTTTATTATACCATTCAATTATAAAAAAAAGAAGTATACATTTGGCTAAGTTTGAGATTCTTATTTTCATTTTGTATTAAAAATAAATGGATTAAGAATGCATATTCACCTCTACCTCCACATCTGTGCAGCCAAAGGAAATTCCATTTCTATATTAAGATCTGAGAGTTCAGAAATTCAGTTCATTGTTTGCCTTTAACTATTCTTTGGGAACATATTTTAAAGCTTAAATTTAAAGCAAATTTTAAACCTTTGAAAATTTAAGAATAAATTAAGTAATGTCTTTTAAGATACAATTTCTGCTCTATATTTAGAATGGGAAATATCTTTCTGGACAGTTAGTAAGTGTTTTCCTTGAACAAATTTGTTAACATCCCTGTACCTGAATTTTCCCATTCACAAGGAGAAACAGTCATTTTAGAACTTTGTAGAGTCCAATAATTATTGCAGTTAGCAACTTTCATCATAAATACCAAAAACATTAGTGAAGAGAAACCTAAGGGAGTTCAGCTCAAGATATTAAGGCCAAACACTGAATATTCAATTGTGCAGGATACATTAAAACAGAAATCTGTATTTAATCACATGTGGATCAAATTTTTTGTCACTGCTCTGAGTTTTATCATTGCATGGCACAACGTAAAATTATCCAGGGTTGCATTAGACATGAGGAAACATTTCCAGGTATATAACTCATATTCCAGGAGCTTTGCAAATCTTTAACTAATGGGAGTTACAGAGACATTTCAGGCAATTTTATTTTAAGTTCACTTCTAAAGCATCTTTCACTGTCTCTTAGCTGGAATCAGGATATTAGCACAGACACACCTCTTACCTGACCCTGTTTAACCTTTGTAAGAAGAGCAAAGTTTATTCCAGCACTTATGCAACTGCCTCTTTGTAATTGATGATTCTGACATTTTAAAAAATGGCTTGTTTGTTTAAGGACCTGTAATGAAAATTTCTCAATGACATAAGGAGCACTTTTCAGACCAGGAAGCAGGCATGGAGTGAATCCTGACGAAATTCTTCCAGCCTTTTCTCTCTCTGCCCCACAAAAGCCTTCTCCTCTCCTGCGGGCACATAAGTGCGATATTGACTCTGAATCAGTGGGTGTAGGTGGAGCTTGAGATGCTCTGCTGCTCCTGTATGCTCTGTGCATGCAGCAGCTGGAGCTGCCTGGGTAGCACTTCCTTCTCCTCATCCCCTCCTGCACTAGATACCAGAGGGAAGTGGTGCTGTGGTGGTGGAGTCAGGATCCCCTGAATGCTGCTGTGCTGCCGTGCCCAAATAAGTGAGGATTGTGTACAGGAGGTAGACAAATTCTTGGTGCCTTGGGCTTGGACGTTTTGCCAGGTCTCAGCTATCATCCTCAGGGGATAACCAGCTGGTGGAAGGAGGAGAAGAGGGTCCCATCTCAAGAGACTGGATGCAGAACTGGGAGAAAACTGACTGGACTAGTATATGCTGGAGCTGAAGATGACATCATTTGTTTTTGTTCTGCAGGGAGGCAGGGAAAAAAGGCAGTAATTTTATGCTTAGAGATGGCTGGAGAGTGGGTGTTTCTATGCATGTGTGAGCATGAAGGAGGTGGGAGGAGGAGGGCAGGGTACTAAGGAAAAGAAGAAAGGAGCTCTGCAAGAAAGGTCTGAGAGCAGTGATGTGAGTACACTGGCAGTTTTGCTCCTTTTGATGTGTTGCTTTCTTCTTCAGCTCCAAATGGAAGTAAATTAAAATTCTTTGTATTAAACTAATCTTTTCTGCATTAAAATCGGCATCCTTTTATGCTGTATTTACTGAGGCTTTTTTTTCCATACTGCGCAGCACTTGTAGTAGAGCTGGGGAAAAGTCAGATAATATTGGACACCTTTTCTTGATAGGTCTGTTCCTTGAGAACTTATTCATAGGCTAATAGTGAGTCATGAAACATGTTGGATTATGCTGCTGCTCTGTTACTTGTGACCTCTTCTATTCCACTTTTATGTATGCAAAATAACAAGTCTTGATAAACAAAATCTATCAGCAGTTTATTATTACTGGCCTGAAATGATGCCTTTGAATCCTGCAAACCCACTAGCTCTAAAGCTGCCAGGGCTGAGCTGAGGTGCCTGTGAGATGATGAAGGGCTTAAAGAGCACAGAAAACATGGGGTTTGCACTGGGGCAATTCCATAAAAACAGGCAGCAGGCAGAGTAGGAAACTTGAAAATGAGGAAATTGAGGTAGTGATGATAAGCTGACAATGCTTTCATGTCTTTTAAGAAAGAGGTGCAGGTCATGGTTTAAAAGAAACATCATTATATGCGAGTGTGTGGCGCTGCATTAATCTTACTCCATCACTAGCATGTTACCGGGCTCATTCTCCTGATACTGGGCAGAGCCTCAGCCAGTGCTCTCAGTACCCATCTGGTTTAATAGAGTCTGTTTGACTTTCTTCCATCAAAACCTCCAGAAAAGTCCATGTGCCACAAGACAGCCCGGTGGGCTCAGGCATGTGGTCCTCAGGCATCCAGCCACAGCAGAGACACTGCCTCCCATCACTGGCACTAGAAACCACATGGGTATTTAACTTTGTTTATGTAATAAGGCAGTTCAATGCCACCCTGACACCCGATCCCATCAGATCTCGAAAGCCAAGCAGGGTCAGCCCCAGTTAGTACTTGGATGGGAGACCTCCTGGGAATACCGGGGGCTGCAGGTTCTAGTCCTGAGGACTTCCCTGTCACTGTCCAAGCTCGCTCGGCCGTGGCAGATGAACCTGAGGAGTTAAAGGGGGGGCCAGTTCTGCGCACGCTGTGCCTCACCTAAAACATCCCCTGCGC
>JAOXXN010000265.1:10427375-10440178 GCA_026770055.1 Myrmophylax atrothorax
AAACAGATCAACATTGATAGAGATATATTCTCACTATAGGAAAAAAGCATCTCATAGTGGAAAAAAGTACTCCCTTGAATGGATATGGTTTGCATGCTACAGCATTTAAAAAAACCATTGTCCCTCAAGCTTAGTAGGTCAACAGCCAAACTGCGCAGGGGAAGGAACAGTCTGTGTGTTTCAAAAAGATGGGGGAAAGGGCAATACTCAAATTAAATGAAACCACTAAAAAAAACCTCTCTGAACAAACACCAAACAGAGACTTGTCATGGGGTACAAACCAACTGGAGGAAGTCCCACTGAATTCACAGTCTACTCATTTTAAAATTTCTATAGCAGAAGTGGCAATTCTTCTGCTTGTGGAAAAAAATGGAAATAATATTATTGTCTATCAAAGAAAGTAGAAAGCAGCTCTTTACCACTGGCTAGACATCTTACTACCTTCTTTCTGCTTATTAGACAGGGTCTTTGCTAAACACAGTTGCACCAAAATAGTTCAATTTCTTTATACATGTTTTTACTGAAGAGCCATGTTGTTTCCATTGAGTACCATATGCTGACAAATGTGGTTGTTCTGGGTAAAAGTAGTGGAAAAGTGTTTCCTAAAAAATAGGAAAAAATTAATAGGGGAAAGGAAAAGAAAAGAATACCCAAAGGGTTTTACTCCTTCCAGCTTTGCTTCAGCCTTTACGCTTCATCCTCAGTTTCTGTAGGAGACTTCATTGAGTCTAGGCTGCTGAAATAGTGTGGAAGAACTCTCAAAAATCAGTCTTTCTGAATGTAGATGGAGCATAAATTCTGTGTTAGTCCAGTACTACTGAAAAACAGCACTCAGTGGTTGAAGTGGTATGTACCAAATTTATGTAGAACGAAATATTCACTAATAAGGACATCAAAAACTGTTTTTGGCGTGTTCTACAAAATGAGGTATCCAAGTACCTGACATATGCTGTCTCTTTGGAAAGTACCTTTGAAAGATATGAACCTGTAGACAGCAGCCCAGCTCCAGAACTGTTCCTGTCTAAAAAAGAACTGACACATTCAAATGTAGATCCATCAAGACTATGTCAGAAATACTGTTGTTAAGGAAACCTGCAGACAACCCAGGACTGACAATTCCTAACAGGTGTTGTGAGTGAAACATGAAAACTAAATCCAAAAGTGGCAGCTGAAAAAGTTCCACAAGTCAGATGGCTACTTTATAATCATGGAACCAGAAAATGGTGTAATCCAAACTGGCTCTGAGAACCTGAGACTGTTAGTGCGAAATGGAGCCAGAGAACTGACGCACTGTCCACACTGTTTAGTTGTTCAGCCAGTCCTGGGACTGGAGTAAGTTAGCAGCCAGTTTTCAAGGTGAGGAGGGAGAATGTAACTATGCAGTTGTAAGCTGTGTGAATAAAAGAAAGGCCAAGTATCTTTCTCAGGGTTTGTATAAACCCAGCAGAAGTGTGCAGCTCCTTAAAATCACTAACAGATGCCAGTACATCATACACAGCATTAGCAATTTTCAAAACAGACAGAAATTTCACCAAAAAAATCTCTGAATATTCTAGTGAAAAAAGCCAGCCCCTCAAAATGAGCAGATGTTTCAATGGAAGGAATCCTACATCCTCAGTGCCCTTTCCATGGACTTATCTCAGATTTGCCTTTCTACCACAGAGATGCTTTTTTTTTTCCCCAGGCTTGTTATAGGATGTGTCTCAATTCCTCTGGTCAGGAAAGCTCATACTTCCTTTTCTTCAAGTTGTCACTTGGGAAGGCTGCACAAGATAAAGCTGCAGGCAGCATCATTGCCCTGCCGACACTAGTCTGGCCCAGGAAATCTTGATCTTCTGGTTCCATGACCTTAGCCCAGTACTGAGGTCTCCATAGCTTTTATTCTGATTCTGCAGTTCTTCATTCGAAATATTAACAGAGTACCTGGTGCAAACTGGAGACCTTGTATCTCATGGCTTGGTCATCCCCAGCTCAGGACTTTCTAGTCAACAGTCCTGGGGGTTTAAAGTAATTAAATCTTGGAACTATGTTGCAGGGTTTTGATTTGGGACTTCTGGAGGTTTTCTGTCATCCTACTGTCTCTACTCTCCACATCCCTGAGTCACTGGCAAATTTTTCCTTCCAGTTGCTTGTAAGGCCCCCAGTCCTGGTTTAATTGCTTCCTATGGATTCTCTAAATTAACAGCAGCCTGTTCCTGCCTGCTTTGTTCATGAAGGTAGGCTTCTTCTGTTGTCTTTGAGAAGAGATACAAGGTCTGATAATCTCTCCTGCTTCTGATATACTTTCTCCTCTCCAGACATTTACTTCAGCAGTACATTTGCTGCTGATCCCTTTTCTCCCATTTCTTGAAAGTATTCTAGTGTTGAGAGGAAAATTTAGCAATACCTCTATTTTTAGCCCTGCTTTATTCTTAAATGGTGCTTGTGTCTCTTGTTTGTGAGTTTAAAGGACATTTGATCACACAAAGGGAATGTGCACATGAACATAGTAGTGAATCAGTGACACATTTGAGGTGAACCTTGTGATCCATTGAAACCTAGAAGTTAAAGACATAAATGTATTCTGTCAAGCATGCCGCTGACACCATCCTCTTTCAATTTTCTCTTTGCAATTTGCCACACCATTTTGCCTTTCCATCCCTCTAAGAAGTGCTCTGTTATTCCTGGATCCATCTGCTTTAAAACTGATGGAAAACAGAGGTTCATAACTGACCTTTTCCTTTTCCATCTCAAAATTATGAGCTTTTTTATGACATCATAAATTCAACAGTTTCCTCAGCATGAGTTCTTTGTACACATATCCTTCTCATGCTGCATTTTGTTGTTTCCTTTTTTTTGTGCTCATTTTTGTTGCTCTTCTTAGCTAATAATGCCAGAAATATTTAATGATCAAAAATCTTGTGAGTCATGCTGCATTGTCCACTTCACTGACTTAGCTATCAGATGTCATGAGGTCCTTTTCCCCACCCTCAGTCATGGACTCTTGTGGTTTCCTACCTTCCCTACTTAGAAATCAGTATTTAATGCAAAATAGTTTTTAAACAGCCTTGTGAGAGGAACAGTTGTCTTTCCTTTATTAATTTCATAAAAAAATCTCTGAAAGATTTTTAGAAAATACTGTTACCATGCAAGAAAAGCTGCTGTTGTATTAACATAACTCCTGTAGCACTTCTTTCCCAACTCATATTTACAAGGTATGTCTCACCTTACGGTGTATCATATTTTTAGTTGTGAGATACATACTGTCCTAGCAACCCTCAAATTATTTACATCCTTTTTGCTCTACACATTGAGACTGTTTTATACTTTTTGGATTAGCTTGAAGAACTTTTTAAGCATCTTGTTGCAATTATATCTGGTGTAAAATCTATTTTAATATTAAACATGTTAGAGCAGGTCAACTAAAAAAAAGTTTCATATATAGCCTCATTTATGAAGGGATTCAATCTAAATCTCATTAGTGAGAGAAATGGTAACTTTTCAATAGCACAGGGAATGACAAATTTGAACAGAAGGAGTTAGGGCAGGAGACCAGTTATCATAAAATTTGCACTAATGGAACTTTCATATCTTTTCTTGTATAGCTCTGATTAGCAGTGAAACAGTGTGCAATTGCTTCCATATTTCTGAATAAAGTAAAAGAAACCATAGAAGTCCTTAATGAATATGGATTCTTTTAAAAATATACATTAATAATAGTAGCTATTATACTGTATTACTGGAAGTAGTATTAATTGCCTTGTGTTTCTAAGTGGTAGTGCTATGGTTTTGCTGCTTCTTTCTTATTAATGTTTGTGCACTGTGTGGTACATTTGTGGATAATTTTGCAAAGCATTAGATAAATCATTTTTACATATATTGCGTAGAAGGTTTTTAATGACTGTTAGAAAGCATTTTGTTTCAAAAGTACTTTTCTTACTGGTGAAACTGTTTTCTAATGTAGGCTTCTATGGTCTGTGTGAAACCTGAACCGTGCTTCTCTTAAAATTTTGAGGGCCTCTTCTCCTACTGATGTGTGTGCCTAACTCTTGTTTACATTAAGGGGCATTAGGTTGCACACTGGAGGAATACGTCCCTTTAGAAGACCTTTTGGCAAAAAGAAACACAGGTGTACAGATGTATATTCTCATCATTGCATGTCATAAAAAGGTAGCTACTGTTGCTCCAATGGCTACTTTGCCATTAAATTCTTATACCCAAGATGAGGCTACAAACAGAGAGCAGTCAGACCTTATCATTATTGGGTCTACAAAGAGACTTGCCATGCACGTAGGATTTGTGCAGAGCTGCAGGAACTCCACCTTCAGGACAGGCAACTACTTGTCCCTATTGAGGAGTGCAGGGCACGTTTGTGTCTGAAAACTGCAGCCCACAGCACTGCTAGAACCCAAGAGCTCTGCTGGCAGCACTGCAGGCTGCTTTCACTCTTACCTATCTTAGTGAATGAATACCAACTGAAGAACAGTTTGTTTGAGAAAATAGACTTTTTTGGCTTGCCTACATTGGAATCTGGCCAGGCCAGAGAGGTTTCTCCTCTGTTCTTGCAAGCAGTATTATCTGAAAACTAATGGGATTATCTTGGCTTGTGTATCTAAGTGAAAGATGACATCTTTTGAAGCCAAATACCTTCCAAGCATGGTACGTGGGAGAACCTATTTCAGTACTGAGGCATGAAGAAACTTGGGGGTTTTTTTCCCAGCTGCCCATAGTCTGGTCTCTGAGTGAATCTAGCCTTCCTCAGAGGAATTCTGAGAGAACTGAGTCTAAGGATGGAGAACTTACAGAGCTGGACTCTAAAAAAGTACCATACAACCTGTTCTTATGTACCAAGGCATGTCTAAAGTTTAGTCTAAATGTGTTGAACAATGTTTTTGTTGGTTCAGTATATAATGTAATGTCCTATTAAACAACATTTGTTGGGCTTCCAAATCTGTTGTCAAAGTACATTGTGTAGACGTTGTGATGTGGTGATTTGTAATATAGTGCAATATTTTATAGTAATAAAGTAAGCTAATACACTATGAAACAAGTGAGTACATTATCTATTGTGCTACAGACTGGAGACACAGCCCTGGGGAGATGGGAAGGTGTGCTTCCAGGCACTTCCTAAGCCACTTACAAAAGCCACAAAACTCTTCTGGCCCCTGTGGTCTGCCTATCCAGTAAAAATGCAGAAACTAAATTAGTCTTCCAAATGAGGTATTAATCCCTGAACAATTCTTTAAGGGATTTTCATTTACATTCTTTAAAAGGGAAGGAAAGCTTTAACAATGGCTATGCTTGCCCTCTATGATTAATGCTCAACTTTTTTAATTTTTTATAAACCAAGAGTGTAACATTTATTAAATACAACACTGCCCTTCTCAGGAAGCCTTTGGGTGACTCATAATTCAAACACAATCAAAACCAGCACAAGGATACATACACCTTTGCTGTGTCACCTTCAGATTACAGTATAAAAAAGGACATGGAAGCCAAAGCTGTCAGGCACAAACTCTGAAAGCTGACTCCCAAGTGTGTCCAAACAGATTTCTAAAGGAAATAAATTGCTTTCCAAAGCCAGATTTGTCATAACTTGGAACAACATTTCAGCATATAAGACACATACTGAGCAATGTTCCTGTTTGGTAAATGAGAGAAGTCTTGACTTATTTATTTTGTACCTTTTATAGCCATAAGAAAAGGCAGACAAACTTTCTGCACACGCATTCCCAGGGCCACCTTATTTTTAGTGTATATTTCAGCTGGGTGCAAATTATAGTTAATGGACTTTTTTTGAATATTTTTTCCTATAATATAAGCATTTTTATTTGCATTTCATGTGTTCTAATAGAGCACTTCTAAAGATCCTGTAATAGTTAGACAAATACTCCATATTCATGAATAAAAGCAGATATGCAGTGTTTCAATGAGAAAATATTTTAATAATTTTTACATCCATTATATCAATTAATTTCCATTTCCACAATTAGTTTTTTTCCATAGCAGAAATTTTGCTAATATTTTAAAGGGATAAATGATGATGAAGACAGTAGTAGTAGTAGAAGTAATAATAACATTTTTCTTAAAGAATTTTTTAATTATTACATAATACTTCAGGGATTCATTGACATCATAGAAAAGGGTTGCTGATTATGGAAAATACTGCAGTATTATCTGCATGTATTTTAATAGTTTGACTAAATTCACTTGTCAATACAAAGTCAATATCTTTTTCTTACTATTCACGTGAAATAATTTCTGTATGTTAACTCGATTATTTTAGGCATCTGGGGCCAAGCAGTGCCCCTCTACTGCAGTATAAACACTATAAAATCTCTGAAATAGAGAAAAAGACACCTTAATCTATTCCTTAGGGGAAAAAAGAATGGCCAGTAGAGAAACTGTAAATGTGAACCTAGTTGGTTCACATATCAGAAGACCTGGCTCCTCTTTTACATTATTCTCAGGAATAAATATCAGGAAGCACTTAGTCAAGATGGAAAGATTCTGGCAGAGTAATTCAGCTGTGTAACCAAAATCCAGAATGGAATCAGTAGAGAGTCCTGGAGCAGCCCAGAGAGAAGGCTGGGAAGAGTCCCCAGGACTTTGATCTGTGGCCAGTGGGAGCCAACAGTGTGGTAAAGACAGTTGGCTCCATCCAAATTCTGCCCTTCTTCAGTAGCTCTTTCCATGTTTTGCCCAGTCCTTCCTGGCTCTGCATGTTTATTGCTTGTCATTCTGGCTCCCTTTTCCCTCATTTGAGCAATTCAGCTGTGCTGTCATTCTTAAGTGTGGGCCCAGGCTTTGAACTTAGCCTTGCTTTGAGCAGAGTTTGGCCTGGCTGAACTCCAACTGTCCCTTTCAAGCTAAACATTTATAACATTTTACGGTTCTCCATATTTCTCATGTTTGGGGGCCCAAGGTGCTGAAAGGTCTCTGACTGAACTAATCATCATCTGGATAATTTTAAATTTCTTCCACAATACTTCTCAGAGAGAAAAGGAAGCTGTTTAATCTTGTCTCCTTATTGCACCATACTGAATATATTTTTCTTTAGATTTGAAAGTTCTTTAGAAGTTGGTGCAAACAGAAAGAATGATGACATGCTTTTTTGATTGCAGCTTGCCAGATGTGTTTTTGCTCTCCTCTATTGTCTGAAAGATAAAGAACTGCAGAGTAAGAACACATAAACTTTTATCATTAAACATAAATGCATCTGTTATAGAGTGCTGGTGTAGAAGTTGCAATTCAGTTACATTTCTAACATGTTCCTACCAGGAATAAGATAAATAAAAATTCATTACTTTTGTATTTGTACACAGAGGTACCAATTTTTGTTCATTAATATGTGATAGCTACTTGCACACTGTTTTTCTCCAGTTACCTTAACAGTACCAAAAAACCCAAAGTGCTTCACTTTGCCAAATTAAGGAGAATTAGAGATATTCACCATGTCTCCCATTTAAGGTCTCCTTGTATGGCAGAATACACAACTTTCAGAACACTCATCAGGGGAAAAATTGGTCAGTTGAGGATCTGAAGATGATTTTGTTTGTTTTCTATTGTATGTTTTTAGTATTTTCTAAGTGCAGCAATAATTTCTGAATTACTAAATTCTGAGTAGAGGGACAAACATTTTTTTTTTTTAAACTAGAATGGGGGTGAAATTGGTTTCCTCCACTGAGAAATAGAACAACTTAGTCTAGAACTGTCAATTGCCTGATAGATAAAAAAAACTTATTTACAGTATGAGAAGCAAATGCCTGTTTATAATAGGATAAATTACTTTGGGCTACCTGTTTTCAGGGTCATCTAATATTTAATACTTGCTAAATATTAGATGATTCTGCTAAATGTTGGATAGTGAGTAGGTATTTTATCTAGAATTTAACTAGAAATTTCATCAGAGGATTTTGGGGGTTTTTTTACCAGTTAAATATTCAATACATTCTGGAAATGCAGCTGCTTTTCACAAAAATGTTTTTAAATAATCACAATCCACCAATGAAAACTCCCTTCATCAGAACAGCGCTAGCAACCTTTAATTTCAATTAACCTTTTCCTTCCTCTTCCCCTGAAGTATATCTTTTCTTGTTGATCCCTGTGACATGAATTACACTTTTTAATTAGCTCATAAGAGTTAAAACCAAAAATTTTTAAAAAAAGACCAACACCAGGGAAATTTTCTCTACAATTTCCTATCCTGTCTGATTTGGTTTATCTGATTAGTAAACCTGTATTTTGACTGGGTAAGGAGCATACAGATTTATCCTTAGTGTCTTTCTATTTATCTATTCTTTGGGGAAACCCAAGGAGAATGAAGACCATCAAGGATTAATTGTACTGTTCATCCAGATTCCTTGAGCCACAAATTCACAGTTTTGTCTTGTGATCATGTGGGGACACTGAGGTGTAAGGGTAAAGTGAGGAAGAAGGTATTTTACAGATCCAAAGGCTACATCCAAGTTTACTTTCTTATGCAGTAAGTTCGAAATAAGGAGGGACATCCATGCTGGCTGCCCTAGCAAGTCTTTCTAAAATTGCTAGTTTTTAAAGTCCACAAGGTACTTCACAGCTGTGAGCACTATAATCTCCTCTGTTCAACTTGTCATGTTTATGTACTGTTCCAATTTTCTCAGTGTTGAGTGGTTTATTTCCATTACATTAGACTTGTCATCTAAATCTCAAATCTGAAACCAATTTATGTTCTTCTGAGAGACACCACTGTCACAGGGGAAAAAATTACCTATTCACAGTTTTTTCATCCCTCTCCTTGTAATACATTCATTTAGTACTTCTCACTTCCCAACTATCTTGTCAGGATCCTTTAGCAGCATCATTTTTTAGTGTTCTGTTCATTAACTTTTAGAAGGACTGCACAGGACTACATGTGACCAGCACACAGTCTAAACATCATAAAATTCACGTCAGTAGTGTTCCTCTCTCATTAGACTTTAGGACACAGGCCTTCTTTATGTTAATTGCTCATCTCCAAACCTTCATGAATTCACAAAAATGTGACACTTCTCAATTTTTTTTTTTTTTTGCAAGCCAGGTCATCCAGATCAATTCATCATAATTTATGCTCTTCTGTGTTCTGTGCTGCAATAGCATCGTGCCAATCAATCATTATTACTCTCTCATTCTTTTTCTTTTAGGCTCCTATGGTCTTATGCTAAATTTTCTTAACTTCATATCATTTTAACCATTACAATTTAGATCACTGCAAAGCTTTTACTAATTCAGTTTTATTCTTCTTGATAAGTAAATTGAAAACTGAGAATTACCTCCTACCTGGCAATGTGAAAGCAAAGACATTTATCTCTACTAGGTCCATGTCAGTGTGGGCAATATCACATCTGCAGCAGCTCAAAGAAAAGTGACTTACCTGGAGGTTCAACCAGGGAACTGTGAGTTTAGAACTTCACCCTTTTCTTCACAGTTTTGTTAATCCTTGTACTAAAATCCCTTGTCTGCTTTACAACACTGACTGTTATACTTTCACAGCTAAGATTAACCATGTAAACCTTGACTCTTCTGATAAGTTTGGTGCCTCCAGTTAGTCTTCCCTTTCACAGTCTTCAACTGTTTATCAGTCTTTCTGTTCTACCTGAATCCCAATAACCAGGAATATACCCTGTCAAGCTGGTGTGAAGGAGCAGGAAATATTACTTTGAAATAACATCTGAGTCTGAAGCACCAAATAAGCTTATTCAGGCTTTCACCACTGATGCCAAGTGGCACGATTACCTTTTTATTATGTTGTTATCGAATGTTTGTCATTCCACCACATGGTATGAAAATAAGCAATTGTGGTTAACACACCTGATCTCCTGACACTTCCCATTGTCACAGAAGAGATTTCAAAGGCAAATCAATAAAATTCAGAACCATGCAGGTAGCCTGATGCATATCGAACACAAAATTCTGAACTTACCAGAGTGTAATTTAATAATGACAGAAAGGTGGTCAGGGGAAGCCAGAAAGGTCTCTAAGTCTCTCTAACTTAACTTATTTGTTGCTTTATGATGAACTTTTGTCCATTGCTCCCAAATCTCAGAGAAATCAGGAGGACTGAGACTCTGACCTCACTAACAATATCCAGGCCCATCTGAGAAGCACTGAGGTATCGAGAAGTCTTCACTGGAATGGCAGAGAAAGGATGACAACTGAAGCTCTGAAGTTGTCCATAGATTCTGTCATATCTGCCAATCTAGCACAGATTTCTGTGCCACACCATAAGGTATGGCCCCCTTGGTACTAGACTTGTGGTTGTGCATCTGTGTTCAGCTCCCAATTCACAGACTATGACATGACAATATAGCTGTTTGAATACCAGTATCTAAATTTGTGTCTATGTGTGCATTTTAATTGATGGGGGTTTCAGTAAACTGCATACATGTAGGCATCCTATTCTAATTGAGATGCCCTTGGATATTCCACCTTACTTCCCACCTACAGGTTCTTTGGAAGGTGCTCCTGCCTGTGGCAGGACAGTTGGTGGAACTACCTGATCTTTAAGGTCCCTTCTAACCCACACCATTCTATGATTCTATGATATTTCAAACAAAAAGACACTACATGGTCCAGATAGCAACTGACCTGATATCTGGAAAACTATTCAGTTCAAACAACAGTGTCCAGCGGGTTTTTCAGGTCACTGTGATGTTGCCATGTCTGCTTGATTCATTGAAATCTTTCTAGATTAAGTTCTCTGCTGTTCTACCTCACTTTCATGGTTCGCCACTACTTCCAGTGTGCTGTTTTTCTGCCTCTTGTTAGAGGAGACCATTGCACTGCAATATCTCCCATTCAGAAATGGTCATGGACACAAAGCACATTTCCCTACATTTATTTTTTTTATTCTTTTATTAGGAATTGTTGTGATTACTGTTTCAGTTATATGATAAGCTGGTTTTAAAATTATTGGGACACAGAGAAGGAAATCCTGGGAACGAGAAGATTGTGAGAGTTTGAACAGGCATCCAAAGAAGGGAGTAGCTGAAAGAAGACATGTCTGAAGTGAAGGAATTTAGAAGAGGAACTGGCAGCATAGCTGTCAACACTAAATATCTGGTGACTCCTTTTCATCTGTGTCTTAACATAAGACTTACAAGCAAAGGAGGGGATTTATTATATAGTATCTTCCCCACACACTTGCTGAAGACTTTTTCTGAATGTACTTTCATGGAAAGGACCTTAGGACACTGTATGTAAACAAATTATGCTCCATCTACATTTTAACAGAAAATATTGGGGACATGCCTTGATATTCATCAAAAGGACATACCATAATGTAAACTGAGATTTCTCTATGGAGTTTAGATAGTGTTAAAGCTTAAATGGGAGTGGAATTTAAACACATGAAAGAGCAGAGACACTGGCATAGTTAGGCAGAGTTTCTGACTGTCAGAGAACTCTGAAAATATAATGCAGTATTCCTGAAAAGTTTTTGAAGCTTAAATTAGCTTTCACTAGAGCCAGGTTGAGTTGTCAGACGTATTCTTAGCAAGCATAGAAAGTCTTTGTGGGTATGGCAGCACTTGCAGGTCCTTCTAGAAGCAACACTCAGAAGCTGTCAGGGTTCTGAAGTCTTAATTTATATTCTAAATTATGTTGCTGGTTCAGTGTGTGTGACATATACCAGGCTTTTCACCTTGCTGTGCCTGCTCTACTCAGGGGGAGTTGCATGGAACAATGTTTGCCCAGGACAGCATTGCTTTCATTACTCACTCTCACAGTATTGGAGCAGCACAGCTGAGAGTGTAATTGCTGGTCTGGACATGTGAACTGGTGACACTGATTTTAGCAGCAGTCACTGGACAACACACATGAGCAAAACTGGAGATTCTTCAGGGAAAATTTCCTTCTGGCAAACAAATTGCTCTTTTTCTTGTCCATGCACAAAAATACCCTTGACCTTTTCAAAGTGTTGGTAGAGTCTACAACCTGTGAGCAAACTTCGGCGATCTCCTGCTCATTATGCATTAGTACCTATGCATTTCTAATTGGATTATTATTTAAATAGAAATACATATTTTATAGACATCATTGAGGAAAATAGTCCATCCAGTACTACCTGCATCTGCAAATCATAAACTAAGATATGAACCTAAGGATCTGAACTTTTAGTAGAAACTTCTGTCATAAAAGGCAGGAGGCAAGGCTCTTCCTCAGTCCCTTAAGATATCTTTTTTTACTCCAAGTCAGGTAGTCCCACTAAAATCTGCACTGAATTGTACTGTAGCAGCATTTTCTCTGTTCTGAGACATGGCTGTCCTTCAGATAATATGGTTTGCTATCAACAAGGAATAAATCTGTAACACAGTAACACTGTTCTGGTAACAGGTGCTGGAAAAGAGAAGACAGCTCTTATAAAAGTGAGACATTCTATAGTGTTCAGTATCAGACTTTGTCTTGGGAAAATAATTTACTCTTGTTAACCAGAAACAAAGCTATTTCTTCCAAAAATGTGTTTTACATTTCCACAAATTGAGATTTTTATTATTTTTTCAACTTGTAGTATATTTAAGCATCAAAAACTGTCACTGCCACTGTTGCATTTTCCTTGGCACTGTTTTAGCTATGATTCAGGAATTCTATGATTCACATCCAGGTTAATGAAAAGGAGATGGCATTTGTTGGGGTTTTTCCTAGTTTCATAAATTATTTTAAATAAGCAATTCACAGAGCTGCAGCAGCCAAACAAAATAAATACCTGTATGTCCATTAGAATGTAAATTAACTCACTATGCCCGTTTCTGACCTTTTCTCATGGCTATATTCTTGCTAGCACAGACTCTTTGCTATTCATGAAAGTG
>JAOXXN010000265.1:10440278-10485131 GCA_026770055.1 Myrmophylax atrothorax
TTCTCGGGTGTATTTTAAATTATATTCTCATAGACTCAGGTGACTGGTATGGGTCCCAACTTGAACAGCAAGTACTTCTATCATTCATGACTTTGAATAGCTATCCTTTCTCTAATTTTTTATGAAGATCTGAGTATTGTTGAAAATATGTTGCTTAAGCAGACTAGGGCAGTGAAACTTCATGAACTGCACAAAAAGTTCTCCTATGTATAAAAAGCTGAATATTGACTTAGCACATGACCTCACGGTTTTGTACAAGTTCCATAGACTTAGAATCTTGGAATCATAAAATGGTTTAGGTTAACCCAGCAACACAAAGTCCACCAGTAAACCGTGTCCCTAAGTACCACATGTGCACATCTTTTAAACACCTCCAGGGATGGTGACTCAACCAATTCCTTGGGCAGCCTGTTCCAGTGCTTGACAATCCTTTAGGTGAAGAAATTTTTCTCAATATCCAATCTAAACATCCCCTGTGCAACTTGAGGCCATTTCCTCTTGTCCTATCTCTTTTCACTTGGGAGAAGGGACCAGCCCTTGCCTCACTACAACCTCCTACCTGAAAGCTGTAGAGTGACAATATCCCCTCTGAGCCTCCTTTCCTCCAGGCTAAACACCCCCAGCTCCATCAGCCGCTTCTCATTAAACTTGTGCTTCAGACCCTTCCCCAGCTCCACTGCCCTTCTCTGGACATGCTCCAGCACCTCAGTGTCTTTCTTATAGTGAGGGGACCAAAACTGAGCACAGAATTCAAGGTGTGGCCTCACCAGTGCAGAGCAGAGGGGCGATGAGTACCCTGGTCATGCTGACACAGACCAGGATGACACTGGCCTTCATGGCCACCTGGGCACGCGCTCCATCATGTTCTGCTGGCTGTCAACCAGTACCCCCAGGGCCTTTTCCACTGGGCCACTTTCCAGCCGCTCTTCCCCCAGCCTGTAGCGCTGCATGAGGTTGTTGTGATCCAAGTTCAGGACCCGGCATTTGGGTTTATTGGCCCTGAGCCATTGATCCAGCTTGCCTATATTCCTCTGCAGAGCCTTCCTGCCCTCCAGCAGATCAACACTTGATGTCTTCTGCAAACTCTGATGATGGGTTTGATCCCCTTGTCCAGATCCTTGATAAAGATATTAAACAGGCTTGTCCCCAGTACTGAGCGCAGGGAACCTCACTGGTAACTGGCCACCAGCTGGATGTAACTCCCATTTCCCACCACCCTCTGGGGCCAGCCAGCCAGCCAGTTTTCTACCCAGGTCATAAACTCTATCCAACCAAAGTATCCAGGCTGGCCTTCTTGCCTCTGGCTCATCTTTCTGCACATGGGGAAGGTCTGTTCCTGCACCTTTAAGATTTCCTTCTTGAAGAATGTTTAACCTTCCTGGAATCCATTGTTCTTCAGGACTGCCATCCAAAGGAGTTTCTCAATCAGTCTCCTCAACAGGCCAAAGTCTGCCCTCCAGAAATCCAAGGTGGCATTTCTGCTGACATCCATCCTTACTCCTCCAAGAATTGAAAACTGTCATTTCATGATTAATGGGCCCAAGACAACTTCTAACCATCACATCACCCACCAGTCTTTCTCTGTTCACAAACAGCAGTTCCAGCAGGGTGACTTCCCTAGTTGACTCACTCACCAGCTGTGGCAGGAATTTATCTTACACGCACTCCAGGAACCGCCAAGAGTGTTTCCTTTCCACTGTGTTATGTTTCCAACAGACAACTGGTAAGTTGAAGTCCCCTATGAGAGCAAGGGCTAGCAATTGTGAGACTTCTCCCAGCTGTTTATAGAAAATTTCATCTGCCTCTTCATCCTGGTTGGGTGGTCTACAACACACTCCCACTATGATATCTGTCTTGTTGGCCTTCCCCCTGATTCTTACCCATTAGTCCTCAACCTTCTTGTCACCATCATTAAGCTCCAGATGATCAGGACAGTACCTAACATACAGGACTACCCCACCACCTCTCCTTCCTTGCCTTGCCTATCTCTTCTGAAGAGTTTCTAGTCATCCATTGTAGCACTCCAGTCATGTGAGTCATCCCACCACATTTCTGTGATGGCAACTATATCATAGATTTCCTGCTGGGCTGTGGCTTCCAGTTCTTCTTGTTCATTGCCCATGCTATGTGCATTGGTGTAGACACACTTCAGTTGGGCTATTGGTCCTGCCACCTTTTTGGGCGCAGAAGCCCTAATTTCTCTGTGACCATTGCCAGCTGCCTTCATGGTTTCTAGCACAGCAATAACCTTCATGTCTTTGCTGCTGCATGGATCTCCATCCCCTACCTCCACTGAGACAGCAGGCCAAAGGACCTTGATAGCACACCATCCCTCAAATATGGACATGCAGCTTATCTCTAGTGAGCCCATTTTATCCGTTACCTTCAGCAAATCCCATTTAAGTCTCTTTCAGTGGGTCCTGCTAACTCCTGTGCATGGATTTCCTGATACTCCTAAGCCTACTCACCTCCTCCCAGAGGTCTGTCACTGAGCACAGATGTTCCTCGACCTGGGAGGGGCACCTATTACCAAGTCTGAAACTCAGAAGAGAAGAAATATAGACTTAGACTCATGATGCCACCAAGTGACCTGGAGTAGAGATAAGCCATAGAAGGTGATACCTGAATAGGGTCTAAAGATCTAGCTGACCTTCCTGTGAACTGTGCCTGCTTTTTGCCTTGCACCTTCATAGAATGATTATCTGTGGGCAGGAAGGCATCCATTCTCCGGGATCACTTTTTACAGGTATGTTAGGCCAAAGAGAGTGAAAAAATAGTGCTGATTTAAACTGGAGCACTAGTTCTGTTGCAGTTTCACTTGGGTTGAGGTCAGGAGCAATGGAGTAGTAGAGCATAAAGCAAAATGCCACCTCAAGCAACTACTGAGGATCAGTTTGTACTATTGTAAGTCTTTTTTCCAGGAAAACCTGGGTTTAGTAACATCTGAGCATCTGTATATAGCCATAAAGAAGACAGATGTATTTCACAGTTTTATTAATCTGAACCTGCCTTTGATGTAACAACTGATGACTGTAAACAGCCTTCGTCACAGGGCAGCACACTGCTGTATCAGTTACTTGCCATGCCACTAATGTATAGTGTACTGCAAGGGCAAAGGCACTGGGTCATGTGGAATGTTGTGGGCCTGATCAAAGATGATGGGTCATTCATCTCACTCTGATGTGGGATGTGTTGATTTTTGACCCATTGCATCAGGTGCCATCCCAGCTAAAGACCAAATGGATCCTCCACAGCATGGCACCGTCACTGAAGGACAGCTGACAGCAGGACTAGCTAACTATGCTTGAAGAGCTAGAGCTCCCAGTCTTCTTACACCTACTCTTTATTTCAAGGTAAATCAACTTTTTGTTGTTGCTAGAGTAAGAGCTCAGTACCTAGAGGTGTCTGAAAAAGATGGACCTTTGAAAAAATAGTGTGATAATGATTGATTTTATTAAAATGCAACTACTAATTGCCATTCCCTATACATCATCTGATATTTTAAATATGACATGATCAACTGAAACGTTTTATCACTTGCTTGTGTTCATAAGTATTATTTCCATTTATTTTGAGTCATTGTTTCCTTTTGGATTTTGTTTACTACAGTATATAAATTGATCAAATTTACTTGTTCTCATTGAACGTATTTCTTTTCCTAAAAAGGGGAAAATACTTGAAGAATGGTTGAATTAATGTTATATATTTGGTTTATGTACACATAAAATAAAAAATTACCTTTCCCACTAGTATTTTTGTAATTTTAGCTGCAGGATATTTTGAATCTTAATGCATTAGCCCAGTTAGCTTTAGTTCTGTGTACTCAACCTGACCACACCTAGCACAGCTCAACAAAAGGCCAGCATGCAGAAGAAGCCAGGTGTAACATGAATGGTAAGAAACAGTTCCCTGCACCCTGCTAGTGCTGTACACCTGAGTCTGAACTCTGACAGAAGTTCTCCACTGTTGCATCCATTTGAAGTCAATGAGTATTTGACACCTTTGGAACTGAGACCCCAGTGAAGACAACTGATAGACATCTCAGGGATCCCAGTAAGAAAAAAGCACAGGGAAAAAAAATCTACTGTTACAGTGAATTTATACAGCAACCTTTCTAGAAAGTAAAACTTTCTGAAGTGAAGTGTTGTCACATGGATGTTGATAAGATGCCTGTGAAGTCAGGTAAAGCTCTGGGAGTGCTCATCAGCCATCTGTTCAGTGGCTTCCCAGCATGGAGGAAGGAGAAGGCTCTGTGCAGCACTTAGGACAGCTTTGCTCAGGAAGCCTTGCTTATATCTTTGTTTATATGCAACAAGGATATTAAAGAAAAAAAAAAAGCCAAGCAAAAGCTAATGGGCTTTCACCCATTAAAAGTGGAAGTGCCACAAGTGATGTGGAGGGATGTTGACTTGCCCTGAACATTGCTTTAGATTAAAAGGCTTTCTCTTTGATGCTGTTGAGTTCCTCCCCGCAGCACTACCATACGCTGTCACTGCAGAAATCAAACTGTTCCCAGGCTTCAGTTTAATTATACATACACATCTGCCACAGAGGTGAACATCATTAAAAGTCCTGAGACTTAGCAATAGCTACTTATTAGTTACTTATGATTTTTCAAGGTGTGAAGAACTTTTCTAGGAACCAATACAAAATAGTGAGAATAATGAAGATGGAACTGTAGCAAAAATCATCCATGTGACTGCAGACCAATAACCAAAGGCTGATTTTGTATTTCTGGCATTATGGAATATGACAAACTCGGGATTTTTACTGAAAAAAAGGAAACAAATCAAGACTCTGTCTTGCAAATGCTCTAAGTGCCATCTGATAAGCTGCTTTTAGAAAACTGAACTTTTCAACAATAAAGACTGGCTAAAGTATAAGGCACATGATGTCTGTAAGCTCATTTTACAACAAAAACATACTTAAATTTGGAAATTTGAAGGAGTAGATACAATGAGTGTGATGTGATTTGTCTTTTGTTACAGGATATCTTCATCAAAAAGGAGAAGTACAGTAAACTGAAGCTGGAATTTGCCTTGATGTGAAAAAAAAAAAATTTCACCCTAATATATTTGAATACAAAATCTTTTTTTCAGTTCTCAGTGGTTTTTAGTAAAGTCACAACATAGAAACCATCACAGCTCTGATTTCCAGGGAAGCTCATTTTGGAAGGTGGTAAATACAACTTAAAATGCAATGTCTAAAGTTATTTTTCTAATACTGCTTTATGAGAAAATGTAATTCTGATTTTTAAAAAAACATATGGTTGCTACTATACCTCAGCTTATCTATTTAAAGTTAATTAAAATTTCCACATGTTTTGGCCACCAGCTGCTGTACCTTATTACAGTTTGAATGGGCAACATTTGCAGAATTATATGAGGTTGTGTGTTTTATCCTCACATACTTACATGTCATCACAGTATTTTCCTGCTAGCACCTGGCTGAATGGTGGTGGTCGCTCTGTAACACAAGCCAATAACCCCACTCTCCTTTCCAAAACTAATGCAGGCTTATACTGGCTGTCTTTACAAGGAGTGTTAATAAAGAGTTATTTAAAACTAGTAGGAAGATAAAGGAGACTTCAGAAAGTGTGCTACAGCTTATGTGGTGAAATTACTATGAGAAGGGACAGCTGTCAGGCACGTGGGAGAGCTGAAAGCCACTCATGGTAAGAACAGGCTGCATGAAGTATTTATAGGTGGATCTAAGTTGACTCTTATTATTTTTATTATTTTTTAATTATTTCACATTTTAAAAGTGTATGTGGGTATGGAGGTGGGGGGTGTTTATATGTATAGAATATTCTCAGATTCTTGGGTTTTTATAGAACACATCATAAATTGGACAGTGGGAGTTTCGGAGTTCGGGCAGGGAGAACTAGATATCTGGAAGTGGGATGAAGTTGCAAGACCTTATCCAGTGTATGTGCTTAGTTAGATGTGACTTGGTTAGAAGGTTGAGCAGTATTAGTGCTGTATTAATGCTCAACAGAAGTTGAAAGCTTCACTCTGTGAAGAATGAATTTCATCCTGTGGATCCATCAGTATCAGTGTATGAACCAATGCCAATCTGCCGACAGCTGCCCTTCAGGTGGGATCCACTGTGTCTGGTGGGGAATGCTCACAGCATGTGAGGAGCACCAGAAAGTCAAACGTACATGGGGTGTTGTGAAGTGAGGGCAAACTGAGTGAAAGTCCACTGCTTCTCTTTGCTGGCTGTAGATGTGGCTGCGGAAGGCCAACACTGTTGAGTAGGCACTGAATACACATTACTAAGATATATTCTTCAGGTGAGATTTGAAGCCTCATTTTTCTACATGTAGGGGATTTGGTGCCATACTTACACAGAGCACTACTTAAAAGTGAAAGAAGGGAGCATGCAGTCTAAACAGGAAAGTGCATTTTGGTTTTATGCCTCTTCATGTGAAATTTCTGTTTCACTTACGATGTGCTACATATGCTTTATACACTTGAATTCTTGAATTTGCAGCAGTGGTTACACGTGTTTAAACACCAGTGATAATTCTGGATGTTTGGAGCACAGTTAACCATAATCAGCCTCATATTAAACAATTGATAATGCCATATATTTGGTAAAAGTCCGTTTTGTTTACATTAGGGAAAAAGGATGTTTATTTCAGCTGAGAATGCAGATCTCATGTGAATCAACATTAAAATCACCAAGAGATACATAAATGATAGAATGCATAGTTTGCTATATGGAACTAGACCTTCATCTGTTTAGCCTAAAACCTGGTCTTTGACAGAGGTGAGAGACCAGCTCATTTCACATGAGGTCTAGGTGTAACAGCTGAACTTAAATCGGAAAAATGGATTTTAATATTAGTTCCAAGGTTTGCTACCTTTAGAGATTTTTGCTTCTGTAACATGCTTTTGTACACATATGGATCTCCAATATTTTCTTTAAATCTTTCTTTGGATATTTTACTTCTCTGGCATCCTGTATATGTTAGTTTTCTTAACATAATTTCATGCCATGTGAATAAATATTGCTTTTTTTTTTTGTTTTGAGTGTAGATGTTGTCATTTGTATGTTGCAGTCTCTGCTCATAACCTCCAAGCTAAATTTAAGTCCACAGTCTCCTTTTTTGGGGGAATAATTGATTTTTTTTAAAATTGAGGGGTTTCTTTAAAAAAAATCTTCACTTCATGTATATGTCATTATTTATTTGATTTATAAATACTTACTATATTTTTAATTAATAGTAAAATTTCTCTGCTAACTCTAGCATAACTTATTTTTAGGGGGAGGCAGTAAATAAATAGGTAAAAAGGTAAAAATAAATAGGTAAAAAGTGACCTTTCAGGGAGTAATTTTTGCTGACAAGAAATTATGGGTGATGCACCACTACCAGTGGGTAGAGAGTGTTACCTCTACCAATATTTTCTTAACGACAAAACAGTAAGTTGATTAGAGCAAGTTTCAAGTGTAATCTTTAGCAGTGAGAGGAAAAGTACATTTTAGATTTCACTCTTATTAGCTGCACAGAAGCAAAGCAGGTTATATAAAGGTAGCCATCTGCCATCCAGTAAGCTATTAAATAAGTTTCTGCTACCGAATCTTTAATACCAAAAGTGATGTACAAGGTCTATCAAGGACGCCTGTTACCTCAGCTTGAATTTGCAGATGGAAAGTAGTCTGTCTTATTGGTAGTATAGTGGGGTTTATCTGAGCACTGAAAAGTCAGTAAAAAGAAACCTTTCCAGGATTACTTTTTCCAATATACTTTTTTTTAAAAAAAGCACTATCAGCTTACACATCAGCATTACTGAACAGCCAGTGCTTCACTACAGATGGCTCAAGTGCTTTTACCCTGCAAGATATTTCAGTCAAAATTAATTGGGTATCATGGCAGAAAAAATTACCTCATTATCACAGAATTCTAGGAACCTTAAATACAAGTAAAATTCCTCTTGTGATTTGTCTGTAGAAAGATATTATCTTAGTGCTCTCATGATTTTTGTTTTCTTTCTAGGCTCACCTTAGAAAAATAAATAATAAAGCCAGTACTACTCTTCCAGATAGATTCATTTTTTGAATGAAAGAGCAGCCTTCCTATTACATATCTCAGTTTAAGCCCCATTTCTGTTTCTGACAAAACAAATGAATTCTTTGTTATTGGTTTTTAGTCTTACCTATAAAGGTCCACAGGATCACTTCTTTTTAACCTGCTATTAAACTGAGCTTTTTAATGAAAGCTATGCTGAAAGCTGGTATTTTAAAAAATGTGACCCAATAGCCTTTGAAATGCTTCTTTTTATTTAATACTTTGTAAGGTTTTTAACATTGTGCTGCATAAGAACAGTGTTTACAATGAGTGTTTCAAATTATCCCCTTTTATAAAAGAGATATGCAGAGCTTTAAGAATTTACAAGCTATAGCAGTTAAAATTCATGAGGAAGCAAGTTGTCAGTCAGTCAATAACTAAGGAAAAGGAGACAAGTACTTGTGTAAAAGAGCTATCCATGTCTGGCACTTGCTAACTATGACCAAAAACCAGGACAGTATCAAAACAAGCAATCCTCACAAGACTTGGCCACCTTATCTAGACTGATGAAACAATTATTTTTCTCCAGGCTTTTCTTCTAAAAAAATCTCTTGTATTATTAGGTTTTGTTGATGGGATGTTCTGAATGCTACTTCCTAAAGGTGCGACTGCATTTGACACATCAATACCAGGTCATTTGGTGTCTTATCCAATGTCCAGCAAGACATTTGGAAGTCCTTTTGCTTAGTTCTTTTAATTTCAACCTAATCCCATGCTGTTTGTAAAGTATGGCAATGATCTCAATAGCTCCACTTGCATATATATATATGTATGTGTGTGTATATATATATATATATATTTCTATGTATTTTTTCTTAGAAATTATCCCTTGTGTTTTGTGTTTTCACCCCTTGTGTGTAGAGATTTTCCATATCTATCAATATTATCTGCAGACCTGAATGAGAATGGGAGCATAGACACCACTTAGCCTCCACTCTTTATGCATTGGAAAAAGCTGCTAACATTATTTTTTGTTTATTTCAGGTTTCTTTTCTCCATGGAAAACTCCAAAGCCTGTAAGTTCCCTCTCAAAATTATACACATTGAGTTCATAAGATGACAGTCATTCAAAGCAAATTTCTGTAGGCTTTCATCTAACCGTCCTGTTTCCAGCTCCTGAGATGCCCCTCAGCAGTGCCCCAGCTGTAGGTGACACAGCCCCGGGGGTGGCCTCACTGGTAAACTCTGAAGGTCTGCTCACTGCCAGCAGTGCTCTGGAGCAAGGAACACCTCCATGTTAACATGGGTGTCAAGAACCAGAAATGCAGTGGCTTAAAAAATAAGGGTCTGGAAGAGAAGGCAGCAGAAGGCCCCAGAAATGAGGCCAGTCAAGTCTTCTAGTTGGCAAATTCTTTGAAATTACCAGAATGCACTTTTTCTGGTTTGCAAGTGTCTGTGGTTTAACATCCTCAGTGATTGTTATTCCTTCCTTCATGGTAGATCTAGAGCTGCAAATAGTCACACTCAAGTGAGAGCAGGACTAGATAACTTAGTGAGGTGCCTTCTAATTAACTTTTCTGTGTTTCTGTGATTTTGAAATTAAAACCCTATTTCTACTATAAGACTGTAAGAAATTATGGTACTTATTCAGTTGGCACCACATTATATAATTTTCGAAGTTATGCCAACATTCACATATAAAAACAAATGTTAGGCTACTATTGTTGGTTGTCTGGTTTATCTTATCATTGAGGGGGTTTGGTGGTGTTTATTTTTTTTTTAACTTGGGGTTTTTATTGAGACTTTAAAGACCTTAAAGCAGTGCTTAACTCTCATAAGAGGTGTGTAGAGGAAAATAGAGCCCTAAGTGTGCCTGAAAGCTTCTAAGAGCAATAGGAATAACAAAGCAAAGTCTTTTAAAGGACTTAACAGCTTTCTTATTGAGAGGCAGGCAGGTGAAGTATGTTGAATCCAAACAACTTTGTATACTCTCATATGAGATCATGTCATGCTTACTAATACCAAAATAGTTTCTGTAGCCTGTCAAGTACAAGGAGCACTTAATTAATCAGCTGATGCAACGAGACTGTTTGAGCTTGTGATGTTTCTGATGTAAAAGTCTAGGGGATGTATGCAATACACTGGAATAAGCATTGCATAAGTTTCTGTATTCATCTACGTAGCAGGACATTTGAGAAAATGAATCAGACTATTGAGGCCTAGCTTGTTCTCACCATTTTTAGATTCCTGTCTCTCTGGAGCATTCAACTTTTAATCTCAGGTAAAAAGTGATGAAATAGAGAACTTGGAGCTTACTTGGTAAAGATCCACTTTCAAAGACCTCCTGTTTTCCATATTTAGCTTCTTTATGCACACATCAAATCTATAAATACCAGCATATTGTTGATGGTTGTCTGCACGGTTTTGTTACATAAACAGTGTAGTAGTTCATGCTCAAGTAGAACTTGCCAATAATCAGAATGTAGAGAATCGACCCAAGAGGTGCTGTTTTTCAAGCACTGATCTGATGAAACCAGGGATCACAGAATAACAAACTCTGTTGTGTGCAGATACCATGCTTGAATGCAGGGTAAGTGTTCACAGCTACTCAATTTTGGGGTACTCTCAGAAAGAGATTTTACAGATGATTAACCAAGTTAAGGTAGTGTGCATTCCTCTGTCTGTCACCACTTTTAACTGGAGAAATAGTCAGACATAAATTTCTGGTGTCCAAGACATGAAGATAAGATTGAAGCCCTGTGCCTCAGCACTGAGTGTCTGCAGACAGTCTGAAGCAGTAAGCCCAGCACAGGAGGTTCAGAAAGCCTCCCCAGCACCACAGCACAGCCCTTCGCTGTGGAACAGCAAAGGAAAACAGAGTAACCTGGCCTGACTGATATTTCCTCTGGTTTCTGTGTATGTAGTCCATATATTATATATCATATATGATATGATTAGTGCGAAACTACCACGAGCAATGTCACCAAACCATTACCCCAACTTTGATTTCATGCCCTGCACTACATGCCATGCTTATTCTCTTCCAAGAGTTCCTTCATCTGTGAGTTGGCATTATGATAACTCACATTATGGAACATTGTGTGACTGTTTAACTAGTTGATATGGGTTTGGGAAATATAATTCCCCTACTGTTTACCTGCTTATGTAGCTAATTATTTTATCAATATGATCAAACGTTTTGCTCACTTTTTAACTTCACACTTGAAGATTTAGAGCTAACCAGCAAGCAAGAATTAGACATAAAGCTTCCAGCAGGATTTTGCTAGTTGATCTCCAGTTTCCTGTCCTTTCTCCACAGAAAAGTTTGCTCATCAAAGATAATTATATTTTCTTTTCTCTTTTTAAATCTTTCTTTAAATATTTTAATTGTATCCAGTTTCACATTTTGAAAGAGGTAAGTGATCTATTTCCCCAGCACTGTCCAGGAAATTAGGAAACTTCCACTTCTGTATAGACAGGGCCTCACAGGTCTTTCAGCTTCAGAGTGATATGTAGATAGTTTGGTTTCACTGACTTGTTTTTGAGATTCCTCAGTGAAAGTAAAACCTAAACATATTTGTCCAGTAATTTCCTTGGTCATAAGGAACTTGAATTGAGCCCAGTTCTCCTTTCCTGTTTAGACATAGGGGTCATAATTGGGTTTGTCACTGTATTGCACAGGATCTACATATCTATAGTGCCCTCTTATATCACATCCTAGTTGCCATCTTTTGTATCTCACTGAAAATAATTGTGTCTTCCTTGAACAACGTTGGCAAGTATTGAATACAGTATTCCATGTCTACATCATTAGTATTTAGCGAACTAATACTTTCCTTTCTCAACCTCAATATCACACCCAACAGGTACTAGTGCTTGAGAGTCATCCTGCCATTGACTGAGATACCTGGATATTTCTTTTCTTCATTGTTCTGAATGAACCAGCCCTATTTACTGCTGAAACTCTTGATAGAAGCACAGCTTGAATTATAACATTTCTCTGTAAAGGCTGAGGTCCTCAACAACTTGAAATGGCCAATACCCACAATCTGTTTATTCTTAAATATGAAACTAAGAAGGTCAGATCTCCTGGGATGTGCAGCATTATAGTTAGTCAGCATGTTCACCAGGAGGACTCTAAAACATCTGTAGTCCACACATAGTTGGTGTGGAAAAAAAACTGGTGCCGTTAATCATCAGAACAGAGAGCAAAGCCTACCTGCTGAGCCAAACAGCTTCTGAAACCCAGGAGCTAAAGACAAATGATAATCACAGAATTTGTAGGCCAAGCTTGCTGTAAACCTGCAGTAAGGCTCTGATGATACAACAATAGAAGTCGGTGGAATTTACAGTTTGTTTCCAAGAGGCAATTTTTGTGTAAATAACATTGTTGGGTTACATGTGAGAACACACTGTTCTGGAGGCTTTACAACCCTTGTCCTCAGGAGGAGGGAAATACTCATTTCCTGGGATAAAAATTTGTGTTTTGTTTAACTTAGCCTCTTCAAATAAATTTCCTAATGCAATGTAATTAGTAGCCAGCTTCTTCAAAAAGAAAGTTGCAGGTCTTCAAGCCTTCTTTTGCACCACTTATCCTATCTCCAAGCTTGAAGTACTTGTGAGACTGTTAAAGACCATTTTGGAAAAAGGATGGATTGAGGTGTCTTTCATGCACAGACAATATGCTGTTGTGTACTTTTTTCCTGTAAATGATCTAGAGAGTTAAACCCCTTATCCTGTGCATGGACACTTGGTTGGATAATGCCAATTTAGTTTTTGATAGAAGAAAGGAACAATAAGAAATTAGAAAGTCTCTATCAAACTAATGCTCTCTTTTCTCTCATTGTGTTCTGTATTTTAGCTTTGAACACTAGGTGCTCAAATGCCTGCTGTAATAATTTTCTCTTTGGCTTTGATTTTGTTTTGTTTTGGGATTTTTTAATCTTCAATTGAGGCTATAAATTCTGCTCCCAGTTCCAGTAATCTGCTTCCCCTGGGCAGCTGGCTATTGTCATGCATTCCCAGGAGACACAGCATCAAGATCATTCCCTTGCTGCCCAGGCTGGCCTTTCTTTGTTAAGCACTACTTTCAGTTCTGTATTTTGATGAATCTGATAAATTCTGTCTTCACAAACCCACATATTCCACTGTTAGCAGAATAATTTCCAGTAGCTCAGCACATTCTGTGAGAGGCATTCCACATGCTTCAGAATCGTATCTGAGAATGATCACATCTTCCTATGAGCAACAAATTAATAAGGAAATATAACCAAGTCATTTTATAAACGTCACAATGCACACCTTTCGTTTCAAAAGGCAGAAAATGGATTTGCTAATTTTACAAAACACGCCTTCAACAGAAATCACTGTCTTTGGTGTCATTGTGAGTCATGGTTTTTGGAAAATGTCACCTTTATTCTCTGTATGTTTTTATTGCAGATGATGGAACGATGGGAGAATCAAGGCAGCCCTCAAACAAGTGTGTCTGCTCCAGCTATGCCACAGAATATTCCCTATCCTCCCGCTCTTCACAGGAGTTCATTTCCTGATTCAACAGAGGCCTTTGATCCACGGAAACCTGACCCATATGAGCTGTATGAGAAATCAAGAGCTATTTATGAAAGTAGGCGTAAGTGAAAGTCCTGCTGACCATTTAGTATTTTAAGCTTTAGCCTGTGAATATGTCACTGTTGATGTAATTTTCTGTAATTATCTTTTGTAATTTAAAGAAAGAAGCTATAAACCCAGTAAATAGAGGCCATTATAAATGATTCAAAAATTCCACACTTACGTATTTTCCTGGATCCTGCCTAGATTCTGAGGTTTGACTTTCATAGGTTTTCTTCTTATATTTTTGCTCTCCCCATTTTGACTGTGAAATCCTTAGTGAAACACAGCGTATGTGCCACCACATTTTACTGTGCTATTTTTCTTCACAGTTAACCAATAGGAAGAAGTGAATTTATTAATGAAAAAACAGTTTCACTTACTTTCACTTTGAGGTGAAGTTTACTAAGGAAATTTCAACTGTATTTGTTTTTAAAATAATATCTTTGGCAAGTTTTCACTTCATCCTTTGTAGTTAGAAAGTAACCCATTTCACCAAGTACTGTTTGAAGACCTATACGAAGCAGTACTGAGCCACAAAGATTTCCATCTTGATTTAATTTGTCATGTTTTTAGGGAATATATCATATATATTTCACAACAAGGGTATTTGTTCCTTTCATAGAGAACATTTTATCTAAAAATATTTTTCTAAATTGTTTGGAGCTTTTGTTCTTACTTCTTAAGATCAATTCTTAAGAAGAGTTTATTTTTTTACTGAAAGCTTTTTCATCATAGTCATTACTTGCACATGCCACCTTTCAATTAATTTTCTTAATTACTTGAGCCTGTAGATCAAATTATATTATAAATTACACATAAAATATTGCAACTGATCCAGACTAGCCCATTAATATTAGTTGACCCCAGAGGTCTGGAATGTACAAACTTCTCCAGCATGCAAAGGGATAGTCTGAAGGAAATACATTGTTGTCCCCAACACTGGGTTGATGCCCTTCTTATTTGACTTGGCTTTTATACATTAGTTACAACATCAGCATCTCCTCTTTGACTTTAGTGTTTCCAGTACCAGCAGAATGGAGATGCTGGAGGAACACCACAGTTCATTTTACATCAACTCTAAGTGAGCTCTAATCTTGCTGCTAAATTGCAACTCATATTCAGTTCTTTGCCACTGTGGCCAGTGCCACCATCTTCTGCCTCTCTGGTCCTACTAGGGATTCTCACCCTAAAACTTACTTTCCATAGTACAGACTGGTTTTGGTTGGTTGGTTTTTGGTTGGTTTTTATTTGTTTTTTGGGAGGTTTGTGGGTTTTTATTTTATGATTAGGTGCCTGAAAATAATTTCCCAAATTTAAGTTCTTAAATTGTGAGCTTTCTTGAGGACTACCAAATATCTTATTCTCCCAAAATACGGGTTTGAGAACTTATTTTAGAGCCCTATAAAAAGAATTTAATCTTCAGTTATACGCTGTTAGGCATAGGAACTAAGCTTTTCAGTGTATTTACAAACACCATGTGGTCCATGCTGGCTGGTATTTTATTAAATATTATTTACTAATGTAGTATCTTCCTCTGCTCCAGATGTTATTATTGATTGGACAGGATTCTCAAGGCAATGTACAAAGAGAGGCTATAATTTTGGAAGTCTTAAAACTCTCTGAAGTATGGATCAGGATACTGTGTGGAGTGGGCCAAATTGGCTTGGAAGAAGTAGAATTAGCTATGGAAAAAGTTTTGAAGTTTTCGCACATCTCTCATCTTTCACTTTCTCTTGTGGAGTAAGTGCTAGAGTAAAAAATAAATAAAATATTTGCCTGAGCTGAAATGCTATTCCCCAAAGTGCAAGCATTTTGTTTATGATAAAGGGAAATAAACCATTCCATAGTTAACAAGGGGTTTATCTAGTTCAGTACCTCTGCCGAAAATACACTTGGTTTCATATGCTACTTTAAGAAAAGGAAAACCCTTGGCAAATAACCATTTCCCATATGGATAGCTCCTGGAGGTGAAGTAGTTCAGCAAAAATCTGTACTTTCCACTCAACAGAATCAGAATCATCTTCTGTTGTTACAGTAATCAAGCCAAGAGCGCAGACCGGAATATAAACTCATTGAAATTGAAACTGCATTGAAACAAATCTCTGTAAGACAATTAAGAAGAAGTTATAAATGCCACATATAGAGATAAGATACATATTTATACAGCATCTTCTTTCATCTTGATCTCCAATATGAGGAGTTCTATATTAACAGAATTGCCTAAATGTTAATGAAAGCAAATAAGCTCAATCCATGTTTGCCCTCCATAAACCATGGGAGTACAGATCTGATGTCATCTACAAAGATTGGCTTACCCTCCAGAAGATTATATATTGCACCACAAGATATATGATACCAATCAATAAAATAACTAAGTGGTTTATTATGCATGGGTCCCTTCTGTGAGTTTTCTGAGCACTTCTTTGACCAATATGAACTCTAATCTTTTACTGGTATAATCTACTGTGTTCAGGAGTATATGCTACACCACAGGAAGAGCTTCTGACTGGTAGGTTGGAGTTATGCTAAAGCCTGAGTTTCAACTGTATAATTGCATTTCAGTTCTCTCCAAGAGGCAGCTGGATATTGTATATGAGTCTTTTTCAACCAGCTACCAAAAAAAAAATTAAAAAACAAGGAAGTGAGGGATGGAAAGCAAGATTGCAGTAACCACTCTTCCCAGATTTCCAGCAGTGTCCCATCTTCCAGCTAATCCTGAAAACTTAAACTTGTTCTCTTACTACAGGATGAATTTGTTCTCTTCTTTGGCATTTTCTCAAAGCATTGATTCCACAGTTCCCAACCAGTTTTTGTCTGCAATCATTCATATCCCTTAGTCATAAGTAACTGCCTCCAAGGACCTCTTTTCTCCCTGACATTTTTCTTTCATGAATGCCGTAAGCACACACCTTCACAAATTCGATTTGTCAAGCCTTTGATTGCTTTTATTCTCTACATAGTGTTACTGTTTCCTGAAGAAAGAAACAACAGGAAGGAAATCCATTACTGAGTCAAGTAATTGTCATGTCATTTGAGTATGCAGGAGGGAGAGTTTCAAGACAATACAGTTTATACCATATGGCAGTGTCAGATTGGTTGTCCTTGGTAAGGGCATACCCTAAAAGTGCACAGGAAGAGTTCAGCTGCTTCATTTTTTATGTATTTCTTCTCTCAAAACAAGTTTGTCTTATCTCCTTACAAGACCTTCTTTTCATCTTCATCTTCTAAAAATAAGGCAAAGAAGTGAACAATCATGACCTGGAAAATTCAAAAAGAGAGTGCTAGACTTTTGTTTCTCTCACAGTGAGTCTCTGTTACTAAACAGTTCATTTTTGTCCTGCTATAGCTCTGAATTTCTGCAGATCCTTTTATTAGAGGGTCTCCCTGCAGTCAGCAGCCACCAGGACCTCATCAAAGCCTCCTGCTCCCCAGTCAGGGAGCTGAGCAAGTTACGCATCACAGTGGAGTTCTGTGAGGAGCACAAGCGACATGACTCAAAGCAGAGCAGAAACCTGATTCACAAGGGTTTGCTCCAGCTCATCCCTACCTAATGGTAGCAAGAAAGAGGCTTCAAGCATGAAGTTTCAATGAAAAAGGATGATTTTCATTCTAGAGGAAATATGAAAAACCTGCAAGACCCTGTGTGGTAGGGAGATTTCAGTTTTTAATGACCACATATGAATTACAAAGAACTACTGCTCCTGCATGGGAAACAGTTTTATAGAGACAATCAGATGGTGCATTAGTACAAAACCAGAGTGCAACTCTATTTTGTAAAATTGTTTGTTACGAGTTAGCTGTTACCTCCCAGCTCTTGTCTCTGAGCTGTCATCTGCCTCTGTTGTCACCCATGAACTGTGCTCAAAGCTCCAAGCAGCCAAAAAAAGCGTAAGGTGTTTCCAAGGATTGAGGAAGATTACAATCCAAAACAACTGCTGAAAAGCAAAAGAAGGGAAATTGTTTTCTGCTTTTTCCCTGTTTCTCTCTGTCTCTGTTTTTTTTTCTTTTCTTTTATTGCTTTGCTTTTTTAACTCTCTTCCCCCCTTCCCTCTTATTTCTTCTTCATGGTGAAGAGAACCTAGCCGAGTTTCTGATGACACTGTTTTGCTAAACTCAGAAACAGAGGAGAAAACCTGCTCAAATAACTGGATACTTTTTCCTTTTTTTCCATTCAACTATTGATTCTAGGCAAATCCTTTAACTCCTTTCTCCTTAAGAAAATTAACAGATTGTAAGTGACAGTGTGATTCTGCTGATAACCATGAAGTTAGGTACAGAAGCGAGAAAATGGAACATCAGGCCAGGAATTTCCTATTAATGAAAAATAGTTATGACTTGATATGCAGCAGTTGTGACTGGAGCTCCATAGTTATCTTGGAAGAACTCATTCTCCTGAATTTTACATTTTTGCCTTTAGAAATTCTCCTTATCCTCTCTTATTTTTTATAGTGAACTCTGTTTATTGTAAATTCACAGTTTCTAACAAGCTTTGTTCAGAGGCCCCTGTAGGCAGACATTAGTCAAACAGGAGACACAAAGCTGTTGGGAATCATAATGACAAAATATTTCTCTAGTTATAAAATGTATAAAAGGAATTTGGCTTTCTAGTCCTCTATGGAAAGCAGTGAAATAAAACATTTCTTACAGTGCTTAGGTTACATTTTTCCTTCAGTTAGCGTGATAGCCAAGACTGGTGATGTGACACAGAAATGCCAGTAGGAAGAATGAGAAGCCAGTGATAAGCTCTCATTAAAAGTGAAATCTGAACAATTACAATTTCACCTTTCACTGGAAGCACAAAGGTTACTTTCTTCAAAATCTCCCATGTTATTTTCTCCTCTGACCACAGTATTGTGAATTTCCCAAGTCCCTTTCAAATCTATCAGCTGGTTTATGCACTATAATTTTTTTTTGCTGCCAGAGATTTAGACAAATTGCAGAAGAACCAAAAAGCAAAATTCACCAACATGTGTGAAATATGTAAATAGCAAATATATTGCCATAATTAGCTTCCATAAAATAAGGTGTTTTCTTAATGCAGATTTATAAATACCTTTCTCTAAGGATTAGAGATGAGCATTTCAGTTCATAGCCACCTTTCCTCCTTTCCTCTGGAATATCACTGCAGGTATTCAGCACAGGTATGAGTTAAGGTAGGAAAGATTTGTCAGACAGCACTATACTGACTCACAATGTGTAACTTTGGAAATACAAGTCTTGCAGAAAATACTAAGGCAATCAGGGTTTTCTTAAATTTGATAATCATGGAACATTAAAAAAAAATTAAGTGTCAAGAACTGAATGCTTTATCACCTGAGGGGTTCTATGGTGAGTCTACAGCTAAGCAGAATTTTTTTGCAGTGCTTGTTGGCTGAAGAGCTACACAGTTACATGCTTAAAAACTGAAGGAAGTTTTTTTACACAATTGTTACTACAATTTTTTTCAGACAGTATTTTCCTGACAAAAAAAAATTGGTTCTAAAATTTTTTCCCATTTTTGATCATTTCTAGTCTAAAAAAATTCACATTTTGTTTATGGTGCTTTAAAATATATGTATACATCTGTGTGCAGATGTATGTATATGTTGAACTAAGATAACATTCTGAAGTATTATATACAGGGGCATTTTGTATGGGTAAAGGGTTTCAAACTATAAATTAGAAAATCTTGTTCCAGTTTCAAATCTTCCTTGAGCTCAGTTTGCCATATCTTTCAATATTTCTATTCACTACTTAGTGCCCCTTATGTCAGTAAGTCATGCCTGCCTTCACTTAGTAAATAAAAGGATTGGGAAATTGCTAATTAAGAGGTATTATCATCAAACTGCTCGTTGATGTAGAGTATGAGCAACTGAGTTATAAGAAGGTAATCTCTCAAAGCAATTACCAAACAGCCCAAGCTGGTGTTTTCATTGCATCTATTGCTACCCAAAGCATAGAGAAGGTCTAAGAACTTACATCACTAAATTAATGTAATCCTTTCTTTTTTAGTAAGAGATGATACATAATAACAGGAGAGGAAATTTAGCAGACTAGTGTTGAATAGTTTTGTATTGTTCATCACTGCAGAAAGAGTTACTCACCATGACAAAATGGATTTGTTGCTTACAAGAACTGACAGTGAAACCAAAAGCATTTTCAAATGGAATTATGAGTGTATCATCATCACAGTACCATGGATGTAAAATGATTTTGATTGCTGGGTTGCAAAGTAGGTCCCAAATGACCTCTGCTAATATGAAGTGTCAGTTTTACAGCTGATGGCAGTATTAAAGATGCAGGATTCCTTTCTCTTGAAAAATTTACACTTTACTAAAAGGTATACAAATAGATTTTGATCTGCAAAGTGGCAGCCTGTACTTAAGAAGTCAAAGTAATAGCTGAAGCAAACTGACTTGCAGACATTGGGGTTGGCCACAGGTGCATGAGCGAGACGGGTTCTGCACTGCTGTGTGCTGTGTCAAACTGCTGCTTGCACTGCTGAAAGGGCACTGCATGTGATCACAGGCATTCTTCTCGTGTGTGAAACTCCTAATTGTCTAAAGCATGGCTAGTACTGAGACGCTGAAATCTTCCAGTGCTAGTTTTGTTCCATGTGTTTAGCATTCAACAAAGTCTGATCCAGAAAATAACACAGTGTGGAAAATAAATATTATCATACATACCTTTCATGAGCATAATTCTCCCTCCAAAGAAAACCAAAGGCTCCGCTAGTGCAAATAAGAATATCCTTTTGTCATGTTGTGGGTGAATTGTGCTCCTATGGCTTTATCTTGACAGCAAAGAAACCTGCTATTTGTACAACTGATTTCATTTAAATCAGAATTATGTCCCATGTCCTGTCTATTGCTCACCTGTTTTCACAAATATTTTGCAGTCTTCAGTTTAAAAACTGTGTGTGTAATTTATTTTAGACTAGTCATGAAGGCAGATGTGCAAGCTTTATGCTGTTCTGTCTTCTGATAACAAAACTAATCTTGGCTTTGCCTTTATCTGATGTGTAAGAAATCATAGAATGGTTATCATAGAATGGTTTGGGTTGGAAGGGACCTTAAAGATCATCTACTTCCAGCCCCTAGATCTTGATGTATAGCAAGATTCTTCAAAATGCACAGCTGCATCCTCATTCTCCTGAGCCCATAGAGTTGTCCCCATGATGGAGATTTATTATTCCTGTTTCAGTTATATACAAGTAGTAATTCAGAAGACTTCTTAGTTTTACTTTTCCAATTCTTGTTTCGAGGACAGGTGAGCCGAATTAAAAAAAATTAAATCAGCAAATTTACCAAGTTTTATTATTTATTCAAAGTCTATTTTGTAATTATTTCATTACATGAAAGTCTATAACTACTCATGGCAATGCAGCTGCAGAAGTTCAACCAAAAAGGCTTCATGTGGAGAATATAGAAGTGTGATGTCATCGTTTTAAAACTTTCTCCAATTTGGGTGCCTGTTCATGGTGGTAGTGTTGGGTAGTCTCATCTCTTTGTCCTGACCTCTCCAAAATTTCCTTCTGCTGCCTCATTTCCTATGAGGTGGAAGCAGGACGTTTAGAATATTAAAAAAATTAATCGATTAAAAGTTCAGAAAATGTCAAGATTAATTTAGTAATAAGTAAATGGGAAGTTTCAAATCGTTGTATGTAAGGGTTATTTTCTGATAAAAACTAATTGAGAGATTTTTGTAAAACCAAGCTTGCTAGAGTCTTTCAGTATCCTGGTGAAATTACTGGTTCAATCAGTTTGTTCTTAGTCGATGAGAGACACCAGGATGTGAATGAATTGTGTGCATCCTGCTTGGCTGAGGAGCAAACATACCAGTCCTTCCTCTTCACTTGGAAGTTGCTTTTCTGTATGGCTTTGAGCCCAGAATTTGTGAGTTTTGAAAAACACTAGTTATGTCTCTGCATTTGACGTGAGGAGACATTGCTAATTCAGTCCCTTCTTGCATGTTAAATGTTCTACACAGATCGTTCCTCTTTTGAAGTTTTCTACTTGTTGGTAACAATTTCTTTGTCACATGAGCCCAGCTCTCTAGAGTTTATATTCTGTTTTTCAAAGTGTCAGTGACATAATCACAATATCCTGTACTGCTCAGAGACCCATACTGCTGCCAGCAGATTCTTCCTAAAATGAGCATTACATTGCTATGGTTACCCAAACCACAAGTCTGCACTTAGGTTTACTTTTCTGGTGATGATACATTTAAAAATTTTCAGTCTTGATTCAGCATCTTCAGCATTGTACAGGTCCAAGTTTCTTGCATGTGAATTCCTAAACTACCATGAAAACACATGCTAGATGCTGAATGCTTGATTAGAAGATGATAATTAACACCTTGAGACTCTACATGAAGTTCAGCAAGGCAGAGGAACAAAAGCCATATGAGACCTCATGAGATCAGCTTTGAGGAAAAATACCTCATTGACAGTCACTTTTGCTTGATCACAAACAATAGTTCCCAAAAAAAGACTCTGCTAACTTATTTAGAATAGAAGACTGTCTTAACAGAGTAAGTCAGCCCCTAATTTGTCGTGGTGGTGTTTGCTGCTTGAGGCCAATTCTGGAGGGTATTAGGGCAACTGCAAGCAGAAATGGAAACACAGAATGACCCAGTCTCACAACAGCTCCAAAGAGCAATTCTAGCTGAGTGACCAAGAGAAAAAGCTTGTGGTTTTTCAAACCTAAAAGCTTATTGAGACTATCAGGATGAAATTACTTTCTATACATTAAAATCATTCTGTGTCTTTTAAGAATTCCATTAAAATCTTGGAAGGCTGTGAGTAAAAAAATCATTTCTCCAAGTTTGCAGCGGAGCAGCATCAGTTTCAAAGGTTTATGTTTTCAGGAGTTGTGCTGGTGGAATATTTTACATTTAGATAGCACCTCTTACTAGAAGGGTCCCAAATCACTGTACAAAGTCTGAAGGAATTATCTCCTTTAACCATCAAAATAAAGACATTTAGCTACCTATAAACTGAAACAGCATAGCCCACATGACACAACTCAACACAGAGGGAGAACACAAATACAACAGGAACACCAAACCCAAAGGGATGTTCCCATCCAGTGAACCTAAATTTGGACAGCTCACGGCTATTTGTGTAAATATTTTTACCAAAAGAGTCATAGACATTCAGTGGCTTCCATCTCCATTTCTGGGAAAATGTCTTTGCTCTAGAGCAACTTGTTGAATATTGTCTCAAGAGAGCTGTGAGTTAGTCAGCTCTGCCATGGCAGTCCATGCTGCCCTGGAGAGGCAGTCCACCTGAAGGCAGGTAGCTTTAGTCCAAACTCTTCCAAAGTGGTACGCAGCTTCCCATGGAGAGGAAATAGTCTTGTTTCTCTCACCACATCCATGGATTTCCAGAAGGCTTAGCCAAAATTTCTGGCCTGCAGTACATTCTCTGGCATCCTTCTGCCTGAACTACCTACTTACAGTATTCCGTACCTGTCCTCCTTCTGTCTCAGGAAGATAATATATACTAATAGATTGCATCTCTGCCCTACAAATGCTGATCTGAAAGACCTTACCCTGTTTATACCATGAAAAATGCATGGTATGATATTCTGGTTTAGAGTCACATGAATGTGTCAGTGTTTTATTTGCCCTTTTGTTGTGGGTAGGCCACCTCTAGTTTGGAATATTTTGCAATTCACTCTGGATACTGATAAGATAATAAAACATAAATTCTTATTTGGAGTATTTCAAAATAACCAAAGAGGCTTGACTGAATCCAGCCATGGACTCATTCCAGATTCCTCTAATGTGAGCTAAGTAGTTTTATGTGAAAAAAACCAGTTGTTTGCTGCATTTCATCTAGTAAAATGAAAATACTTAGAAACTACCTGCATGAAAAATGTGTCAAAAGGATTTACCTGCATATGCCTTCATGTGCAATCAGTTGTTGTTATTGGCAATGTGCATCCCTCTAGCAAACTCTTGCTCTTCTTGATGATAAAAGACATTTGGCAATTGTGTTGTATAAGGGCAGTGGTCAAGTCTTATAAACACAGCCATTAGACTTTCTCTTTTATTGCTGTATTTGAACAAGCACAAACATTGTCACTAATTTTCACAGTTTAAAACACACAACTTCATCAGAACCTATGTTATTTTAAAGAAACATTACCATCTTACCATCTGTCTCACTTTGCTTAGAAATGGGCAGGGAGGCCTTCTTCTAACAGGAATATGTACAGGTACCACCGAGAAAGTGAGGAAGGAGGGGAGGAGAAAAAAATTGCAAGACAAAGTAGAAATTGCACTTTAGTAATTCAAAACACAGCAGAGAAATTGATGCTGCATCTTTAAATAACTGAGAAATGTATTTCATCTTTGATTCCCCATTTTCCTATTCAGAACAAGTGCTGCCCAGGACTGGTTTTCGAGCGGATTCCTCTGGCAAGTATTCTTCAGCCTTTGTTGTTCTGTAAATTAGTTGTCCTTCATTTTATGTTTTACTTATCCTTCTTTCTTTTACCATTTCCCCAGATAATGGCCAGTCATGACTGCCCAGTCACCATTTTATTTTGTGTGATCCTTGTGGGGTTATAGAATGCTTACTCTAAATCTTTTTGTAATGGATTTGCATTTTGAGAAAGGAAAAACATTTTTTTCCCTCAGCCAGGATTTGTGTATGTTTTACTGTGTTTTATGTGTACTTTCATGCATTAGTGTTCAATCTTTAGCATAAAAATGTATCTATAACTCATGCCCAAATCTAAGCTTAAGCAATACTTTTTTGTAAAATTGAATTTAATTCTATCTACTTTGTCTCACCAGATCCCTGCTCTCATACATATATTTTGGGCTGTAAAAGTGTAAAAGCAAATCTTTCAAAATTGGAATATTTTGGGGGAATCAACACTGGTCTTGTAAAACAGCAATGGACTTCTTTAAAAACCAGCAACATTTGATTTTCCAATATGATTGTGTTAAATGAACAGTTAAAACAAGCATCACACACACACACAGACACACACACACAAAAAAAAGAGACTGTCTTGGCAATCCCACTAAAGTCTTTTTTGAGTCCTGCATAGGTTGGACAGAGATCATAAATTAAATATGATATTGGGTGGGTTTGCATACCCCAGTAGGATTTATACATTGGTAAACTCTCTTAGCACATCAATCCTTTTTTCTTTTTTTCCCTTGATGCTTTTCATGCTGAAGTCTTTATTTGCCAGCTTTCCCCACTATAAATATCAAGAGGAAATATGTGTGGTTTTTTAAAAGCTACTCCCATTGCAGACCAGCAGACTCATGATTGTTTTCAAGCTTTTCACATCTTTCAAGAGCATCTGAAACATAGATGAAGTTATTGTAGTTTTGTGTCAATCACAATTCACAATTTATAATGATTTATATGAAACAAAAATCTTCACCATCTTCAGCAAAGGAGTCCTAATTAGTTTTTCTTTTTAGCAGGTAAGTTGAGTACACTCAGAAAGACTGTAAAATTATCACAACAAAGCTCTTCATCTTTGCTTTAATTGCAATATAGAAGAGATTTAATAAAAATAATTCCATTTCAACCTTTACAGCAGCATCCCAAACACCAGGTTTATCACTGTAAAATCACAAAGCACTTGTTCAGCTTGACTCACACAGAAATCAATCATCTTCAGGGATATATTCTCTCAACATTTAAGAAACAATTGCATGTGTGCTTATCAGTGTGTAATTCACCCAGCTATTCAGGTGAAGAGAGGACAGAAAGCTAAGCTGAGAGCTGATAACCACATCTTCACCTGTGAGATCTCACTGTTGTTCAGTAATAATCTATTCTGGTACCATTACATTTAAAGCCAATTCCCCATCGTCCAGGAAGCACAAAGCAGAATTTCCCCATGCTCTTCCCCATCCTCACTGTGCAGCATGATCAGATCACAGCATGTCCAATACCCTTCTCAGATTCATGGAGGAGCCAGCTGATTTTATAACATAGCAAAGTGAATTGGCATGGGGTTTTTTCCTTCTAGGCCAAATAATCAGTTAAGAAAGTTTTTCTTTACACAAAAAGGGAGAAACTAAATGCTGTAACTATAAAAAAAGAGAATGAAGTTACTAGCAGGCAAAGCTGAAGTCCTTTTTCTGACATAAACATGTAGAAAGTAAGGAAGAAGAGGGACTATTGTCATTCTGTCACAGGATACCCCTTTTATGTGATCAAAAATATTGACTTTAGGATGAAACTCCATTCAGTGAAACTAGCAGGAGACAGGACATTAAGGTATATTAAGTTGACTAAAGGATAAGCAAACCGTGTAAAAGATTGTGTTAATTTAGTGTTGACTTGACTCCTGTGTCTGCAAACCTATTAATTTTTACCTACTTGACATGAAGCACTAGGTGCTAATCTAGGTTAGCAAGAAAAAAACAAAGACACAATTTCCATGATGAAGTTCTATTAACCAACAGTTTGCAGTATATTGCAAGGCACAGGAGCATCATTTTTCTCTAAGCACAGGTAATTTTCTCTGTATGATCAACTGAAAATCTGCTCCAGCAAGAAACCCCAAAATTTCATCTATCTAACGATCCTTTGTGAGGGAAAAAAGTACCAGAATCCTAGAAAAGCAAACACAGAAGAAATATCAATGAAATGTAATCATTGTCATGGTACTTATTCAATGCGTATTTAGGAATATTGATGGTGCTGCCACAGCAGGGGCTTCTGGTAAATCTACCAAGCATGAGCTCCTGTAGGAAAAGCACATAGCAAACATCTTAGCTGTCTTTCAGAATCAAGAAAAAAGGGAGCTCAGAAGTAGCAGAGCTTTAGAACATATTTTCACTCAAAGATTAACTGCCAGTATGGAGATAAACTACAAACCATGCACAAAGAGTTTAGCAAAAGTTGGTTGCTCAGACTGATTGGTAACTGATTTTTTACACCAAACAAGTGATACATGATTAATCAATCTATACTTCAACTAGAAATTTTACAAAATGCCAAATATAGATGAAACACTTTTATGTTAGCATGGAGAAGACAGTGTTTAGCATGAAGTATACAGAGCAATGGCTAGAAAGCAGGTAAGCAATTCTACTAAAAGAGCAGTTTCTGGACTGAAAGGCTAATATTGCTGGAGAGCCTTGCATTAAATCTTCTGGCTTATTTTGATTAATCAACTAAGCACAAAAACCAAGGGCACAAATCGGGTCCACTTTCAGAGATGTAACCTCAGGAATCTATGGTGTAGCTGTCTCCAGACCAGTGGAGTCATACCATACCAAGCATGAAAGCTGAAATAACCAGCAACAACAGTGGAGAAAACTGTCTTGTGTCCTAGTCAGTCCCTGGAGATACCATGATATTACTGCAAAAAAGTGAGTAAAATCATGGGATGCAATCCATCACTGAAAGCTCTGAATGAGGCAGGTGACCTGGTGGCAAAGGTCACAAACAAGCTTAGGCGTCAGTGCCTTCTTTGCCTGTGCCTTTACTGGTAAGGTCTGTCTGCTGTTTGCTTGCAGAGTTTGCAATAACAGGAAGCTGCACTAGATGACCCAGGGTTCCTTTCCAGTCCCATGTTTTGTTTCCATAGTGGGACAGAAAAAACCATTACTCTTTTAAAGCAGTTTTCAGTGGCCTGGTAAAAGGTGGCAGAGAATGGGCTCCATAGATTCCCAGCTCTTCAGGAAGAAGAGCTTTTCTGAGCAAGTGTGTGGCACAGTCAGTTAATCTGAAGGCTTCTGAACTGCGTAAGGGGTTGTAGAAAAGTATGCCCATATACAGCATTTTTTAGTCTAAACCTTTTCCTGGTCAACCTGGCTTTATCTATTCCATAATAAATGGGTAGAAGAACAGCATCTTTTAAAAGAAATAGTACCTCTTACTTTGGAGCGTGGTGGTGGATCAGCTTTGTCCATGTATTTGTTTGAAGGACATTTTCATCAGTATTCATCACACCCTGACATTCTTATACTTTCTTAATGTACTTCCACCTGTGCATATTCCTTTACATATGTGCAAATAAAGGTAGTGCTCAGTTTATGACAGACTGCTGGAAACAGTGCCTTAGAGTGTTAGGTCTGGGTCACAAACAGGGATCATGCTGTGACTATCTACAGGGCTCTCTCCCTGGTGCTAAACCCCATCTGTGTAGGCACAGCAAATCACGTAGAGATGATGTATTGCTTTCCTCTGAAAATTCCTTTGCCTCTCACAACTTTCAAACAATTTGCATTAAGTTAACACACTGTACATGCACAAACTTCATTTGTTATTTTATTTACTGTTGAGACACATCAAATAAATTGAAAAGGTCAGTATAATAAGCTGTTCAGTTCTCTTTGGGTTTGTCTTCTTAATATATGAGAAGCAAGTTGATAGGGAAAGGTGGTACTTTAATTTTACCAACCGAAATATTTGTGATTCGGTCTCACTCTTACCAATATAGATTGTTGAAATAATGCACTATGCTGCTGTCTACAGAGGATTTTTAATTGCACAGTCATAGTATAGAGGCAGTGCATATAGTTCTGTATTTGTCTTTACAAGACCTGACTGAAACAGATTCAGCTTTAATCCCAGACTAAACCTGGGATGTGCCCAATTCCTCAGTTTATGAGGTGTCCACTGGTGGCTCTGGGGAGAGATTTGTAAAGGAGAGATGCTGAAGTACCATGTTTCAGCCATCTATAGTCCCCCCATCCTTGGGAAACAAGGCACGACAGGCAACACTATGAGCAGTTCGCAGAAATGAACCCACTCATCCCTTTTTGTCTGTTGGGGTTGGCAACAAGTTGACACTGAGCAAAAGCTGTCACAATGTATAGACCAAAGTGCAATTTCTAGGAAAGACCATTCCTGTTAATCACTGTCCTCCTTTAGGTGATGACCCTAAAGCATCTCTGAGCATGCAGACAAAATGATGGTCACAGTAGACAATTTCTTAGTCCCTTAAGTTCTTACTGTTTCATTTTTTAATATTTGGAATTTCTATTATTATTTTTTACCCAGAACAATAGGTTCTCTCAAGTGAAGCTAAAGACACTTTTATAAGAAAATGTCTTTTAAGAGGCACTTTGTTCCTGAACTGATATATTCCAGAACGGAATATATGTTTACAGGCAGGTTATGCAGGCATATGGAAGTGCAATCTTAAGGATTTGGAAAGCTGTTGAGATTTTAATTGAGTAGCATTAAGGAGTTCAAGTTAATGATGTTAGCTTTCAATTTAAACTCTAAGACTTAGAGGCTTATAATGACAGCTTTCATCAAAACTCTTTATTGAGGGTATTACCTGAAAGTGAATACTTAAAAGCTACATTCCATAAAAAGATATACTGTTCTGTGTCTGAGTTCAGAACTTAAATGGCCTGTAATGATTTTCATCTTTTGTAACTTGGACTGATGTATCTCTGTCTCCCATTTCAGTTTATTCTTTTTAGGATTTAATGAACTATAAGGAAAATACAAATTAAATGCCAGAGGTGGATGAACAGCAGTCCATTATGCAGTCAGTTTTAGGAAGAAGACACCTTTGTAACCTCTATTTTGGACAGACTTTTCCAGTACTGTTCTTCTATGAATGTATTCTAGCTTGGTTTAGTGTATTCTGCTGAGCATGTTCATCCTCCTAGAGATAACCTACATTTTCAATTCTCCTCCTTGTCTGTGGCCCATTTGTTTCCACCAGCTCTAACCAGGATGCCATTAGTCATGTGCAATGAACACAAGGTGGGAGGGAAGATGATGCAAGTTCTCAAGACAAAGCCAAAATGCTTTGCTCAGTGGGATTTCCCTTTAAACCAGGTCCCGATTACAAGGAGCTGGATGTTCACCTTCGGAGAATGGAGTCTGGGTTTGGCTTCAGGATCCTCGGAGGAGACGAGCCTGGACAGCCTGTGAGTTATTTCTTCCTGATTTTCCGTTTCCTTCCACACTCTAAAATCTGTGTAAAGGTCAGAAAAATATTCCTACATAGCTGAACCCAAATGTTAGGTCTATAAGTAAAATGGCTTTTATTCATCCATAGAAAAAGACAGAACTCTCAGGTTGTTCACATCTAGAAGGTGTCACAGTAAATGAAGTTAGAATCCGATGGCATTAAGGTAGAAACAGTGCACCACTAATCCCATTACTGCAGAGTGTGACCTGGCATCTCTTCATCCCGACTTTCCAAAACCAAGTTTAAGCAGATTTTAAAAATCAAATTATGTAAGACTATCTATAACCATGTTCAATGTAGGCAGACTGTAGCATAATGTATGTTAAAAGATACTGTCAACAATGCAGTTAATTTTCACAAACATAGAAGGCCCCACCAGGGAACAGTGGTCCATGTTCCAGGTTAGATGACAACATCATATGATGCATCAGGCATAAAAATGGTAGCTTTATACCATTAGGAGGGAGATATCCCTGTAACCAGACAACAGATAACAAAACCAACATAGATTCACTGCAGGTGAAATAAATATATAAAATAAAACATACACACAGTATTTAAAAGAAATGTTATAGAAGCTCAGAAGATAGGGGACTAATGTGTGAGACACCACAGGCAGAATTAATACTTATTCAGAAAAAACTTGATGATGTAACTATAGTTTGGCAGCCAGGACTTATCTGAAGTCAATAATGGTAGTGTTTTATTATCACAATCTTAGGCACAGTCTCAGTCCTGTGTTACCACATTTCTGAGATAATGTATAACTAGTTAATGATTTATATATTCCCTAGTTGATAGATTTATGTATTCTGTATTCAAATTCATACAGAATAATATAGTTTTCATTCAGGCATTAACATTAACCAGCACATGGCTCTGAGAAACAAAGAAGCTCTTCTATTTTAAAATTTTCAACATCTGTCGAAGTACTGATAAATATTAATAGTTTACTACTGTCTCCTGTAGAAAGAAAAAACGCACTGCATTCCAAAAAAGGTGCTTCAAGTGCTGATTGAAATGCAGAGATTCGAGTTTAGAGTAAGTGTTTTGGAATTATTTTCAAATATAAGGTATTGCTGTAGAGGAGGACTCCAAAACAACACTCCATCATCTGCACTTCCAGTGTGCCTGAGGCCCCTCTGACATCAGCCTTCTTTCCACAGAGCATGTCCCAGTGCACATAAAATGACGTCCATCATCTGCACGTTCTCCAATTAAGCATTTTTCCTGTCCTTTCTGGATGGCCCAGCTGGTATAAGTTCTCAAAGCTCACCTACTGGGTGAACCCAAAACAGAAGTCTATTAGGACCTAGCAGAAATGTGCCATTTTATAAATTTATACTGTATAGAAATGGCACCAGTGGAAGGCACTACCTCCAAGACCAGACTGGACGGGGCTTTGAGCAATATGGGATAGTGAAGGTGTCTCTGCCTATGGATTTCCCTCCCCTATGGCAGGGAGGTTAGATGGTTTATAATGTCCCTTCCAACCCAAACCATTCTATGATTCTAGAGGGTTTGGAAATCTCCCTCTACCTGCTTCAGACAATAGTGTCATTCGTCTCTTCCAGGAAACTGCCCCTGGCTGCAAGTCTGCTCAGCATTCTGGGAAAATCTCTCTCAGTGTCTCTTTTAGTGGTTTTTTCATTACAAATGGATAGTTAAGTAGTCACCCACTGAGTGTCTGACTGGCTCTGCGGATTAGAGGTTTATCCCGTGGGGAAAAGTGCAGCTCAAATGCCTTATCTAAAAGATGATTGTTCATATAAAATTAAATAATTTCAACATAAAGAACTGAGTAAGAACTCATCTAGAATATCCGACATTCTGATAGTTAAGAGTACATGCCGGAGCTGTGAGAGACTTGAGTCTCTGCTCAGCAATCCAGTACAGAGGGACTTTTGAAACAGGTCTTTTGCCCTCCAGGTACATGCATTATGCACTGAACTCTTACAGAGGAAACAGGTCTTTCTAGTGTCTTTTCAGCAAAGGACTGACCTGACTTTATTGTCTGAAGTCAGAGAGTCATAGCTGGATACCAAGAGCAGAGATAAGCACCTTGCTGGTTTTGGAAAGCAGGACCAAAAACGCTGCCTTCTGTAAACCACCCTCTAAGACACTTCACCGTCCTGCTGAACAATTACTCCCAGCCTGTGCTTAGCCTCAAGGTTGCTATCTCTATTGCAGGACTTGCAAATACAAAAGCAGTTTTTTCCCAGAATTATCAATACAATGGGACTTCTGTCTCCCCACAAACCATGTCTCAAAGACCTGAGAAGTTAATAAGATCCTAACTTGAGGCTGAGGATCCTAAGGTAAAAAGGCACCTCCGCAGAACTAAGTGTTGCAGTGCTGAACTTAATTCTTATTCCGTTGTTCCCATCTATTTCTTTTCACTGCTCAAATTCATCACCAATAGAGAAGACAGACACACTCTTCTCTTCTTTTTAGTGTCCCCCTATTTTGTATTCAAAGTACAAGACTTCTTAACTGTTTTCTCCCCTCCACTGCCTCCCTGCTCCACCATGGACAGCCCACCTGCAGCCTCCCATTTCTTTCACCTCCGGAAAAGGAGAGGCAGGTTTTGCCCATTCTCCAAACCCCTGCTTTTCCTATGAAACAAGAACTGAGATGCTTTGAAATTTTTGTTTCAGCTCTCCTGCTGTGCAGTCAGGTAACACAGAACAAAAGGAAGCTTTTATATTTGTGGTTTGATTTCCAAAAAGGAATATGTATTCTTCAGCATAAGGCAATAACTTTTTCAAAGAAGCAAAATCCAAATAAAGTTTTTCTAGGAGGATAGTCCCTATAGAGGGACTGTAGTTTAGTTTCCTTCTAGTTATATCAGCTACCTGGCACCTTAGAAGGATGAAGTGCTGCTGGAATACTCCACTTTCCATATTTGCAAGCATAAAATGCTTTTGAAATTAAATACTTAAATTTATTGAGAAATTTCAAATATCAGGACTGTGAGTTGTGGCAGTTCCAATCACCTCTCAAATCTTATAATATCACACAAGTATTTATCACATCTCCCAGTAACCTGAGGAGTTAGAGATAATCTGGCTTTGTTACAGTGAATTACAATTTCCCTGAAAGGTTGCAAATGTACACAAATTGGAACTTTACTGAAGTTGCAAATTGCTGTCCTGAAGGGGAGATGTATTTTGAATACATTTCTGCAGCTCCAACTCAAAATCTCAGGAACATATACATAAATTCATGAAGAGTTTTACCTTTTCAACACAGATGGATTGCAATTCTCAAAAATGTCTGCAAGTTGAATGTTTATATTCTTTTAATTATCAATGCCAAGACACAGACACTTCTAAGATATAACAGATGTCCATAGAGCAAAATGTTAGGATAATGCATGGGAAGTCCTATTTTAGCAGTGATTGGACAGAAACACAAAATCAAATAATTACCGAGAATCCCGAAAATACCCAGAACAAACAGGATTAATATGTATGAGTTTATAGAACCAGGTTTCAGTTGCTGACTATGCTCTGCCACAGTCTTCCTAATCCCAGTATTTCTCATGTTTAACACCAAGCAATAGGAAAAACTTCTCTTTTTCTCTACAACAAAGTATTGCTTACATGTCATCATCCTTTTCCTCACATGTTCAAAGCAATCTCATACCAGTTTGAAACTGCATTACAGAGGGAATATAATCCTGAGATATATTTCTCCGATTTGTATTTTGCATGTAGAATTGATCACTATTATAACAACTACTCATCCATGAAATGAGAACAGATAAGAAACGAGTTCAGACACAGAAAATGAAAAAGTAGGAATATTGAGTTATTCTTGCTATTAAGTATGACAAATAACAGATATGGTGGCCATCATCTTGACAAACACACCTGAGGTGTTCAAAGTAGGACTCTGCTGCTTACGTTAGGAGTCCATCACTGAGATGAGTAACACAATCACATTCCATGGTGGACATGTGAAATAACAGTAATAATTACTTAATTAGTCAAAACTAGAAAGAGGTTTTGCACTTTGCTGTGGATACTGGTGACCTACCATACTGTGATCTGCATTTGTGTTTCTCCAAAGGTTAAAGATGCATGAAATGTTTAATATTTTGGCAGACAATTATAAAAAAACCCTCAGGTCCCAAATAAAACCAAAAGAGAAAGGTAGCCCCTACAATCTTCCAAGCTTCTCTTCCCAAGAGGACTAGAAAAAAAAATTCTTACTCATACAAGATAGCCAACTGGAAAGGTTTGGAGAATGCTCTGTGGAGATCTAGCCAAATGTAGCCTTGCAGAGCTGTTTTCTGTCCAGTAAAGGAGCATAAATACATGTTTCATAGTTGGATTTTGTACAAAGCATTTTTCAGAGTTTTGAGGTATATTCTTTCACTGTTTGAAGAGCAGAAAGCAGAACCTGAAACAGTCTCTCTGGCCACTCAGCCGGGCACTGCTTAACAGGATCCCCAGAACACCAGAAACCAGGAAAATGCCACATCATGTTCTCTCTTTGCTTAGTTTTGAAAGCAACAGTAAGCCAAAGAGAGGCTGAAAACGGGAAAATTCCCCAGGCTCCACACAGAGTTTCTTTTAAATGCTCTGCTGGGATACTTGCAACTCTGCAGCTACCACAAAAAAGCCACAGGAGCACCTGTGTAACTACCACATGTAGCCTTTGCAGCTCATCTTGAAAAGCAGTGCTTCATAGCGTTTATCTTTTATTATTTAAAGTGGATTGTCACATGGCATGTCATATCCATCATTCTGTGCTCAGTCTCACACTAAAAAAGCGAAAGGAAAATTTGGAACGCTCTCTGAATGTTTTCATATTCTCTCAAAGAAAGCAAGTTGTGTTTGAATCAATCTCACCTGTTCTACCACTTATTCCACAGAGAAAATATATATGTCTTCTTCTAATAAATCATGTGAAATTATATGCTTATAAAGTGGAGAAAGTTGTTAAAAGGTTTTGGACAGACTTTTTTACTAATTTATATGTCTCATACAAATTACACTTAAATGTTGATTTGGGTAAACAACATCTGCCCTCAGCAAGCTGACATTTTTCCTCTTTCTTCCATTTTGTTAATCAACCACCACCTGAGCAATTATTCATTATGGGTAACAACATTTAATATAGCACTTCTTTTCACCTGAAGAGTCCCAAAGCAAATTCTGTGTAGTAGGGTCACTTCCATTACTGACCTCAAGCACACTCCAGGTGCTTAAATCACACAGCAGTGAAGAACCTTTGATAAGAAATATGTAGACTCACTAATTTTAAGTCAAAAGAATCCTTACATGAAATTAATCTGTTTAGCTATTCTGCATAATGTAGTCTATAACTCCACACTCCTTAGACACAGATTGTCTTGATTTGCAGGTATCCAGTCAACTATCCTTAGATTAGGATTCTCAGGTGTATCATTCCTGTGCAGATAGGAAGCATCTTACCTTCTTACCAAAGGCAAGGAAGCATCTTCAGTCATACTCACAACAGGACAAGCACAACTTTAAGACACACAGATCTCTTCACCTGCACTTAAATGACTATCTTAATTCCAGAAGAAAGGGAAAGTCACTGCAACATTCTTGTCGCTACATTGGAGGCTCAGCATACAAATGACAGGGTGTTGTTTCTTTGCTGCCTAGATTCTCATCGGAGCAGTGATTGCCATGGGCTCAGCAGACCGAGATGGTCGTCTCCATCCTGGTGATGAGCTGGTGTATGTAGATGGGATTCCAGTGGCCGGCAAAACCCATCGATACGTGATTGATCTTATGCATAATGCTGCCCGGAATGGGCAAGTGAATCTTACTGTGAGGAGAAAGGTGCTACCCACGGGTAAGTGAAGGATGGGAAAGGTGAAATGAAAAACAGATCCCAAAGCTAGCGGCACAAGCCAGTGCTGTTTAAAAAAAAATAGAGGAAATAAAAGTGAATGTTTGTGTCATTTTGAGGAAAGAGTAACTGTGAATATGTGACCCTTGTTTCTGTGACAAAAATACTACAGCTGAGTGTTGTTTCCTTTAGAAGTGGAAACAATATTGGCAACCCTGGTGTGGTGATCATGAGTGCTCTGGATTTGTTCCATGCTGTCTTGGTCTGTGCTGTCTCCTCTTGTCCAATTTTGGGACTGAATGTTCACCCACGTTAAAGCCTTCTAAGCTGACTGTGTCAATAAGCAATCAGAGAAAGGCTTAAAGACTGTCAACTGTTCAGGGCAGGGACTCATTTCGCTCTTGTGTATGTTAAAAGCCCATTTCTGGTCTCACTTATGTCATCTGGAATTTCACCCCCAACTGCAACACAAGCTGGCTGAAAACCTTCTGTAGGGCACAAGTGGCTGCTAGGAACAGGGCCGGATTCTCCCGTCAAGCAGACACATTCAGAAAATGAACCTAAAACAACATTATTTGTAGTAAATTAGATGTTTAGACTGGCTCGGTCTCAAACATCAGAACCTGGAAAAATGTGTGGCAGCATCTATTAAAGCTTTAATGGGAGAATTTGATGTCATTCCATTGCAACGATAAGAGAAGTTTATTTAAGAACTTTTAAAACATTTGTGGTGAGTACACTTCAGGTGAGGCACCAGAAATGAGCACAACCACGGTCCCAGCCTGTCCTGTCTTCTGCCTCTCCGTGCCCTAGATCCACTGTCGCTGCCTGCGCCATTCCCCTTCGCTCCCCTGCCAAAAAGCCGCCCTCCCACTCACCTTCATGTTCGCAGTCCCCCTCCCACTGCGGCACCGCAGCTCCCTGCCAGCCGCACTCTCGCGGGACTGACTTTCTTCTGTTACTGACTCCAGAGTCCTCCAGCCAGAAAGGTCCCCCTGCGCCCGGCGCGACGCCCCCTCGCAGCTCCCCCAGCGCGAGGAAAATGGCCAATAACCAAGGTAATCCGTCGAGTCCTTGCCTTTAGCACCTTTCCCAGGTCAAACTGCTGTACAGACTGCAGGCAAAATTAGCAAGAGGGGTAGCTCAGAGTGGATGCCAGCCTTTGCTGCTGCTTGTTAAATATTAAAGGGTCTACTAGCCAGTCTGGCCTCGTGGCACAGAGGAGGAAGCAAGCCGGTAAAACACCTGAAGTTATTCTTGGGCCTTGAGCGTGCCACACCAGGGAATATAGCGTGTAACTCATTAATGTTTAAGCATTTCAGGAGGTGAACAGGATTTTAATGTGGTGTGTTACAACATAAGCTTTGTGGAAAAATTTTAAAACTACTGATGTTGGGCATGACTGCAAAATGCTATAGTAATCCATGAAGCCAATTAATGTCATGGGAATTTCTCACTGGCATGAATGTATACACCAGAGGGATCTGCGGTTTTCCTTACCTGTCTATAGCTGATACACATATCTTAGCCCTCACCTGGATTCACCATTTTGCCCATACACTTATCCAGATCTGGAAACAAAAATCACAATTCACAAGCTCTGGAAAACAATTTGATTAGGAAAATGTGGTATTCGGAACAACATGCATTAAATGGACATTTTTTCACAGGCAGAAGTAAAATGCAATGTTTCTGATCAATATCTATTGCACAACTGACAGTCAAATAGCCATTTAAACTTTTTCTTCTTTATCTTTCTTTTCCTATATTTTTTAATGGCATTTGGTTCCATTCTTTTATGTCCAAGGCAGCTCTTGGTCATTCCACAGGGTAAGATAATTTCCTTTCTATTGCAGCCATACTGACATAAACAATATTCAGCTTTCTGAGACATGACAGCCAGAAAATGAGATCTCTCTTGTCACTGACTATGGCATTTAGTTGCAGATTTGGTTCAATAACTCTTGGAGATTTTCAGTTCGAAAGCAGAAGTATAAGAATTGTTTGGTTTTCTTCCTCTTTATACTCTCTAATTAATTTATTTCATAGTTGCCGAAGGACTGCTGAAGGACGCACCTGACTGAGAAAACAACAGCTTGTCCTTGGATAATGTTTCTTTTATTAATATATACACATTGAAAGTCTAATTTGCAAACTCTGTACATAGGATGTATGTGTGTATGCGTGAGCTCCTCACACGTTCAGTAAAATGACTGTGCCACTCTCATTGCTCAGAACAGAAAACATATTACTTACATTTATCTGGAAGTTCTGTATTAAAACTGTCAATAAATGCTGATTTGTGTAAACAGCTTAGATCTGAGAGGAATATAAATCTTTTTTCCCATCTGGAGGTGTAACTTTACTGTTTTCAATTGCCAAAATACTTGCACTAAAAATGTGTAATCCCGCAAGTTTTAACTTGTTCCGTGTTGTTGTTACTGTAAAGCAATACTGAAGTGTGGATGGACTCTTCACTTCTGCCCTTTTGAGCTCACCTGACAAGAGCATCTTCAAACCTATTAAATGACCACTGCTTCTACCATGGCACCCACAGAAGGACTACTTGTGATCCTTTTTCATTGTATAACTGCTCTGTTCCGTGAACATTTTTTGAGCATGCTAATCAACCTGTAAGAAGAACACAATGCAGCTAATCCTAATTACTCTATGTTAGCTCCCTACTTAAATTCCTGTAATCTAAGCACAAATAATTTTATATTGGGTTAGACAGTCACATTTTCCTCTTGATGACATGTCAACCAGCAGGCAAGGGAATAGTGCTTGCTAACGTTTTTGCAATCCAGACAGACACTGTTGCTCATGTTACTTTCCCCTCTTCTGGCTAGCTTAGCAGTGAGTGTTCATGCTTGCTTTATCTGATTGCCCTTGAACGTTCTGCATAATTGTGTAGGTTCCTGTCTCTCTGCATCTATTACAGCTCCTAGTTTAATACTGGCAGTAGTCTGGGCTGTAGACAGTCAACTGTATTCATGTTGCATTAGCAAATGTACTGTAAGTTACAGAGCCACTGAGCAAGTCAGACTGTGACACTGGTGTGATTTATGTTGTAGGAGAACCTTGCCCAGAGAATGGCAGAAGCCCAGGCTCGGTGTCTACGCACCACAGTTCTCCAAGAAGTGACTACACGACTTACGCGAACAGCAATCACGCTGCCTCCAGCAGCAATGCCACACCCCCCGAGGGCTTCGCGTCCCACAGCCTGCAAACCAGCGACGTGGTCATCCACCGCAAGGAGAATGAGGGCTTCGGCTTTGTTATCATCAGCTCCCTGAACAGGCCCGAATCCGGGGCCACCATAAGTAAGTAAATCACATTGTTCAGTTTCTATTTTTCCAAGTATGCCCCAAATAAAAAGAAATCAATTAATTTAAACCTAACCGCTAATAATTTATCTCTGCAGAGGTTAAAAGGGAAGATACTCTCAATGTTGCTTCAGGGGCACTGTTGGTCTCTTGTATTTTGAACAAAACCAAAGGTTATTCTCTCATCTCAGGCTCTGTGTTTCACACAGTCCTTTGACTGTTAGAGTAATACAGGATTCACCCACAAAGTAGATTTCCTGTGTTACTACATCCCAAAGAGATTCTGCAGGTAACCAGTAGGTTTGTGTGAATAAATTATTCCTCCATGTGCAACGGAATTATACTTTTTTTTAATAAATCAAGGTGAAGTTGAGGAAGTTGAAATAAAAACTTAGATCACTTCAAACCCTTTGACAGCAGCTGTCCAGTTAGGGAACTGCAGAAGCAACTGGAAAATGGGGAAAGTTGTTAGATGAAGGTTCAGAGAGGCTCATTTTTTAACTGGCTGGAGTACAGACAGCATAAAAATTATAACTTAATACTGGGAGGCAATGTATCTCCCTATACTAAGTAGTATAGGGAGCTGTCAAGATCTGCCCTTCATAATACCTCACTTTCTGTTCAGAAAACTAATGTCTGCTGTGGGTCAATTTTATTGCTTTAATATAGGCATCTGATGCCATTTGAGATGTCCTGGGTACATGTAGGGACAGGTCAGGCAGATACAATACAGGACCTACAGAAGACTCACTGTTTCATTGTGGCAGCTGCAGAGACAGGGCCACCCTCAGGTCTTTCCAATGACATTTAACCAACTAAGCCCATTGAAAGAAGGAAGCAAAAAAAGCCTTTATTTTGAGAGACATCTACATCCTCCATCAAATCCACCTCAAATTGTGAATGCTCACCACAGCTGAAAAGCCAAGGGAAGTGACAACATTTATCATCTTGCAAGTTGCAGCCAAATGCAGTCCTTTGCATTCAAAGCATGCTTTGAAGGAACTGTTCTTTTGTCCAAAGCTGGCACCTGACAAAATAAAATCACAGTTTCAACTTTCAGGGCCAAACATCACTCTTCTAAATTCATAACTGAAAACCAGCTAAGAGAGTACAGGGAAAACCCTATCTCACAATAGCAAATTATCTCAGAAAACCTCTTTGCAGTATTTCGTGATCGTGCAGTTATTAAAAGAGTTGCTTTTCGTGTTACCTCAGCTGAATTTTAAAACTCCATGATTGCCAGAATTAATATTGTAACAAAACCATAGATAATTAGTCTCTTGGGACTCTTGAGCTTTCACTTTATTGAATATAATAGGCAACTGGAAGATTTCTGCAGAAGATCAGAAAGGAAAAAAATAATCCATAGAGTACATTGAGGTGCATACATATTAATCAGTTAAGTCAGCCATGAATTTTTCAAAAAAATTGTTTCATAGATAGAGTTTGTGGTGGGAGAGATGAAGAGGCAAAGGGGAGTGGAAGAGAAAGAGAAAATTCTCAAGCAAATAAAAATTCTCAGACTGGAATAGTCTCCTGAAGACTACAGATGCAGGTTCAAGATCCTGCTTTGCCTCCTCCCCTCCAACATGTTCTTGCAGTACTTCTCTTCCTCCACAAGCTACTACGTAGATAGTTATTGTTGATGTTCAGTTGGACGTCTCCAGTAGTAAAGGAAAATGACAGTTTGCCATGGAAGTGACAAATAAATTAATTTATTCAAATAATAACTGCATTGAATTTCAGTGATCCCAAAGTGCACCAAATCCTAAGTTTTCAAGAACAGCAATGAACAAAAAAATTACATTTGCTGTAGACAGTGGCAGAACAGAGAAGAATATAGCCTTTCTTTGTGAATGCTGTTACAAAACTGTAGTAGAAAAAATAAACTGAAAATTACATGATCTGTCATCAGTCACAAAAACCATTGAGTATTTGTAGAGGTTGTGAGAGAGGTATTTTCTTTAGTCAATATTTATTTGAGTGAAGTAATTTGGGCTTTATTAACAGGACCATAGCCAGTATTCCATTGTTTCTGGTTTCAGAGCCAGTGCACTTGTTTCCAGTTCCTGGATCTCCCTGTGGCACAGAATGATGCTGTGTAGACATGCATTTGGAGTTAAATGTTAATGTTGTAATTGCAAAGCAATTCTGAAAGAATCAAAATAGGCAAAACAGGCCAGAAAAGGTAGTATCTTCTAGTACCAGACACCATTAGGAATAGCATAAAATAAGAAGTCGTCTCACTGGGAGCATCCTTGGGGCAAAGTGAAGTTCCTTTGTTTTAAGAATGTTTATTTCAATAACTCTTTTCCCTTCTCTACTTTCTTGTAAAAGCAAAAGACTTGAGGTCTTGAAAGTATAAGTGTCATCACCACTTTCACTCAAGAAGGGAAATAATCGTGTAGTGAAAGTATTTTTCTTGTTCTCGAAATCACACTTAAGAACTATGTTTTACAATCCAACAAATTCCAACATCTCTTGCTGAGTGCAGGAGCGTGCACTTTTTGTCATTTGCTGCTTGTGCTTCAAGCACTGTTAAAATTGAAGTAGTCATTCTAGCAGAGTTGCTACCAGCTACAGAGCTGCAGGTTCATTGGTTTCTTGCTTTGCAGTTGACCTAAAGCTCAAGGGGTTACTCAAAAGCCCTCACTCCATTTGCCAGGCAAGTTAGTGCTCTCTGTGAAGCTGTAGGACCAGCCCAAGAAGCATCAGTGCTCCCACTGAGTCTCAAATCCCTTTCCCACCCTCAGATGGGGTTTGCGCTGTGCTGCTCCCACAGAGCCTCAGGGTGCTTCACGCCCCTTCTGACCTGAGAACGAGAGGCTCAAGAGTTCCCAGAGTTAAAAATATCACTCTTGTTCCAAGAGACTTAGGTCTTGGTCAGCTTTTCTCTTGACATGCTGTTATGATCTGGTTTATTAAATTATTAGAGAGAGATGTCTCTGCAAAAATTAAGTTGCAAACAAAACCATATGCCAATGTCAATAGTACAGATTTTTATTTAACAGCAAATGTGAGGTAGAGGTAGAAAGAAATAGGAAAAAGAGAGAGAGAGAGAGAGAGGAGAGAGAGAGTGTGACAAAGAGACAGATTAAATAGAAGAAATATCTCCACTCCATGGATTCCAATGGCATCCCATTGATCCTCTTCTTGCGGTTTTCTTGGTGGTGAGAGTCCCAGTCTTGTCAAAGTGATGGTTGCAGTCTGGATTCAGAAGCCTTGGTGGTGAGAGTAGAAGCCCCAGAGTGTGTTGAGGGAAGAAGCCCGTGGTGGTAAAGTAAGTCCCATGTGATGAGGGTAGAAACCCATGTGGTGAGCAAAGTACATGGTGGTAAGGAGGTCGCAGGGATTTTTATTATGCTTGGCCTAGATGGAAAAAACACTGGCAGTACCTCCTCTGGGGTGGGGAGTTATAAGATGGATGATGTAGCACTGGATCAGGGGACATTTCATGAGCCTTTGGCACCTTGTAAGACATTACAGCTCCCTGTTACATCAGCACACTTGGGTCCATTATGGCCCATCAACGGAGAGGAATATTTTTGGGCTGTGTGTTCATTGTTCCAGTAGCTGAGCCATTTGTGTAAGGACAAAGAAACACACACAACCATTAACCATTTCAGTGTCTCACACGTGCTTCCCAAGGGTTTGTTCTTACAGTTGATTTACAGGCCTGCCCTTGCCTTGCAGAAAATTTTAAAATACTAAATGCTTTTTTATTTTCACTATTGGTAGAGACACAGAGTGAGGACAGATTACAGCCCTAATTAGAGATCAGACTATTTTTTCACATTCTGTGATAGGCAGCACTGTAGTAGCTGTCATTTTAATAAAATAATGTTACGTAGTTTGGAGCCAGCTTTTAGATCTGCATGTCGTTTTTACTAACTGGTACTTGCTCAAACATCCAATTCTTGTGGCACATTTATTTTCCTGTGTCTGTAATGGTAGAAATTTTGTTTCCCCTTTGTCAAAGCATTGCTTGGGATGTTCTCTAATCCAGCACAGGAGATTATCTTGCACCAAACTACAGTTCTGACGTGGGTCAGATCAGGAGTGGAAAATGAATGACAAGGATTGAATGAAGAGATTTCACAGGGCAAAGCAGGAGCATAGAAAAGGTCAACCATGCTTCAGAATTGTATCAGTAAAAGAAGATAAAGTGGATAAATAAAGAGCTGTGCTTGAGTGGTGTATCCAGGAGCAAGTCATTTTGCCTACTGCAGTGCACAGAGGATCTTAGAGTGCTAGGAGATTAAGAAAAGAAAATACACCTGTCCAGGCTCCTGACCTACTTCTAGCAAATGGATTGACTTCCACTGCCTTTAAAATACATTATTGTGCCTGCCCCCACATCCACTTCCAACATTAAAGGGTGCTGTGGCTCTCATCCCTTCTTCAAATAGGAGAAATTACACCTAAAATACTTAAATTTAATTAATTAATCTACACTTTGCAGTACATTCAGGTAAATCTTTTTTAGGATATCAAGATAAAGTCACTGTCTGCATCCCATGGAAAAGCACTTGCAACTTGCTGGAAATGGCCAAAATGAGATTTCCAGATGAATTTGTCCCAGAGTTTTATGGAGTACATTTGTCCCTGCCTACTTCATATCTTCCTGCCACTTTTACTTTATGTGTTTGGGATGAAGCTTCTTCTAGGAAAAGAACTTGCAATGCCCTGTAAATCTCTTAACATCCTAATTTCTGTAGAAGGAAACCCTGTGTTTTAAACAAATCTCATTAACTTGCAACTTTGGTGAAATTGGAAAATTGGTGATATTTCCAGGAATTTTACTGTAGCAGGTACTGTCAGTTAGCAGAGTTAGAAAGTGTAAAGAAAGTGAAAATACAGGCATAATCAATAAACAATTGTGAAAAAAATAAAAACAGGTGACTGTTCATACTTGTTAAGATCTTCCTCCTGCTTAGCAAAAGAGGAGTTGTAGATTTAATTTGCCCCTACACTGCATATGCCAATGCCTGCTGGATTTTCAAAACATGATAAAACACAGCCTAATGAAAAAAGTTTCTTTCATTTCTCAAAACACGCAGTCTTAACTAAAAAATATAAATCCAAGATAAGCCTCTGCTGACTGCAGAAAACTGCATTCTGAAATAAGTCCCACTCAGCCCAGAGTTCCTTTGAACTCCTTGCAGTTTAGAGATAAAAACCAGCTTATTGATCAGTGATAACCACGTGATCTGAGTTATTTGTGCAGCAATTTCGTCCAGGCTTTTCCCAGGTAAGATGGTGCCTGGGGACATAATTTTCTGTGGCCAATCTGCAAATTCAAAAGAAAACAGAGCTTTGGAAATTAGGATGTCTGTCTACCCTACCTAGGACATCTTTAGGACTTAAGCAGTGAAAACCCACGCACAGTGTGAGTCCCTCATGGAAAATACAACTTGCGGGCAAGGAATCTGGATTCTCACTTTTATGTAGCTCTGATATTCAAGTTTCAGCTGTTCTTCTGCCTCTTCAGCTATAAAAGCACATTTTCTAAACATGTTTAACTGATAGTAAAATCTGGACCTGAAAGAAATTGCTACTTGCTTTAGTTTTTCAAATCAACATATGCAATTAATCATAGGGAAATTACCTTAAGAACCGAAAGAGATTTTTAATATCATCAAAATACATTTTGGCAGTTTGCAGGCATAAAAGACTCAATTGCCTATTTGATATTTTTTTGACATAAATTGTGGAGGATCTTAACCACATCACTCCCCTCTCTACATGATTTCGGTCCTGCAGCATGTTCCTGAATAGGTCATTTGGACCTACAGGTGCTGCTCTTGTGTTTGCAAAGAACAAATACTTTGAGTTTTCTTAGCACAAACCCATCAAGGCAATCAAGGTTTTTCTAAGGATTCCACAAGGCCGATTTTGCTTACATGAGAAGCTTGAATTAAAATATCTAAGTTCCATCAATTTTTGCTTGGATCTTCAGCTTTCTAAGGTATACGCAATCCTTCCCACATACCTTCTTATGCCTTTGTTATGCAAGCAAATATGTTCCATATCACAGAATCACAGAATCACAGAATTGATTGGGTTGGAAAAGACCTACGAGATCATCTAGTCCAACCCTTGGTCCATCTCTATTCCATTTACTAGATCATGGCACTCAGTGCCATGTCTAATCTGCGTTTAAAAA
>JAOXXN010000265.1:10486045-10520874 GCA_026770055.1 Myrmophylax atrothorax
TGTTGCTCTTCTCTGGACCCTCTCCAGCACCTCAATATCCTTTCAGCATACAATGACATGTTTCAATTCATAGATTCATTAACCTTATAGACAAAAGGGATCATTTTCATCTGTAACTATGCAGCATGCCACAGATTGCTGTTTTCCAAATCTGTCACATAAAATAGTCCTTCAGCACCAGGAAAATAATTTTTAGTCCTGGTAGAAAGTCCACCATACTCAAACTTCCCAAATTTTAGATTATTTAACAGCAATGAAATTACAGAGGTTTACATTTAATATATTCTTCCAATTAAAAACTGATATGCTGGAGCCTGCTGGTTGAATGAAAACTCTTGCACATTTAGAGAAATATCATAAATATTCATTTGATTAGGTGTATAACATTGTAGAGGGCAGCTGGCTCAGGAAGGTTCATTTGCTTAGTTTACTCCCTGTAACTGTTAACATTAGAAAAGATTGCAATAATTTATCTGCCAGAGGGTTTAATAAATAAAGCAGAGTTTCCATTTTTTCTCCTCAACTGATATTTTTTTGATATTTAGATACTATATAGAGGGGGGAAACAGGAAAGTTGCTTTCTACAAATTACAGTCTCACCAGTTACATCGGAAAGTACTAATAGATGTAAAATAATAATTATTAACAAAAATTATTAATTAAATCAGAAAAGCATTATTTGTTGGTAGCATCATCTTAGAATTAGCTATTTTTAGCTCTTGCGCTTTTTTTTTAACTCTTTCCAATGCTGCTGACACAAATGTAAGTATCTGGGTGAGATTTAGGAGAAGAGGTCGATGGCTTCAAATATCATAGAAGTTTTGGTGCTCTCAGGATTCAAATTTTACCCAAGTCATCAAAAAAACACTGCAGAAAAGTTACATCCCACTGTAAGAGCTGTTGTTAGGTAATGTTTCTGGGGCATTGTTGTTCTCTGCTGGACTTTTTTGGATCTAGGATTATTCTGCATTAGGAGGATTTCTTATAACTTTAGGTGGATATCCAACTGTATCGCTTTCAAGTATCACATTTTGCATGACTTGATAGTATTAGAGAAAAAGACCCTATATGTCTATTTTGAAGGACTGTGTTTTCTATACATATAAATGCATTCTCACTAATTTCCCATATTTTCAACTGTTAAAAAATACATATTAATCCCTGTTTACAAAAATGTTTTTCCCTTGCAGTCTCATTCATTGTGTGTTCTGAGAGAACTAAGAAATGAATTGTTCTGCAAAGGGGCAGCTGGTTTGCTGTGCTGACTCTTAGAACAAATAATGGAATTCTTAAAAAAAATATTAACCACAAATCCAAGCATTTCCCTATAACCTGTTAATATTAAATGCGGCTCAGGTAACTCGATGTTTTAAATAAGTAGATCAAATTCTCTGCAAAGTCTAATCCAGGCATATGCTGCCACTGCTCAAAATGTACACCAGTTTGGAGAACAGCTTGTGGCAAATTCTTAAAAGAGGTATGAATAGATTTGTAAAAATTCTTAAGAACAAGTGGAATCATTTACCAGGAGTCAAGTGGTCTGGGATTTCCTTTAAAAGGTACATTATTAAATGCTCTGTTTAGATAAAAATAAAACACTGAAGATGCAATTTAAAAAAAAAAAGAATTATGGTGTGTTAGCAAAGCCCTAATTAATGCCAGACATGGGAGGTTTCTGCCCAAGAGGAGACCTGCCATCCTGGGAGAGACCAAATAACCACACAGCTCCGTGCTGTCCCTTGGCCATGACCAGAGAGGACAGCACCTACAGCAGGCAGGGACCTTTCCCAGTAATCCCTTCAGCTTTCACAGTCAGGAAATTCTGATTTAATCAGCAGTGAGTCCCTTGTGGCCCTCAAGAAGGTTGCTCCATCTTCTCTTTTCCAGGCATTAGGTAGCATGGACATAGCAAGCTCACTCCTTAAAGCAGAAGCTGTTCCCTGCTTCTGACTGCTGAGCTGCCTCTCTCTGAATCTTTGTGAATTCATTGCTATGACTTTTGGATTGAGGATCCCAAAACTATCAGCAATACTCAACTTTAGTTTCATAACAGTAACATTTCATTTGTTATTCTTTTATAACTCATAAAGACCTATTGACTATTTTACTGAATTTATGTTTTTAGATAAGTAGGACCACATTTCAAGGTCTCTTGAGTGATAATAATTAATTTAGGGCTCATCTCTGCTTAAGCTTAGACAGGGTTATTTTTATCCCATGTGCATCATCTTGCATTTCTTTTCATGAGATCTTGTCTGCCACTTCACTCAACCCACTCAGTACTGAGTGTTGTGCAGCTCTTCCATGCTTGTTTTAGATGTGACCATTCTAAACTATAAAAAATCTCCATTGTGGAAATTCATAGTTCATTTCTACCTTTGTTCCCTAGCTTTTACCTTATTAATCTCCTATGAGAGCAATTCCTTCTTATCCCTTCAAAGTAAGTATTTCACCACCAAAGGCTCTTAAAAATTAAAAGTTTCATAACTGGTCATTTTTTTGTGAACAGCCTGCACATCAGATAATCTGCATCCCTTAGAAGCACTCATGCTTGTAAATAAAGCCTTAAATAATCCCTCCCTTCCCAAGGAAGCAGCAGTGGCCATGGCAGCCAGGATATTGTGGCTTAGGAGGACTCTCAGGCAGAGTTTCACTGGGAATAAAAGCAGGGACCAGAAATTCCTTAGGATATTACTGGGAGGGAAGGAGCCAGGAGATAAACTTTTCCTCCTATTATCTAGAAATGTGCACAAACCAGTTTCTGCTGAATGGCTCTGAGTTCCATTAGTAAGTCACTGGATTTGCCCATAAAACCCTGATAGATCAGAACAGTTTCACTTTGAATCCATTAGAGATTAAGAGCTTCAGATTCCTTCTGCCAAAGTTTTCCACACCCTACTCTGCAGCAAGATGGTATGACAACACTGCCCCAATACAACCTGAGAAGAGGAGCATTAAATCCTCAAATATCAAAGTGCAGTAAAAAAGGCACCTTGAGAGGCAAAGCTCTCTTCTGATGGTCACCTATTGTTGATCCTTTCATAACAACAGGATGAAAGGAGTGCAAGGATACCAAAACATTTAGAGTAGATACCTTTATTGGGAAGGTAAAGACCATTAGGCATAAGGGGAAGAAGAAAAGAACACAAATTTCCTTGTCTTTCTCCCTCCTTTTGTCAGGATTCGGATCAGAATTAGGCTCTCATGGCTGTTCCACCTCCAGCTTTGATTTTAGCAGACATCTCAAACGTGCAGACATCTGCTCTATTCATTTGTCAGGTGCAAGAACCCCAACAAAAATTATTCTGGCAAATTAATAGGATTTCCCACCCCCCACCCTCCCACGCCCCTCACTACTGAAATTATGTCTCTAATTAAATATTTAGGCTAGCAAAAACATCTTTAGGGTTAGAAATGGCAAGTATGGAAATTTTAACTATGGCTTCTCCACCAAATTTCATGTTCTTTCTTACTACTAAATTTCTTACTTTTCCACATAAGACAGTCTCATTTTCAGATCTCCACTGATATGTAGTAAAATCATGGCAGTTTCAGATCTTTTATTACATGTATCAGAAACAGGCACAATTTAGAGGTCATTTAAATGATTCTTGGTGGTGCTTTAAGAATTGATTTCAAGCAAAAGGCTTTGTGTGAATATAAACTGTTTCAGTGTCAAGTTACAGTTTTGCTTGTTTACTCACTCATGTAGATTCATGACAGTTATATGTCTGCATTGAGGGCAAAATAAACACTGTTTATGTAGAAAATGGGGCTATTCATATTTAGAGTATTTTAAAACATAGAAAGGTTTAGACATTGAGACATAAATTAAGTGCTTATTTCCTAAGCAACAAGACATTACTGAAGTACACTAGTTGTGTCCATATTACTAAAGCCGTGATTTAACTCATATTCTTGCCTGAACTATAGTGGTAAAGATGCACACAGTTTGATTGTGGCTTGCACTTCAGAGTACTCACTTATATTTTCATTTCTCAGAAAATTAATTTTTAACACTGTAAACAACACTTGCATTCATACATAGGTCACTTGAGTTGTGTGTATTGTGACTTCATATGAGATGTGCAATCTGTGTTAGTCACCATCACCTTCAGGGAATGTTTATCAGAGGGCTGAGGAATTTGTTCTGCAGCAAAGTATTCTGAACACATCTCCTGTTAGAGCTTTGGTTTATAGAGCACTGATAGCTTAGATATTTGCCAAAAAGTGTTTGAACAGTCTTTTATTTCACTTTTCCAAGTTCCCTAGATAATAAAGTTTTAAGGATATATTATTTTTGAAAAATGAAACACACTTGCTTTTAAACACTGGTTGCAGGTGGGTAGTGAGGCTGAGCTACTTTTGTGCTAAGTTTGCCAAGACTGAAGTGTGGAACTGGGGAGGGATACTCTGGCACCATTAGGATATTAATTGATTACATAGTCAAATTTAATTGTGATAAGCATATATATGAGTAGTAGAGAGAAAAAAAATACATGCTCTTTGGGGAGCCTAGAGAAAAGAGTCAGCTTTAGCATATGAATTTAGTTAAAAAACAGAGGATAATAGGATAGAAACACTGGGTGAAAAATCAAGAATTATATTTAGAAAATTCAGTGGAAAATGAGGTGAAAGACAGAACCAGAGCATGGATGGAGTAAACAGAAAGGTGGAGAACCACAGAGAAGAACAAAAGGAGAAGCAAAGTTGTTCTGTATTGTTTTGGGAAGGGGGCTGAGATGTTTTGGTGTAGTATCTGTCTATGTACTAATAGTTCACTGTAAATTCAATTCCATTCATATATTATTCATATCTAATCAGAGAGCTGCACATCTCAGTAAATCTTCAGTATTATTTCTATTTATCCATTAACAGATTTGAATGGATTTGAATTTCATGAACCCTGGGCATTTTCAGTAAAAACATCTATTTGTATATAAAATAAATCATGTCTGTAGTGCCTCTATTGCAACATAGAAATAAAGAAATTCTGTAAACTTGGATGTGGGAGGCAATTTATGACTACTACTTATTGTGCAAATTTATCCCTTTTCCCTGTTTTAATGCCTTATTATTCTCCTGATCTGTTTGTTGTCTTGTTATGTGCCATGTTTGCAAAATAGCTGAACTATAAACTTAGTTTGAACTTCATATATCTAAGTCATCTATATTTACACAGCGGGATTCTGATTTTTTAGTGCAAAAACGCAGTACTGTGTTAAGCAACTGACTTTGCACAAGAATTTATATTTACATGTTTTTACACAAGCCTTTCCTTAACTCATATTGAACTTTCTTCCAAATGAACTCATTTCCTTTTGCCTGTGAGCATCACCATTTTTTTCAGCATGCGTTAACTGTGACTATTGTTTCTTGTCTAGCTGTACCCCATAAAATAGGGCGGATAATTGATGGAAGTCCTGCGGATCGCTGTGCAAAACTTAAAGTTGGAGACCGGATCTTAGCTGTGAATGGCCAGTCTATTATTAACATGCCTCATGCAGATATTGTGAAGCTAATTAAAGATGCAGGTCTCAGTGTAACTCTTCGCATCATTCCTCAGGAGGGTAAGTCAATGACCCTTAAAAACAGGAAGAAAATTTTAAGTAGCCTCCAATTAGCTTAAATTATGTCACCACTTGAAAGAGCATCCTTTGTTCCACTTCCTCAGCTGTAACATCCAGCACACCAAAATTATGGGCTTAGAAGTACCTCGAATAGGATCTGAATTCTTGAAAAGATTTCTGGTTATGAAAAGGTAATTAAAGCAAACCTGGAGAAACCTGAAAGAGAGAGAGATGATGTTAAGGTTTTTTGAAAGAATTCTATTCTGCAAAAGCCCTGTAAAAGAGAGCCAGATTTTGAGTTTGTTCCCTTACATGCTGCTATAAGCCAAGTCAAAGTTTGGCAGAGTGATTCACAAGAGACTGCAATGGCACTCACCAGGCTACCAGCTACCTGTGATAGAAAGTGATGTGAAGAAAGAGTTCATATTTGGCAGTTTTGGCTATCACTATCATATTGTGATGTATCACTGTAAATGCACAAGGCAGGAAAGAAACAGCTCCAATTTATGTCATTTGTAGGGTGAGGATGGATAAGGGGTCAGACTCATTATTCTGGTCATTACTCCACTTCTAATCAGTGAAGACCTTTTGATGTTGATTCTGTGGGGTTTGGGGTTGATTTCAGGGCTTTTTATAGTTTAAGTGTGCTACACTTCTGCATGAATTGTACCACATAAATGAGACTGCAGCTTGATGTCTCAGCAACAAATACCAGTACAGCTGGAAACGTCACACAGCAAGTAATGGAATTACTTAATGATCCATGGTCCAGTTAGACGACCTTCACCTTCTGCTGCTGCATCCAGCAACAGCACAGGCACATAGTCTGACACTGGCCTTGGACTGCAGCTGAGGGACCTTAACTACTTTTTTAAATGAATTCAGTGAAGGGAAAAACACAAACATACACAAATTCAGAATTCACATCAGTTAGCATCTGTATAATTACTGGAGGTCACCTTTGTAAGCATCTACAAACAAATGTGATGCTTCATGCAGTCCATGGAGTTTATTTAAGCTTCTCTGGTATACAGGTTAAATAACATAATTAATAGTTCAGTGTTAGAGATGGATACACTAAATTAGAAAGAAAGCAAAAGTGCATCTGAGTTGTAGTGCTGCCAGATGTTCTCGGGTGCTAGTGGTGAGAAATTATCTGTGCCCAAGGCATGGCTTCCCTGTGTGACTGTGTGACACTGGACACTCATTTGCCTTCTGATATTAGCTTCCCAGCTTATAAAAATTGGGAAAAAATCTAATACCTCTGTAATATACTTTCAGGTGAAAAATACCATATAAATGCAAAGCAGTTTTAGAAGCAGCTCATGATTTGACTAGTTCATCCATAGTTATGAGAGTAATGTAGAAATGAGGGACAGCATTTCCAATCTTCCCCTCTGAAACTTGAAATACAAAAGAGACTCACAGATGCAAAATGGGCAATTACAGCCTTAAGCATAGTAATTACACAGACAAGTATTGCTTATGCCTACATGAGAAGTGTTTTAAGTGCAAATATACATGCTTTTTTGACAATTAATCCAAATTGAAAATGTTTTTAATAAAGTAGCCAAAATTTTTTAAATAATTATGAGCATAAATAAGGTAAGTGGAGAGCCATCAGAAATATGCAGTCCTAGGGAAAATCTCTTACGTTAAAAATTTTAAAATAAAATAATTAAAAATTCAAACTAGCTTCAAATGTTCCAGCAAGATCTGGATTGTGTGTAGCTATCACCATAAGGGATGCTGTGCTATGCACATATCCATTTTGGATGCTTTGCACCACACCACACTGGCCTCACTCATTCTGTTGCAAGCAGGAATAAAAAAGTACAATGTGTGCCTTTGCTGTTGATAATGCACAAACTTCTGGAGTGCTCCATCCTCTTGTGGGTGAAGTGTCTCTTATTTACACTTCTTAGGAGGTAAATGATGAATAGCATAACTGTGCCAGCGTGTCAGAAGAAATATATTTGATATGAGCTCAGTGCCAAATGTGTCTTCCCCCAAATGCAGTGGGAAGCCTGAAGGAAGAGTGGCATCCTTTATTTGTAATAAGGCCACAAGACCACGTTCTCTCCGCCAATCTCTGTCTTTTTGAATGTTTTGTTGTTTGTAAAGGAGGATTCTGTTTCATTGCAGTGTTCCTATGTGAAACCCTGGTCATTTGACACAGTACAGTGTAATACAACATCAGTTTAAATGGATAGTCAGAATTTATTGAGATTGGTTTTACTGCTTTACTGTTCACAGTCTTCAAAAATTTATAAAGACAGGGAACTCTTGATGAGCTCAGAGACAGCAGGAGCTAACATAAGGACACCGGTGTTCTAGCTTTTGTGACAAGTCTGTCATCTGAAACAGGGGTGAAAGTACTAAAACTGTTCATTCTCACACAATGAAAAGGGTTTTTTCTAAATGGAAAGCATTTCAAATATCTAGTAGCTGTGCTGAGGCACATGAAGGACAGAGAGGTGATTCAGGACAGCTAACACAGCTTCACAGAGGGCAAATCCCGCCTGACCAACCTAGTGCCATTCTACAGTGGAGTAACTGCATCAGTGGACAACAATGGACAAGGGATGAGCTATGGACCTCGTCTATCTGGACTTCTGTAATGCCTTTGACATGGTACACCACAACATCCTTCTTTCTGAATTGGAGAAAGATGAATTTAATGGGTGAACTCCTCGAGGGATGAGGAATTGGTTGGATAGTCACATCCAGAGAGTACTCGTCAACAGCTCAGTGTCCTGATGGAGTTTGGTGGTGTCCCTCAGGGATCCATACTGGGATCACCACTGTTTAATATCTTCATCAATTGCATAAAATGTGGAATCAAATGCACCCTCAGCAAGTTTGCAGATAACACCAAGCTGAGTGATTTGGTTGATACACCTGAAAAACAAGATGCCATCCAGAGGGACCTGCACAAGCTTGATAAGTGGCCCCATGGGAATCTCATGCAGTTTAACAAGAACAAGTGCAAGGTTCTGCACCTGTGTTGAGGGCAGCCCCCACTATCAGTACAGACTGGAGATGAACAGATTGAATGCAGCCCTGTGGAGAAGGACTTGAGGGTACTGGTGGATGAAAAGCTGGACATGAGCTGGCAATGTGCACTTGCAGCCTGGGAAACCAATTTTATCCTGGGCTGCATTACAGAAAGTGCCACCAGAAGGTCGAGGGAGGTCATTCTGCCCCTCTACTCCACTCTCGTGAGACCCCACCTGGAGTGCTACATCCAGCTCTGGAACAAGTCCAAAGTAGGGTCATGAAGATGGTCAGAGGGCTGGAGCATTTTTCCTGTGAGGAAAGGCTCAGAAAGTTTGGGTTGTTCAGCCTGGAGAAGAGAAGGCTCTGGGGGACCTTACTGCAGCAGTACTTAAAGGGGGCTTACAAGAAAGATGAGGATAGACTGTTGCCTGTTGCCATAGGACAAGGGGTAAGGTTTTGAACTAAAAGAGGGCAGATTAAGACAGATATAAGGAAGATTTTTTTTATGATCAATGTGATGAAAGACTGGAATAGGTTGCCCAGAGAGGTGGTAGATACCCTATCCTGGCACCCCTGGCAAAATTCAAGGCCAGGTTGGGCAGAGGTCTGAGGAACCTGGTCTAGTTGAAGATGTCCCTGCTCATTGCAGGGGAGTTGGACTAGATGACCTTTAAGGATTCTTTCCAACTCAAACTATTCTATGATTCTATGGTTCTAGGATTCTGTGATCAGTATTTCTAAGCTTTAAAACAAAACGTGAAACATGGAAGCAATTTACTGTGTTCAATTGGGTCTTTTAAATAATGAAGGAGTCAACCAGAATTACAGAAGTGACCAAGATTTTAGATCCCAAAAGAAGACCAAGAGGTTCAAATATCTTAAAATCTAATTATATACCAAGAGAGTAAAAGCAACAAAGCATAAATTTGCAGAGGTAGAATGTGACCAAAGATTATTATTGTCTACCTTTGCCCTTTATTAAATGCTGTGCTGTGACAGGTCTTTAATCTCGAGCTTCCCATTCCGCAGAGCTGAACAGCCCAGCCTCGGCGCCCAGCTCAGAGAAGCAGAGCCCCTTGGCCCAGCAGCACAGCCCCATGGCCCAGCAGAGTCCCCTGGCCCAGCAGAGCCCTGTGGCCCAGCACAGCCCCGTGGCCCAGCCACCACCTCCACAGCCCCTCCAGCCACAGGGACATGAAAACAGGTTTGTTCATTGTGTTGCATGTCTTTTTTTTTTCCCTTGAATATTAGAGTTCTGGAGTCAGGAAGATATTTTTATAACATATTTTTATATCTGTCGTGTATCATTTACCAGCCAGTTCTCACATGTAATTTATGCATATGCATTAGGAAATTTATCTGCAATGGAAAATAATTGGTTGGGGGAGAGAAATTTTGTGACCAGCTGTATATATGAAAAGCACACTCAGACTGTGGGATGGTACAATTTTCTGTGACCTCCAATCAACACTATTTAGTCTTTGGATCATTTTTTAGCATGTAAAATGAGGCTGATTGCATATACTGTCTTTATGCTAATCTTCAGTACCTACACATATCATCAAGACCCTCTTCTGCAAATGATGCTGGTTACAGGACTGTAACTTTGTGCTTCTGAAGATACTTGAGTTTAGTTGTGATTTAGACACTATGCCCTCTAAGTCTCCTTGCTTAACAGATGTAGTACTTTCACTAGCCCAAAATTACTTTCTCTCAATTAGTCACACTAGGAAAATTACTTTGCCTTATATTTCATTGAGTACTTTTTCCAAAAGTGATCACCTCCTAGAACACAAACTTCATTACAAAGCTTTCACAGAACTCTTTGAGCAGTTGGAAGTCAATATTAAATATCTGTTAAATAGGGAATTTCCAGATGGGACCAGCAAACATATTAATTAAAGTTCCACTGAAAAGTATAAGCTATAATTGGTCATATCACCATTTACATGTTCAGCAAAAATTACAGTGGCTTTGTCTGTGCATAAAAGCATCATCTTTAAGATACAGCTGTGGTCATATCTTGGGAACCTGCCTAAGGATGACTCTTATTTCAGAAAAAGGCCCATTATTGCTAGTTCATGTAGCATTATTTTTCACTAGATTTTATAAGTTAGATTACAGCTTGTTTATACAATACATTGTTTCTGTACCAAAATACTGTAAGATATTTTAAACTCTTAGGAATATTAACTAGTGGTTTTGCTTCCAATATTAATTAGGCTCAGTATCACAGTAAGCCCATTTTTTCTCTGTCTTCTTTTAACAGGATCATGATATTGAGTAAAGAAAGTAAGAGGATTGCATGTACACATGCAGGTCTTATTACAGATGCCATGTGCAGGTTTTAAAAGAACACGTGGCAGCAGACTATTTTAATCTTCTCAGAGAAGTCAAAGGAAAATAGTTCAGATATTTTTGTGTCTGATTACGGATTCAGCTTATTAAAGCTATTGTATAAGAAGATTTGCCATAATGTTACTCTAACTGTATTAATAAAGTAATGACATTTTGAAATGTATCTGAAACATTTTGAAACATTTAGATTCAGATTACCTTTTATATTTAAATTAACATAATCAAAAACTGTGCTCTCATTTTTTCCAGAATTTCTTTTAAACAATGAGTACATTTCAAAATCCCTTTCACATTCTAAATGTGTCTCTGTATCTTCGTGTATCCATGTACATACACGATCACTTGGTGGACTGAAAACTTCCAGACCATTATTAAAGCAGAGTTTGAAATATGTATTTCATGTATAGGGAAGAAGTTATTTCCTTCAGCACTGAGGGAAGAATGTAAGAACATCCACTATGTGAACATTTTTGTTAAAATCTTACCCAAACTACTGTTACAGAATTACCTTCCTAAAGGGCTCCAGACTTCCTTTGTGTCTCTTTAGCACACCCCATGGCTGAGCTATGGAGGTTTACAGTAAGAAATGTTTTTAACTTTGCCCTGAAGTGTGAAATACAATTATACGCTGATTTCCATGTGGTGAGGAAAATCACTGTCTGAGTAAATTAAATAACTACTCACTGTACCTCAGAAGGTCACATTTTCTTGACATATCAGGACCCATCTCCCTATAACCGGTTATCAGTTAAAGCAATATTTTACTTGTTATTAATTAACCAAATTTATTTTCCTTTCACCCTTTGTTATTTCTGTGAATAACTACTGATAGGACTTACTGAAGAATTTTAACCAGCTAGGGAGTGTATAGTAATAATAATAATGCACACTCTATTATCAGATGTTATGTCAAAGAATACCCTTCATTAAAAAAGTAACAACTGGGACAAAGAATCCGTGTTTTAAAAAAATAATGTCTTTTAACTTTAAGAAGCTCACAGTAATCATAGTTTATGTCAATGAAATGGGCATAAACTGCAGTGGTTTTCCATTTATTCTATAAAAATGTTAGTTCTAGAAAAAAACATTTTATAAACTCAGTGAATTATTTTGTAGTGAGTATAGTGGCTGTTTTCATATGCAGTTTCATCTTCCAAATAGGCAAGGTAAGTGGGAATCAAGATGTTTTACTGTTCCTGTCCCTTTGAGTCTAATCCTGATCTCACTGGTACCAGCTGGAAAATTGCACGGTATGACCTGAGGTAAAATTGCTTATACCACTGTTTCAAAAGCACTCACTGTTTTTGGATGCATCAACCATTTACCCCCGAGAGTTTTTACTTCTCTGTGAAAATTTGTCTTACACAATTTTGCAGTCAGACAGGTTGCCTTCCCCCCTCAATATTGCATACAGTGCATATTCCTAATGGTTTGGTGCTTTCTGAAACTAAGCCATTTTGCCCTTCTCAGTTATAGGTCAGAAGTAAAAGCCAGACAGGATGTGAAGCCTGACATCCGGCAACCTCCATTCACAGACTACAGGCAATCCTCGGCCGACTACCGGCAGCCCCCGCTGGACTACAGGCACCCTCCGGTGATGGACTACCAGCAGCCACCCCCGCTGGACTACAGGCAGCCACCCCTGCTGGACTACAGGCAGCATTCTCCTGACACCAGGCAGTACCCCCTGTCAGAGTACAGGCAGCCCCAGGTAGGAGCCAAAATGCTTGGAGCACTCCTGATCAGGAGGCTTCAGGGTCTGCAGGGAGAGGTCACGTATGTTGGTTAGGAAGATGGCATTAGAGAAGGAAAAGACACACTTACTTTTTACTCTTGAATTACTACTTCTCTGTAAAGGAGTTTACTTCCAAACCTTCAATATTAATGAATAACTGTGTGATCTGTGAAATAACACTACTTTTATAACTGTGTGACTATAATGTTAAATAAGTGCTGGTTTTAAGGTACTGTGGAGTTAAAATAAAATTTCTAACACAAACTGCCTGTGCATAAACATAGGAATTTTTTCCTTCCTAGGGACATAACTCAGTCATCATACTGTGGGTGTATTTACGTCAGACTGCATTTCTACAGCATTCTTGAAAATTGAGATTTTGTCTAATCAGGATAAATAAATAAATAAATGCAAATTCTGACTGATAAAATTACATTTCTGTTGGTAATAGTCTGGATGATTAGAAACTGGTTTGCACAATGAGTTTCTTTGACAGCAGGCATGATCCGACAAATTCAAACAGATAAACCTTAGATGAAGAGTTACGGTACCTCACACAAGACTCCACTGCCAACAAGTGTTTACTGACAGCTGAGAAGGTTGAGGACTTAGCTCAAAGTTCAGACTTTCAAAAGAAATCCTCCTTCCTCCTTACATAAAGGCAAGAAAAACAGAGGTCAAAAAATATTAAATAAGATAATGTAAACTTCTGGATACTATATGCTGGAACTATGTATAGATAGTTTCTGTGTCCACATTTGTAAAGTCAGGCACATAAACCCTATCAAGGAAAATAGTGAAATTCTTAAATGGGATCTAGAGAACCCTGTGAAAAAATTCTGCATTTCAGTGTCTAAATAACAAATCCTTGTCCCCATATGCATACCCCTATAAAATGCTTCTTAGCATCTAGAGAGATGCTTGGACTAGCTGTTTGCCACCATCTCTGGTTGAATACTCTAACCACTTAGACTTCACAACCCAAGCTTACTTTTTGTTTTCTCCTGCTCTCATGGCTCTTGCACTCTTGGCTGACAATGGGTCAGAAGCTAAATAGCAATTTCCCCTACCCAGATGCCTCTACAGAGATGGTAGTTTGGGCCCATCAAGGGGAAACTGCAAAGATGAATCTCAGTCTCCGAAGACACAGAAAGGGTGAAACTCGGATCTTACTCTTTCCCACCTCCTCCTCAAGAGACACATTTTAACCCAAGTGATGAGGGTTGCTGTACTTTGTGACTCTATGCAGCCAAGCCTGCTGATCACATTGAGTCCTTGTAGGAATTTTGGAGATGTCTTTCCTACTAGTTTTAACCTGTGATGATGCTTATAGAGGAACTGCCTTCTATCTCTCTTGCCAAATCAGCACTTCTGCACAGACATGAACAGTTACACCCGGGTGCCATGAAAATATTGAGGGTGAATGTGGAACCCATCTCGAGAGCTTTTCGTACCAGGCATCCATTGTAAGATACTCTTTCAGGGTGTTTTAGACTTAGGCTTTACATTTTGCTAAAGTTTTTTTTCATAAATGACTGAAATCTGTCAGTGAAGAAGTACACTTTAAGATCCCTTTGCTTACATCAGTGGGATCTATACATTTTCAAAGAGTTGTATTTTAAAGTTTTCTTGAATGTTCATATAGTTAATTATCTTTCATTTTGTGTTTGTCTGTACAGGACTTTGATTATTTCACTGTTGATTTGGAGAAAGGAGCCAAAGGGTTTGGGTTTAGTATTCGAGGAGGAAGGGAGTACAAAATGGATTTGTATGTGTTGAGGTTAGCAGAAGATGGACCAGCAATAAGAAATGGAAGGATGAGGGTGAGTAAAATGCATTGTAACATTTTTTTGTGATGTTTACAGATACATTTGTTGATGGGGTCAAAGAGAAAGCGGTTTTTTCATCTCTTATCAGGTTTTAAAGAACTAATGCCAAATACCTCTTACAATGCAAACTCATTCTGTAGGAATTCAAGAAATTAATTCATATATATAGTAGATCTCTAGTTTCTTTGCAGAATAAATGTATTACTTCTGGTTGATAATAGCTTTTACTGTGTTATAAATTTTTCTCATTATGTATTTTCACTTTTATCTAAGGTACTTAAAAAATTCTGACAAGTTTGAATATTCTTGGGAAATAATAACATAATTAACACTTTTTTCTAAAAACACAAAGGCAAAGTGATAACTATAGGACATATATAGGACAACTACGAAACCTAAGACCTCATCTGTGTTATTTTACTAATTTAAACAAGTTGCCTTTGTAGTGTTTCCCAAATTTTATTGATATTAATCTTGTTTGTAGGGATCAGGATTAAAAAAAAATGCAAACACATTCTATGTAGGGAAAATAATCTAAGAAAAAAAAATGGGTTTAATCTGTCCAGTTGTGATAAAGACAAGGTACAAACTCATCCAAGCTTGCTGATACTTCGCAGAATACTAAGCACACAAAAAGGAGAAGGAAATAACATAGGCAAGACTACCAAGAGTCAACATAAAAAATTGTTTATATATCTAATTAGTGCAGTCATGTTCAACCAGTATTTAATTATAAAGATGGGCAATTAAAATTGTATTCTGTGTGGTGGTAATAGCAGATTTTTTTTTCATTGTTGTTACACATATTCTCTTTTACAATTCTCACAACCTGATCAAACTGCCTGTCTTACTGAAACTGCACTTTTTTTCCTGAGTAAAACTCAGGAGTTCTACTGTGCTTCAAATCAGTCTTAACCTGGTCACTTTGTAGACTTTCAAAATGCAGTTGTTCCTCAGCTGTACCATGGAATGCAAACCCCTGGCGCTTGGACCTTGCACAAGGTGGTGGTGGCATAAGCAGCCCTGTGCTGAGGAAGCCAGTGGGGCAGGCAGACAGCAACTGGCTGTTGAGAAATGCTCCCACAGTATTTTTTTGTGTCAAATATAGAATTTGTGCTGCAGCTAGAACTTTAACTTAAGAATATGTTCTCTTGTGAGCATTTTTCTTATTTTCTTTACTGTAGCGTGATCACAGTCAGTTTTCTTAATGAGAAGCTGTAAGCAAGATGTACATTTGCAGCCATAATGTGATTAAAGATGAGGGAAAAGTTGTACTTTTAAGAAGCTCTGGAATCACATATTTAGCTAAGAATGCAGAACAATAAAAGAATTAGAATAGAAGAATGCCTTTGAAGAAGGTTCATTTCAAACAACCTGTATTAGGTAGAAAATTAACTTATTAAAATCTGTGCATCATTTGAACTAGTACTAAAGAAATAAAGTTAGACCATCCACTCTGTGAATAGTCAACATATTAAAAGTATATAATGCAAATTGGGGCTTTTATTTCAATTACGTTAGGAAAATTCCTGCATGTTTTAATGAAAACTATTAATATACTTTCTAAAATAACTTATTTTGAAGCTTTTTTATTGTTGTGGCCACAATAAATAGCCAAGTGTTATTCTGTCCAGATAGTTGTAACTGGGTTTCTTTCTCTGCTTTAAAAGCATCACTCTTTGGTACCAGTTTTACCCTGCAGCTTTGTCACTGAGTCTTGTCTTTTATTCTCCTGTTTAACAGACACTTTAACCTGACAGATGGGTTTGGAATTTGCAAGACTTTTATCTTCAGTGACCTGTAACTGAAGGACAGCAGAAGCTCAAGAAACAGCTTCTTCAAAACAAAACCAGAAAAAAATCCCAAAAATTAGTAATTGCAGAAAGGAATAGAGTACTTAGGAAGATGAACAAAGGAAGCAGAGTTCTGTACCCATGTCTCCTTTCCTAAGATTACATCACCTGTTAACAATGCAGGTTCACTCCCACTTCTTGGCTGGGACCACCAGCCTGCTTGTTGCATCTCTCTGTTTTACAGGTGCATGTCTATAGCAAAACATGGGAAAATCAGTTCAGTGCTTCTTGCTCTATATAAAACACCATCATAAACGATCAGGTTCTCTAACCCTAGGCTTTCAGCACTGGGGAGAGCAAACCATGCTTTTGTGCTGGGATCTTATCAGGAGGAGCACTTTGCAGATAATAGATATTCTGATGACTTACTTGTCTCCATTATTGTTTTGCTTCCTGTTTCCTCCTCCTTGAACAGCCTTCTTTAGTTTAACTGATGCCTTACAGAAAGGCATTGAAGCAGATAAGGTGCAAATCATTATTATAGATAGAAATAATGCATGTAACTCCACCACTATTCCCACTCATGAAGCCAAGAAAAAGAAAATAAAACCATCTAGGCTGTTGAAAAAAAAGAGATCATATAATTAACATTTTACTTGTAAAGCATTTTGATGTAATAAGGATACGTATTCCACAAATAACATTTTGTTTTCAATCTAGTTGTAGCCAGGAAAAGCCCTGATAACAACACATTCACATTGATTTAAAGCTCACTGTTTTACAGAAATAAAAAAATAAGTTATCTTGAATAATGGAGCTGTAGCTATACTACTGGGTTTATAAAATGGTATAATTGAAGCAATGTGGTCTCTGACTGAAGGCAGCTCTAGGTAGGCGAGTCAAAGTCTGCACGTTTACTCTGTTAGCAGACACTGCAAAACCACAGCAATGGGGTGAGCCCAACAGCTGTATTCCACTTGGACACATGTTAAAAAATCTGAAAGTCTGTCAGCACACATTCAGAATGTTCTAAGGTCTAAATACACATCACTGTGTTAGGCATTACAGATGCAGAGTATAAATTTAAAGTAAAAGCTACAATTATAGGAAAACAGATGTAAATAAAGAACCAGAATAGAACTATCTCTTGTAAAAGAAAATAAATACATGACTGAGTAAGGTAAGTATGAAAGGAGTACAATATACCAATAATAGGTGCAAAAAGAAATTGAATAAAAAGGCAATGATGAAACAGCATGAAGAAAGTTACAGCAATATTGGGGCATCCTTCTGAGAATTTCAGTTTGATCTTCAGGCTTTTAAGAACTCCACTGAGTTTGTTCTGGATCACAATTTCCATCATGAGTTCTGGTCTCCCTTCCCATTTAGAATGTCATGCTAAGGTCTTTGGGTTTTTATTGGAAACAAATCCACCAAGGAACATTCCATTTTAGGATTGTAAGATCTGAAATGGTCTCTAATTGCCTTTCATGACAGATAGAGTTTTCTGTTTTGATTTTCTGCAGAATTGTTCTGGGAACTGGAAAGGTAGAAGAGTAGTGAGTTGATGTCATACAGAGTTCATCAGTCTTACCAGCATAGTGCTCTTCTACAAGGATCCCTCTTGTCAGCCTACATTGACACTGCATTAAGTCATAAGGTTCAACAGATTCTTCCCTTAAAACTGTTTTAAAACTTTCGCTATTCTTAGTCATGGCACTTTTACATGCACTGATATTTTATTTGGGCCCATAGGCTCTTGCAGAAAGTCCAAGAATGCATTCTAGTTTAACTTAGATTCATCTATCACTAGATACAGAAAGGAAATACCCCTCAAAAGACCCAGAAATCTATAGGAAAAATGTTTCTTCACATGCATCCTCTGCTTGCATGGTTGGTAAACTATTCTTCACCAGTGTCAGAGGGCCATGACTGCAGCTTCGTATAAAATCATATGTCAGGTCACACACCACAGTTAACTTTTGGCAAGATTGTACTGCAGTTCATGAATAAGACATACGGAGATTGCTCTCAGAAGATGGCTATAAGGGAGAACCTCATCACTGCACTGAAAGCAAGTACAGATCCCTCTGAATTCTGACATCTGAGAAGAAAGCAAGCTACAATAGGGCATTCTGGAAAGCCTACCTGTGCCTGTGCTCCATAAGACAAGGATGTATTAAAAGAGCCATGAAAAAATTTTGAGAGTTATTAGTGGCTTTGATACCTTTTCCTCGGAGAGTATGCAGTAGATGGTGGCGGCCGAGAAGATTAATAAGGGCACAGCTCACAGGTATCACACACAAAAGATAGTTTATTAAATCACTCCATGAAGAAAGGGAAAAAATAGCTAAAAGCCAACTCTAACTTCTTATTACACAATATATATTCTTAAATCCCACCCATAGCCACCACCCATTGGTTGAATAGCAGTATCCATAAACCTCATTACAGCTTTTAATTGGATGACACTTTCTGGTCAGCTGTTCACTCTCCCGGGAGAAAACTTATCTCTTGCTACATTCTTCTCATGGGCAGGCTGACCCAAAACCTTCTTGTCTTCCTTTGTTTTCATTAGCTTGTAGGTCTTTCTCACAGGACTAATTTAGTATCTGCCAGTAGGCTTTAGAATCTGCCTGCAGTTCCAAAAACCCTCTCTCAACTCAAAAATCCTTCTTTTCCTCCACATTTTCCTAAACTGGCAGGAGTCTGAGCACATCAGGATTCCATTTCTCAAGCAATCCTAACATCAGAGAAAAAAACTTGAAAATAGCTGGTGATGACAATGTTAAAAAATGAAGCTGCAAGGCCCAGTCTCAGAGTAGGGCAAGAATATGGTGCACACACTCTCATTGACAGTCAGACTGAGTTGATTCGGTCACCAGAGACGAGAAACGTAACACAGGCAACATGGAGCACAGTCCCCACAGCCTTTGAAGAGTCAGACAGTATTGGCAACAGTTTTACAGGTCAATTTAGATAAGACTCACGATAACTCATATTTTGTTCTTGCCTCATGTTGAGGACAATGATTGGCAGAACCGCTTGCAGGAGAGCTTCCTGTCTTAGAGATGGGGAACTACTGACTGCTCTCAGGAGAATTGTTAAGCACGGTCATAGTGTTTGCTAGACAGGTGAGATATGATCAACATATCTCTCTTATTGCCTTGAATGATATCTCCTGCAGCCAGCATGTTTATTGAAACCAGTGTCAAACAAAGAGCCTGTGGCTAAAGGCTGCAAAGGTACAGAGTAAAGGGAAATTCTTGAGGACTGAGGATGAAATGTGCTTTTTTATACACAGTGTGCATCTGTGTCATTTTGTCACTTTGTGAGTTAGATCCTTTTTTTCACATCTTCCACAAAAGTCATACATCTCATCTCTGACATTTCTAGTTTCATTGTCTTCTCAACTCATTTTTCTCAGCCCACATACACCAGTTAGCCCTATCTCCAGCTTCTTCTTATCTCCTTATACTACATTATTCTTCTCATTCTGTTGTAGATTTTTCTTATATATTTGCAGAACAGTCATCTGATATACCAGCACAGCAGAATTCTTTATCTATCATGCTTTGCAGTCCTGCCCTGACTCCTCAATCCTTTTTCCTGTTTGTTGCTTTTCCTGTGGTCTGGAGCCCTCTTTTTGTTTCAATCGTACACAGTTGGAAATGAAAAACAGGTGCAAGGGACAGTGTCAAGAATGAGCTTCTGTATTGTTGCCTAGGAATCTGTGTGGTCTTACTTGGTCTCTTCCAGGTCACCGAGTCAACAGCACAGTAATGTTCACAACAATAACCAACCTGTGCTGTGGACAGGTTCATGGCATTCTGCAAACTAGCATAATTTGTGTAGTTCATAATTTCATGTAATAATAGAATTCACACCAGACTTATTTGTGGTTATTCAGAAACCTTCAGCCACCTACACCAAGAATTATTTCTAGCAAAAAGGGACAATTCAGTATTCAAAGCCAAGGCTCAAAAAATTCAGGCAGACAAGAGAAAGTCTGTCTCTTATTTATAAGGAAACAGAATTAAAGTTTCAAATCATGGAGGATATAAGTATTGCATTTGAAACTGCTGTCAAAACCCATGTATGAGCATTCAACAGCTTTCAAAACTGACATTTTTCTCCTTGTATGTGTCTTGCAATAAGAGGGACAGAGCACCTATGAAACTCATAATCTGGTATTAAAGGCCTGTCAAGCCACTGGAGACAGAATTTTAAGACCCCTTTGAAAAGCCAAGAGACCAGGCTTCTAAGCAGTAGGTTAGCACGTGACAGCTGGCTGTTGCTAACTATGTCTTCCAGAATAAATTAATTAGCATTGAGACTCTTCAGGCTCCTCAAAGAAGTAGGCAGTATGTGGGCATCTGAGCTCTGTAAACACTGTTTAACAGTGGAGTTTAACAAGGTAATATAAACCTGTCTCACTGGAGCATGAGACTCCTAAACATCTCAACTCAGGCATCAAGAACTCACTTGAGTTTCTTCTTGGTTCAAGGGGTAGCTAGTCAGATCTGAGTTATGTTCTGGTATACATACAATGCAGAACAGAACTTTCTCTCTTTTGTTCTTGCCATGTTCTTTTTTTCCATTTCAGCTTTCCTCATTGCTTGCTGTTGCCCACATTTAGCTTGGCGTTCATCTCGTCATTTTATCGCTGTATCTGTTTTTAGCAGATCACTCATCTGTTTCCACCAGTTAAGGAATCATTCTGTGTCTGAGGCTCAGACATAATGCAGCTTCCATAGACACTTCTTTTAAGTCCATGTCAACATGTGTAAAGTATCCTCATTGTTTTTTGAATGTATGTTTTAGTAGCTGTTGTCTTGCACCTCAGAGAAAACAAAATCCAAGCAGAAATGGCTGGGATGTCACATACTCTTTTGTGAGATTCCCATTGCATGGCCTAATTTTGTACCAGAAACCCCATGCAGTTCCCATAGCTTCACACACCATGTACCTTCTCCTAATCTTTGTGATTCTGCTCTCCATGCATTGTTGTTGTATTTCTTCAGTCCCTCTAAAACAGTTTTTGCAGGGTTAGCTCAGCTGTTTGTAGACCTATTGCTAAAGGAAATGGGTAGATGTCAAAAAACACTGATCATCAAAAGGACTGATTGTTTCCTGTCAGTGGCCATCAAATAAAACCTCAAAAGGAGGAGTAAACAATTTCTTACTCTACAATAAGCAGGATTCTTTAAGTGCATGTTGCCCTGCAGACCCCACAATTTGCACTGGCTCCTCACTGGTGCAGGGCTTCTCGTAGACGTCTTGTTAATTAAGAGCATCTGTTTGGGACCCTCCATCAGTGATTAGACCCACATTAAAGGGTTGTTTCCTACACTCTGAAGTAGAAAACACCTAAGGTTGCAATTAGTAAGTACAGTTGTCAAGTAGCTCAGCTCAGCTTGACTGTGATTAGAGCAAAAAGCATTAAAAATAGGAGAGAAACAGTTGTCACACAGTAGAGAGAGTGAGGGACACATACAGACATCTCTTTATCCAATCAAGAAAGCTACAGAGATGGGAAGAATGGTGCTGATAATGCCAAGGTCACGGACTCGATCCCCGTACAGTTTTTTTTCATCTTTTTTAAATCAGAATATATATATATATTTCAGATATTTACAATCATATATACGATCTGCACACACAATGGAAATCTCCCAGGAGTAAAAGGGAGAAGAAAAGAGGAAACAGGGACAAAGGAGGGACAAAACAGAAACAAAACAGACAAGTACAACCAAAATCCCTAAAAAGTGGCAAAATACAATCTCACCAAAACTCCCTCAAGAGAAAACCAGCTCTCATCTGATCTCCAAAGTGGCAGATCATGGCCGTCACTGCAACAGGGCCTCAGGCTCTGATAACATGAGACCAACACAGGGACCTGCTGCTCCCAGACCTTGCTGGCAGAAGAAGAGAGGCAAACTTCCTCTCTCTCTCTTAGTTATACTCCCTTGTTATGTGATAAAAAGCAAGTGTGGAATACCTGGGAAATGTGCCTTTCCTTAGGTACCACTGCTTACCAAGGAAGGCCTGGATCAAAACTATCACACAAGAATACCTTGATCAGTCATTGCCTTTTTGCAAACATTTAAAGCGGTCACAGTATCCAAAAATGAAGCAAAGATTTATCAGTTTAATCCTTAACTTTGGCTATAGTAAACTTTGGAAACCTGTTTTGGATTGGAAAGAAAGCATGAGACTGAAATACACTGCTGAGTGAATCTCCAGGTTCTCCAGGTCCTAAAAAGCAGTGGTTGTCGGTTCAGAATATTGGAGAACAGTGGGTATTTCTGTTGGAAAGCCTTTTGCAAGTTTACTCTAATCACAGCAAACATAAAGGTGAAAGGAGCAGTGGTAGGTCCTAAGAGCCAGAAGGGCCTTCTCCAGGTGGTGTGCTGGGCACAGTAGGGATTCAGCTGCTGAACACTTGGTGTGAGTGAAGGCTTCAGAAGGCTGACAGAAACCCCACTGAAAAGTCACTACTATTTGGATATGCCCACATATAAAGCACAGAAGGATACTCCAGAAATACTCCAGGAGCATATGAGGCTCCACCAGCCTTGGTTTGATTAAGGTCTTGTGCACACATCTGGAAGACAAATGAGGGAGTGATTCATGCCAGTTAAGTAGTCAATCTTTTCTACTTAAGTAGCACTTACTCTTAAAACCTGCAGCATACCTGGCTTACTTTATGCAGTAATATATCTTACCTTCATACTAAGCATTCGGTGATTGTCACCACTGTCATTACAATGGAACAAAAAGGCAAAGACAGTCCCGTCCACTTATTCTGTGGTTTGTGATCCATCTGAACAGTACAGGAAGATGTTAACTCTGCTTTCCCACCTTATCATGTGTCCCTTTGGGGTAATCTCATTCACACTCAAATTCCCTACTACACGTCACTGTCCAACCTCACTTGTAGTGAGGCTGGGTGTGACTGATCTGAACTCAGAGAATGCAACTGGGATACTCAAGCATATGAGCTGGATGCCAGCCTGTGGCAAGAGGAGCTCAATGTCGAGTTAGTATAATTGGCAGAACTCGAGGAAGAATGTATTGACATGCAGACAAAAGCAGCTCAACATTCTACTGTCTGCACAACAAAAGAATGCAAACTGAGGTCCTCGGGGATCCTGAATATATTTTGGCAGTATTAAAGTTTAATAAATCAAGAGTGAATTAACTGTAGGTGAACTACTATTCAGCATTTATCCAAAAACCTGTGTGTATTTTTTTGAATTTGTTTGCAGAAAGGTAAGGAGAAGGAATATTCCTCTCACACACATAACTAACATCATTCTCATAAAAATGTATTCAGTTTGACACATCCTTGTAACTCTGTGCCTTGTAGCAAAATCCTTCAAGCCAGCTGTGGAAGAGAATAAGTTAATAATCTTGATAAAAATAGTTCAGTATTAATTTTGTAGACTAAAATATTGACTTGGCAGGCAGGCATCCTATTTCAGTCTGGGGTTTATGGAGTATTGGTAAAGGCTTTCAGGTGTAACAATTAATTAACCCTAACTTAAAAAATTAAGGATCAAGAGTGTTAGAAAAAAGTGGACACACCACATGATGCTGCTCTGACAATTGAAACACTTTGTCCAGCAATAGGAATGACAAAGGTAGTTTCCCTTCTTCGTTTTCCCAAACCATGACAAGTGGAAATCAGGAGAGGTCACCTCTCAAGGTAAAAGGATACAGATATGAGGCCCATTTCTATGTCCTGCCAGCCCTGTATCCTCACTCCAGCAAGTAGAGGATGCTTAGGAAAGGAATGAAGGACATGTATGAAATTATTCTTCACTGGGTATGACATCCAAGCCCCTGGCAAGCAGCAGTTCAATAGATATTTCTTTGCCAGAACTCATAGCTAGTGTCTAGGACTACTTTTTAACCATTTGTTTCAATGTACGCATGCTTTTGGCGTTCTTAATCTACTGTGCAAATGGATTCCAAGTCTGAATTCCTGCATTGTTTGTAAAAAGATCTCCTTTGATTTTTTGGTTGTAGTTACAACCTAATAATCTTACTTCATCATTCTCCATGTCATTCTTTATTCTACTGACTTACATCATATCCACTTTTTTCCCACTGATGCTTACCAGTCTGTTTCATCTTGCCTCACAAGGGAGCTCTTCTTTATCCCTGACCAGCCTCACTGGCCTCCTCCAAACCATTTCTCAATCTATCACATTCATTTGGGGGTAGAGGCACTGAAACAATCTGCAGTTTTCAAGATATTTGTGCTCCTAAATGACACAATGATGCCTTCTTCTTTATTCTCCTTTCTCTTCCTAACAGTTAATATCCTGTTTTCTTTTTTCGACTGTGCTGACATTTTCAGCAAGGTAATCACAAGGACTATGGGACCTGTCTCTTCAGGGGTAATGGCTGACTTACAGTGATTGTGTGTGTCATTTTCCACATATACTGTACTTAGAGCTGAGCAGTTGACACCACTGAATTTCACCTGCTGCTTTATCACACAGGATTGTGCTATCTTTTTGGAGCTTTTAAGTTTAGATTTGGCAATGCTGTGTGGTGATGTGTTGCCTGCAAATCCTGTCACCCCAATCTTGGACCTCTTCACTGCAGCATTTGCAAGTATGCTGAACAGAAAAATCACTGTAGTAAAGTCTTCTGATTGTGAAAATTGATCACTTACCTAAAGTATTTTTTTCCTAGAATTTAATCTCCTACCTGGAAGAGCCTATCCTTTTAGATCCCACAGCAGAGCCTTTACTGAAGGCTTTACTATTAAAAGCTTTCTGAAAATGTCAGTATACTCACCAGAGCACATTTATCTCTATAGTCATTGAGAGCTCCAGTGACCTGCAATAGATCTATGAGGAATGGCTTCCCTCTACAATAGCCACATTGACCCTTCCCCACTATATCATCATTATCCATGTGCCAGATAACCCTCACCATCCTTGTTGCTTCCTTCCACCTCAGTTGAACATGAGACTCACAAGACCATTCTTAAAGACTAGTGTCACACTTGCCACTTCCCATTCCTCTGCAATTCTGCAATTTATTAATTTAAGCAGTTGATTATATCCTATAGCTACTAGCTCAGCAGCTTCGTATCCAAATTCCTTTAGAACTGAGGATAAAAGTCATCTACTTGTGGAGGTTTCTGACTATCCATTTCATCAGTCTGTTATAAAATCTTTGCCACTGACCCTGGCATTGGAGTTAGTTTCTCAATCACCCCTGTGGTGAGCAGACGCTTTGTGGGAGTTTTGCTGCCCTCCTTTTTAGTGAACATTGATGCAAAGAATTAATCTGTTTTCTGCAGTCTTTTCTACCTTGTGCCCAAACTGTCTTTGAGATCTGACAAGGCTCCATGGCTCAAGTATGCTTTGAAATACGTTCTTAGGTCTGACATTTCAGCATTTTTCCTCCTTAAGATATCTTCATGGTTTTACCTTTAACTTATCAGAGTTAACTTGTCTTTTCTGTTTTGCTCCTTGGATGCAACTTGGAATGAAATAATCTCTGTGCACAGGCTTCTATGTATGTACTATAAAATCAGCATTTCAGATCTTGATTTTGCTCTGCTTTTGCCTGATGGGAACTGCATGAGACCATCAAGAAGATACCAGAAAATTTTCTTTTTCCTTTTGCACAGTTTCTTCTGGTTCTCATCCATAATGGTAGTGGTGAAATGCCTTAATATTAATATTACATTGTGCTACACTGAGTAATCCTAGCTCTATTTTAAAAAAATAATAGTATATCAATTAAATCCAGTACAGTAATGCATTCTCCTTTTGTCTTTCACACCTCTATTCCACATATGCATGGATTATTTTGCAGCAATGCTGTGGAAGGCATCAAGTCTACTGTAGTACCAGAAGATCACTTTGCTGTCTTGTTAGTCACACAGCAAACTCCATTTCTCTCTCCTGCATTCACTATTCTCTGCAGACACTCAGGCATGCACATTTTTCCACTTTCCAAGTTCTCTTTCTCAAATAGCGCTTCTACCATTTCTCCCTCTCTCAGGAAAAGGTGAAAAAGTGAAAAGAAAATAACTAGAGCACCGCTGAGGAGTGGTGCAAAGGCCATTTCTTGCTTTGCACTTTGTCCTATGGCCCCTCTTGTCCCATTCTTTTGTGCAGGAGGCAAGGGCATCTCTGCAGGAACAAAGCACTTGGCATTTCCAGGGGTAAGAAGCCACAGCTGCTTAAATAGATGGTTGACCACAGAAAAAAAGGAGTTTATCACTCTAAACCTTCATGGGTGGTTGGTTCAAAAGTGGCATAGAACACATTATTGTGAATTCTCCAAAGAGAAATGCCATGTTTCCTACTGAGACATCCAAGCTCACACCTAAAATGCACTGGAGGGAGTCCAAGATTAGCAATACCCCATAGCTTTGCTCAGGCTCTGTGTTACACCTGGGATTTCCAGGCAGCACAGATTCTCTGCTGGGAGGAAATTTGCACAGCAGATATCCAGCCTGTGCCTAACTCCAGGCAACAATAGTAGGGCTTGACAGTGCTTGGAAAATCACCAAAATAGAAATTCTGGAGTTGCTGTTTTGATCTCCAAATGCAGACAATTTTTCAGCCTTTTGGAACAATTAACAATAACAACAGCAACAAATAATATGTAAAAACCATTTCAGTTATAAAACTAGAATGCCCCTATAAAAGGAATTAAGTGTAATTAGTCTCTTTCCTGAGGTTTAATTATAAAATACATTAATAAATTGACAGATAGCAATGCCCTCCATACAAATCATTTGAGGCTACTTTTATCATTAGATTTAATATAGAATGAAAATGTGCATACACAATTCATTTAATTTCATGCAACTGGGAACTATATACCTGCTTAGACACTGCTCCTTATGCACTGATGGAGGCAAACATAGACAAGGCTATCGTCCATATTTCAAAAGCACAGTCAAGCAAGGAAAACCCCTCCACTACATTAAAGATGTGTGTTTCCTTCTGGTTTCCCCTGCTTCTGAAACTCTGTATTTATGGTGGCTTTTTTTAACAAGACCAGTAATAATTACTATAAAATATGGCCAGAACAAAGGCTCTGCTTGTAAACTCACATGTATTAGAGGCACTTTATTCAAATGGTTCAGAGAAGCTTTACAATTTTCTTTCTAATTAACCTATCAATAGTGATGTCACTTAAACATTCCTTAGGAATATTATCTTCTCATTATTGCCAGAAAACATGCTGCCCAATTTTATAGCTCAGTTGTTCTTATGCATGGATGGAGTGTCTGAATTAACTTGAACTGAAACAGATTTTTTTAAAAAACATTTCCCATACACACAAACTACTTTCATAATTACATTTAAATCATTAATATTCAAATTTCCAGTCATTAAGAGGGTGAAGCATTCAGTGTTTACTTTGTGCTTGCACGGTGTAAGAATATAATAGAGAAGCCTTCTCTTTACCAATGGCATTGGGTCAGGAGGAGAACCAGTGGGTTTGGGTAGGCCAAAACAGCATGAAAACTCAGCAAGGGTCCCATTCTTTAGGAAGAAAGAAATACAGTGAAAAATCAGTGTGTGCAAAATTTCCAGATTCATAACATGTTTCTTCAGAATAAACAGAGCTCAGGCAGCACTATGCAAACCTCCCAGCCTGTCTTGCCAATGCACTTCAGCCTTAAGCTGGGAAGAAAATTTGCAGGATGTGGAGATTGATCACTCCTGCTTTGCAGGAGTCTTTGCTGAAGACTGCCAGGAAGGTTACAAATCAGAGCTGATGCCAGTTTTGGGGAGTGTCCTGCCTGTTGGGAGCAGGAAAGGCTCCCTCCATCTGTTTTGCATGATTGGCCACCAAACAGCTGCCGGACTTGACAAGGGCTCATCACAGCTAAGCACATGGATCCCGTGCTACAACACCTTCAAATTAAAGCTTATTCCAAAGAGCTGAAGGCACTCTGTGGCTTTGTGAGATTCAAATACTGCATCTCGATAACTGTGCTCTCAAATCCTTTCCTTGCTGTTTGAGGGTTTAAATCTTGGTGATTAGCATGCACGTGTCCTCTCAGACTGTTATGCAAAAACATGAATGGTCTGGGAGCTGAAGGTGTCATCATAGGGAGGACTAACTCTCCAGATTTGAGGAATTGGTTTTTCTTTTCATTTTGTAACAAAAATTACATCATAAAATGTAATCTGACCAAGGACCTAAATGCCATGCAAAACAATAATGTTGCTATGTTGAAGTCTATCTTTTAAAGTATGCTGGTTTATCTGAAAAGCTTTGTATCTCCACAGAAGGCAGCTTGTTGAAATGCCTGTTAAAAATAATGGTCTGATATTCAAATGTGTCACTTTCTACAAAAGGAGATAATGCCACAGGGCCATACCCAATAAAAGATTTGGACATTCAAAATTTGATGCTGCAACACCTGTTAGGTGGCTGGTGTCCCACGAGCTGAAGAGTGGAGATTAAATGTGCCACAATTATATCCAAACAGTCAGCAAAGAAAGTATGAAAGTTAAAAAGAAAAGGTAACATATATTTAAAGAAACATGAAGAACTGGGGGAAAAAATTCTATTACTTGCTGAGAATGTGAAAATCACTGTTTTCTTTTTATGTCTCCACTTACATGTTCAGAAGAAACATAAACTGAAAAAAAGAGAAATTAGTATAAATCAGAATATGGGGGAAACTCTTTAAAGCACACTTAGATTCAAGTTTTTAGAACTTGCTGATGTTTGTGTATGCTCAATGACTAAGGGAAAGCAATTTATAGACTATTAGTAATTATTTCCAAGAATTCATGGAGGACAAGAAATTTAGAAGTAGACTAGAGAAAGTGAAACATATTCACTATTTTTAAAGTCAAATAATAGAGAAAAGTTACTTTAACTTTCGTTCTCAGAAATAATCTATGACAAATTATCAAAAAGTTGAGTAAGTCCAGCAACATGTGAATCATGGGAAGCAGATCTTGTGACACCAGTCTGATTTTCCTTTCTTATGTTTGATTTTCATTCTTATTTCTTTGTGAAAAGGGGGGAGGAGAATGTACAGTCTCCTTTTCACTTTTCAACACCACCTTCTATGAAATTAATAGAAAAATGATGAGGAAAAAGGTTCTAGGTGGGATCCCTGTTAAGGGATTACTGAAAATAATTCCTGTCGAAGGCTGCTCTGAATGGTTTACTCCTGAATAGTAATTACAAGTGTGAAATTATAGGTGTGGTTCTGAGGGGTCGAGGATGAAACCAAGTTGGTTTAATATATCATTAATAATTGGAGACCTGTTGATAAATAATAAAATATAATCTGCTGCTGCCAAGATGTCACTATTCATAGAGAGTTTAAAAGGACTTTGAGGAACTGACTTACATTTCAAAATGAAAAATTCATACTTAAGCAGTCAATGTACTAGAACTCACTGAGGTGCCCTTTGCACAGTTTAGGGCAGGGCAATCAGATGCACAGTGTGAAACAGAACTGCCTCAACAGTGCTGCTGGAAATAGGCTCAGAATCCAAACTGACCATGAGTTGCAATTTGATGTGTTACAAAAAGGCAAAGGACTCATATTGAGGACGTTATTAGTGAGTGTTTCTCCCACGTGGAAAGAATGTTATCATTTTGATCTGTTCTGCCTAGCCCTCATCTTCCTAATAGCTCTGGTTTGGACACTCTGAACAGACTTGTAAGGATCTAGAAAAGAAGTATGGAGAAATACCATGTGTTGCATAAATTACAGGAATCAACTTCTGATCCTAAAAAGAGCAATGAGGATCCCCTATAACAGACACTGTTGCTTTTGGACCTGATTTTGTGCTTGCTGTTACCTCTGGCCTCATCTTGGTGCAGCTTCAATATGTGGGTATATCTAAGCTCACAATCACAGCATTTAAAAAAGAAGTAGCCCCACAAATCTAAAACTTGAATCCACAGTAGAAAAGATGAGAAAGCAAGGACATTTGAATGCCTGGACAGAGAAAAAACATGCAACAGGGTTTCCTCCCATATCAGACATAAGAGAATCTACATCATGAAGGGAAAGGAAGGGGAGGTTATAAGTGTTTAACTGCTGAAAACAAAACAAAAAAATACCAAGAACAGGAATTTGCACCTTACTGACACATGGGGAACCACCCCTCAGTCAAGGTTTTCTCTTTTGTATGAATTCAGCAGATATGAGTGTAAAGTCTAACTGAAGCTTTTCTCGGGGTAAGAGTGATGGCAACTTTTCTCTTCCTTATTTTCTTATCCAATCAGAGCTGGGCCTGTGCTGCAAAGGCAGGATAATTCAGCTGTGCCTCAGTCAGCCACAAGACACAAAAGCATGGAACACTGTTAACCCCCTGCTCCTGCAACTGTTTGTTATACCTTTGCTCTCACTTTCTGATGTAAATTTCAAAGCACTTAATTTTGGGAAACTTGTTTTTCTCCCCTCCTTCAGTCACATAACCAAGATGCTGGCCTTTTTTAAGCTTTCCCAAGTTATTTGTTCATAATATTTTATAATAAAGGAAATACCAAATCAGCTAGAATATTTTATAATAAAAGGAAATATCAAATCAGCTACATGCTGTCTACAGAGAAAAAATATTCTAATTTACTGAAATATAGAAAAGGTTACATTAATGCAAGATAGTTCCTGCATAGTGACCAATGAAAACAAAAGAAAGGCAAACAGCAAGGGCAAAATGTGACATTAACTTAACCTTTTTACATATTAAACTGTATTTAAATCTTTCTGTCTTCCTCCTCTGGAGTGCACAGAATTTTATTTGAAGGAATGTACATTCTCTGAACAGCTTTCAGTACTCATTTTAAAAGCTATTTATCAAGGCGTGTTAGAAACACCTCTTGCATTTGGTCTAATCTGGCACTTATCTAAAACCATGCTACCAAGAATATTTTAAATATCTTCTGCAAAATATGGTCTATCCAGGCAATGTGACACCAAAAAAAAAGAAGAAAAAAAAAAAAGCTGTCTTTAAGCCTTTGGAAAATCTGAGTTTACTTTTACAAGGTTTCTACTGAGTTTAATTGTTACCTGACATTTAGAAACAGGTTTTCCCAGACTGGTTGAATTCTGACTGTCTTTGGCCTGATTAGTATCCTTGTGGGGATCCCAAAATTCCATCTTCTGTTGGTGCAACAGGAGGGGTAACAGATTTTCTATTTTTGCTCTGAGTTTGTGCACCAACAACATACTACCAAACACTCCAATAGTCAGAGTGATGCACAGACCTGAGGGAGATCTTGCCATGATCTGGGGAGCACCTTTGCTGTGTGTCACTGTTGCCTGGAGGTCATCAGAAGTATTTCAAATTGTGCACTGCATGGGACAACCAAATGTGTTCTTCCTAACAGAGAAAACCTGCACAAAAAAAATCCTGATTTTTCTTCCCCCTCACTGGTCATTCTGCAGTATTTACAAAGCAATAAGGAGGCTAATATGTTTTATTTGTATCAATGGCTTTTTCTAAGTGAAGTACCAGCTTAGATTGTGCACATGATTGTGGGAGACTTCTGAAAATAGGTTGCAGCTCCTATTGACAAAGTACAAATTCCTACTGAGAAACACTGCCATGGTGCTTTTAGTAGTAGTCTTTCTATCTCTGAACAAAAGTAGAGGCTAAATAACTTCTTGACATCTCTTTCAGTTTCCTTTGAAGCCTGGAGTTTTGTTGACATTTCGTATTGTGCACATTTATTTGGTAGATACTGTATTTCAAACTCAGGAAGGAAGGCCTCTGAAGGATTACACTTGTAGCTGACAGAAGTACAATAGTAGCAAAGAAAACATACAAAACAGAAAAACGTTTCAATGTCCAAGGCCAGCTAAGAGCTGGTTTTATTAAGCCAGTCTTGTAAGAGGAAGAGAAGTGCCTGTCATCTTGAAGTCTGCACAATCTCCTTAAAGCCCTCTCTAGGATGTGTAGGCACTGTTGGTTTAGTGTAGTGGAAACACACTGGGGGGACACTGGAGGTGCACACTGAGGCAGGTATGGCCCTGCTGAGCAGATGTGTTCCTCTGGCACTGATAAATGAGTTTGCTAAATCCACTCAACTGAGACCCTTATGCACCCCCTCTTGGCTGCCCACCACCAGGAGTCACATCTCTACAAGCACTGGGAGATCATCCCTCCTTCTGGGCTTCAGTGGAGCTGTGAGGCTTCTGCAAAACATGAACTCCAAGACTGTGGTGCTGCTAACACAGGGCTCACGTGTCACCTCACCATGTTGCTTGTTTAGCTCTCCCCCAGAATGAGTGGGCAGCTGTGGGGGCACTGCACAAGCTGTACGGCTGCTGCTCCCTGCATGTGCTGTCTGCTGTGCCCACCAGGCACCGCATAAAGCAACTGCTCACCTGCTTGGGGAGAAGGTTTCTAGTGTCAAAAGCCAGGCAAAATCAAAATGTTCAGGCTGGAGGAAAGGTTGGGAGGGAAATTGTGGTGGATGGGGGGTGCAGGCGTCAGTGCTGCATTTTACTGCTGTAGAAATAGAGGAGGAAAAGTAACAATGAAGCTAACTCTGAGAAGCTGGCCAGAGATAAGTGGCAAAATCCATAATCAGAGCCCTGGAGGTTGCTGCTCTAACAGCTCAGCCACAGGCTGTGCTTGCTCCCAGCAAAATACATCTGTGGTTAAATAGTTTAAAACATGCTCTTTGAACTCCAGCAAACCTGCATGTCCTATGGCATGGCAGTTACCTTTCTTTGTTTAATAGCAAGCTTCCTAACAACTTTGGTGTAAAACTTCACTACCAAGATTTGGATATTCAAATGATGGAAGTTTGTATTTGTACTTTGAACCTCTCTTTTCTCAATGAAAACAGCAAGTTAAGTGCAACAAAGTTCTTCTCAGGCTCATACAACACTGCAAGTTAAGGTGTAGCAAAGATAATGTTGCAGTGATTCCAACATATCAAGCAGTTCATCAAAACCCTCTTACATGTAAAAGATGTGAGGCAAGTTACAAAGGCATTACACTGATTTCAGCAGAAGACAAGCAGCATTTGATATACCATATTCAGAATCCACTTTGGAGGTTATTTGATCTGCCAGTAATATCCCTCAGACAGACAGGAACAAATTTACCTTGATGTGTCTGTCTGTCATTCAGGTAACCTGTGATCCACTGAATATGTCTCTTTCTGAAATGCTCATTTTACTGCAATTCTGTCTGACTCAATATTCTTCTTACCTGACAGGTAGGAGATCAAATAATTGAAATCAATGGAGAAAGCACAAGGGACATGACACATGCCAGAGCAATAGAGCTAATCAAGTCTGGTGGCAGGAGAGTGCGACTGTTGTTGAAGCGTGGAACAGGCCAGGTCCCAGAATATGGTGGGTTTTTGTCTTTACATTTTTCTGTGTGCATGAACCTATATAAATTAATTATATTGCTTTTGAGTTAAGTAGCAATTGAAGATATTTATATATTGTAATTTCCTGGGGCACATTAAATATGGGCTTCAGTGCTTACCTTATTAGAGGTGGGCTTACTCACAATTTAAGTGTTTCCTTGGCCAAGACTGTCTATGTGTGTGCATCACTGTTGCCTGCTGCCCTCCCGACACAGGCAGTGGCTTATAAGATGTGCAGTGGAGGAAGCACTTTGAACCTTTTAGGGGACATCTCTGAGTGTGCTGGGAGTTGCTGATTTGTCCATAAACTCTCCTTTTCTTCCTTTATTGGTACTTCTCTGCACATTTTGAATCACAGCAGATGATCTTGTGTCATGCAATTGGGGGGCTCAAGTTGAAACTCAAAGCATTAACAAGAACTTACTTCTTTCTTTGACAATTTTATCCATTATATTATCTCTGACAATATACATGTATGATCAAGTAGAAGCCAATTCTGAATTAAAAAGAGGGCTTTGCTCATTGTGGTCAGAAAACAGGATCCACTCTTCTCATGTTTTGCTTCAGAGGGACTTCTGGGACTTTTTTGAGTATTTCAATACGTGTGAGTCATTTAGACAATATAGAAACCTTTTTTCAGTACTGCAATGACAATAAGTAAAAATAAATTATCCAAAGGTAATTTCAGAGACAAAAAGCTCTTTTTAAAAACTGAAATCAGGACTTACTCTATAGTATGGTGTGACAAGGTCAGATATTTACATAAGTTCTATAATGTGCACCTCTGGGCCTTAAATCTCTAGGGGGAAAGGTTATTTTTAATGAATAGTGCTTGAGTTCTTTATGTTAGGGGGTCCAAAACTCTATTAAACTTCTCTAATGTTACTTTTGAAGTTCCAGCATCCTTTCCCATTAGAATCAGAAATTACAGTAACATATGAAAATTCAAAGTAATACTTGGGCTTAACTGTAGGTTTAGGTCAGTCTTTGTTACCAACATAACTTCATTATCTCTCTTAAAGTCAGCTGCACTGAAAGTCAGTGCTTTTCTGGCTGTCAGAACACACAGTAATTGCAGTATTTTCTTCTCCAAACTAGAGCTAATTCTGTGACTGAGTCAGTACTCAGGACAGTGTAGGTTGCATTTTTTTCAGCTTTCAAGATCTTCTGAATCAGGGCAGAA
>JAOXXN010000265.1:10521937-10575965 GCA_026770055.1 Myrmophylax atrothorax
AAATTCCTCTGGTGGGACCAATCCTTTAGCCACCAATTGATAAGATGGGTTTTCCTACTCCTTTCTTCATTCATCTCAGCTACCACAGGAACTGAGGTGAACACCATCGGTACTCCTGTCCCATTAACTAATTGACCCAGAGTCCTTTTTGATTACTCTGATACCTCTTTTATTCATGTCATTACTGCCAGCCTGGATCACCAACAGTGTGTAATAGTCAGAGGGTTGAATTAGCTCAAGGAGTCTCCTACTTATATCCCTCACCTGGGCCCCATGAAGGAAGCAGACCTCCCTGTTGGATGGGTCCAATCATCCTATCAATCCTCAGTATTCCTCAGAAGGGAGTCACCTACTACAACTATCCTTTTTCTTTTTGTAGCTCTGGTTGTAATCCATGTGATAGATAGGATGCAACCAGGAGATCCTCCAGACAGATCTTTTTCTTGAGCTTCCTCTGCTTGACCCTCTGGGTCCAGGGCCTCATACCAGGTCTTAAAGGGTACCTGAGGAGGAGATGAGGGTCAGGAGGGGATTCTTTTACTTCTGTCATCAGGGACCTGTTTCCATTCCACTCCATCTACTTGGTTTGCTCCATCTGCCTGATTGGAGGAGGGGCAGGGCTTCTCTGGCCCCAGCTGAGCTTCTGTAGGGGTCAAAAGGGTGCAACTCCACCAGTCTATTTCCCTTTTACTCTCCTTCATACTTAGCCTCTCTACCTCTTCCTTGAGCTCTGCCACTAAACACAGCAAACCATTCACCTGCTCATACCATATGCAGGCATTTTTTGAACCATCTGGTACTAATGCCAAGCTCAGACACCGTGTAGCCAGTGACCTGAACAGCTGCATCCTTCTTGGGGGGTTCTTTCTGAGTTAGCACACTCCCCCTGGTAGCAGCAGCAACAGCTTTCACTCATCTGGAGACCATTGTTCGTTCTGGTTGTGGTAAACAAAAGAGAAAAAAGAGGGGAAGAAAAAGGAACTACAGTCCATCAGCAAGAGTGGCTGTACCCATCCTGTGCTCCAGGTCACTCCCACTCCCTGGAGACTCTTTTTAATCACCCACTAATAAGCCTGTCCTGCCCCTCACTCACCTAAATTGGTTCCTGAGGAGCAGCCAAGCCTGAGCAGGAACCAGCCAAGCAGCTCTCTTTTAGACCCTTCAAAGCCCTCTCTCATTAGCACCTGCTAATGAGCCTGTCCTGCCCCTCACTCACCTGTATTGGTTCCTGAGGAGCAGCCAAGATTGGGCAGACTCTCATACCAGATCTACTCTCCTGACTATCTGACTTTTTTGATGGTATGCTGTTCTTAAACAATAACAAAACTACTCACAAGTGTTTAATACATTGTGAAAAGTCCATATGATACCACGAGAGTTAATTAAAAAACCTTGCAAAACCATGTCTTTGTAATTATCTTGTATTATATAGCTACGCCACAGAAGAACTGGGAAGGCTTATGGAGGCTGGCATTAGGTTTTGTCTTTTAATCAAGATGCATATTTATTTTTCTGCCAGTTATCTCAGTAGCCTGAACTGTCAATCATCCCACCATAATGAGAATACAATATGCTATTTTCACATGTATGTGAAACAGCAAAACAGATTTTGACTCAAGACACATCTAATTCAAGACAGCCAGCACAGCTTCACTAAGGGAGATCCTGCCTGAAAAACAACTGGCCTTTTACAATGGAGTGAAAACATAAGTGGACAAGGGAAAGGTTACAGATATAATCTGTCTGAACTTCTGTAAAGCCTTTGACACAGTGTACCACAACATCCTTCTGGTAAATTGGAGAGGGATGGATTTGACATGTGGACTGTTAGATGTATAAGAAATTGTTTGGATGGTGGCATCCACAGGGCAGTGGTCAATGGCTCAGAGTTGTGATGGACATCAGTGATGAGTGATGTTCCTCATGGGTCTGTATTGGGACCAGTGTTATTTAATAAATTTGCAGATGACATCAAGTTGAGCAGTACAGCTGACAGACCTGAAGGATGGGATGCCATCCAGAGGGACATCGACAAGCTTGTAAAGTGGGCCTATGCAAGACCAAGAGCAAACTGCTGCACCTGGTTCAGGGCAACAACTAGTACCAATATAGGCTGGGGGGTGAACTGATCAAGAGCAGCTCTGCCAAGAAGGACTTAGGGGTGCTGGTGGATGAGAGATTGGACATGAGCCAGCAATGGGAACTTGCAGCCTGGAAAGCCGATCATATCCTGGACTGCATCAAAAGCAACATGGCCAGCAGGTTGAAGGAGGTGATTCTGTCCCTTTATTCCATTCTTGTGAGACCTCACCTGGAGCGCTGCATCCAGCTTTGAAGTCCCCAACAGAAGGACGTCAAACTGTTGGACCAAGACCAGAGGAGGGCCACCAAGTTGATCCAAGGGATGGAGCCCCTCTCCTATGAGGAAAGGCTGAGAGAACTGGGTTTGTTTTGCTTGGAGAAGAGAAAGCTTTGGGGTGACCTAATTGCAGCCTTCCAGTATCTGAGAGGAACCTAAAAGAAAGCCGTAGAGAGACTTTTTACAATAGCATATAGAGATATGATAAAGAGTAATAGCTTCAAATTGAATAACAGTGGGTTTAGATCAGATGTTGGGAAAAAATTCTTCCCTGTGAGGGTGGTGAAGCAGTGGAAGACATTGCCCAGAGAATTTATGAATGTCCCATCCCTGAAAGTGTTTAAGTCCAGGCTGGATGGGACTGAGCAACCTGGTCTAGTGGAAGATGTTCCTGTCCATGGCAGCAGATCTGGAACCAGACAGTCTTTAAGGCGGCCTTCCAATATAGGCCATTTTATTATTTCTTAAGAAGAAAAAGGTGCTTTAAGCTTTGAAAGAGCAATATAGTACCTTCAAACACACATTATACATATCTTACATTATTCATAAACATCATGCATAACTGTAATTCCACAGCAATATACAGTTAATTTAACATCTCTTGAAAAACCTTTGAGGAGTTGAATTGACACTGAAATCATTATCAACCATCTCCAGTTTTTACTACTCTTTAAAAATGATAAGAGAGTTTCCTGGTTTTAAAACAGTAACAGACCACGGACCTGATATATTTGGAGGGTAAAAGCTGAAGACAGTGTTTTTTCAGAAAAGAATAATGTGGCTATTAACAAGTAAGTACAAAAAGAAAATGAATGTACAAACAAACAAAGTACTTGCCAAATTGCTCAAAGGGAATAAAAAGGTTTAAAAACTTTGCTTCTGGGTGCCATGATCTGGCTTTCTATTCTAACTCCTGTCCTCAGTGCTTTCTTTTCTTGCTTCCCAGCCCTCTCTTTCTCCATCCTCCTCACCCTAACTGAAGTATATAGATGAGTTTCCACAAAAGCCCCAGATAGCCTCTTTCCTGCTGAAAGAGTGAAAGGATACGTGCCTACATTTAGGCATGCTTGTTGTTCTGGGTACACAAGTTTTGCCAATACAAATAAATGAATGGAAAGATTTAGTGAATAATAGTATTGTGGGAAATATTAGTGTTCTATTGATGTATACCTTTGTGCTGGTTTAAAGGTAAACCAGCAGGAGAAATGAACCCAGCTCAGGAGAGATTGTAAGTCAGTTACAATTTCATTAAAAAATATTATAATAAATATGACACAAAGAGAAATTGCTTTTAACCCACAAAACCCAGAAGTATAACCCAGCACCCTGTGGCACAGACACAATGATGTTTGTTAGTCCCTGTGCTGAACCCCACGTGGTTACCCTGAGTCCAAAGCAAAAGGAGGTAAAAAACCTGTTGGTACAGATGATGCTTGCAGTCTGGTGAAGAGTGGTGTTCACAGTCTGATTGAGAGTGGTGGCCTTGTCCTATCAAGGTTCTGATCCTCCTTTCGGTCTGAAGAGTGGTTCCCTGAGGTTTTCAAACCCCAAGATTATGTACCCTCCAGCCCAGGTGGGAGGACTCAGTCCCTCCCCCAGGGCGGAGAGTTACACAATGGGTGATCTGACTCTGTGAGTCAGGGGAGGGTATTTTGGAATCGTTGGTGGCCCATTAGCAGACACGCCCCCTCAGGATGGGTGTGAAGGTGCTAACGACTCTCTGGAGGGGAGTTATCACAGCTCTTATCTCACAGGTGTCTTTCACACCCAGCTCACACCCTGAGGAGTTGGGTGTGCCCTGGGCAGCTGCTGCAAATGGTCCATTGTTAACAGTTCATGGGAAATGAATAGAGGGTGTAGGGTACACAGCTTTGGTTATCCCCACACAGTGATAAACTGGTCCCACCTGCTGAACCAGGACACTAGGTCATGATGTGATGCTAAAATACACAGAGATGTGAGAACTGGAGTCTTTGAGGTTTGGTGAACAAGGAATCTGTGCTTTGGTGAAGGTTGGTGCTTCATACCAACAGTGATCCCTTTCACCCCTCACTTTGTTTGGCTTCATTAAAAGGCATGTCCTGGGGTTGCATTGGGTATTTTTGGAATCTGTTGCTTCACACGGTGTAAATTACGTACACAGCTCACCCTATGGGTTTGGGACACTTAGGTGATTATACAAATCTAGAGCTTGGATTCAGTTTTGGCTATTTAGGGGAGGAAGAGTTCTGTACGTGAGAACTAAAGTTTCAGTACACACAAATTACTGGTTAACAGATGAAAACTCCAAGTTACTTAACAGTAAGTAATTTTGAAGGGCCTTGAAGGAGCTCTTATCTCCTGTTTCAGCACTACCCCACCAACAAAACAAAAAATGTCAGAGTTGATACCAATACAAGGATTTTTCATGTAAATAAATTGGCGGAGTAAACCCTTTGCTTTTGATTTGTTATGACTCCTTCAGGAAGCACCTCAAGATGTACTCCATATCCATAGTCCAGGTGAATCTATGTCCTGAATATATGTGTACAGTAGTTTCAGTAATCCACTAATAATTAGATTTACAGCATGCTTATTTGTCTTAGCTTTACAGAAATACTTCTTTCCTGTTACATATAAGCTTTTTACTCAATTCTTCTAAACTTACTAAGAATTCTCTGCTCTAACAATAGTAAAATGTCTGTATGTCACTGGTTCTGTTAATTCTAATGATTGGTCCTAGGCTGTTCCTCCCCTTCCTTTAGGAATGGTACCTTCCAGTCTCTCCATGTGCATGAAAAGTGACAAGCATGGGTCCCCATATTTCTACTTATTGGGCCACCCTAAAGACACGGTTTGTAAACTCTGCATGTATATTATCTTTCTAATATGATTTTGTTTCTCACAACTGTTAAAAGAGTATTTTTCAACTTTTTCTTTCATGCTAGCTCACTTAGTGTTTTCTATAATATTCAACTTTTCTTTCATAATTGATTATCTTAGATATCAAAGCAGCTACAATGCATTCTACAAATGTCTTTTAATACCCTAAATAACAAGTTTGTCATGTTACACTGCTGCTAGTGCAAAACACATGGTCATATGTCTGCTATGTGTCCACTTTTTCTCGTGATAAAAATTTATCCTCTGAATATGACATTTCAGGTAGACAATGTTAGCCTTTTGAGAATCAAAGCCATGTCTTTATGGCACTTGGCTTGCAAAAATGTTAGTAATATGAAGGTGGAAGTCAGATGCTGATCTCAAACAATATTTACACGCAGCCTCTTGAAGAAATAGCTAATGTAAAATTGAAGACTTTTTGGAACATGCTGTAATGCAATACTCATTTATTAAACCCCATGGTTATGCTGGTTATACATAAAGCACTTTCCTCTGGATTGCAAGCTATTTTCTCTAAAGAATCAGATCCAACCTCAAGGATTGTTCAGATACATCTAATCTGTAATACAGAGTCACGGCCAAGATATGATACCGGGAAATCAAAGGAAAAGGAACACTTACTTTTTTCTATTTTCTCATCGATTGCTGTCATCACAGAAAACACAGAAGTGTTCAGGTGCATTCAGCTCTGTGTGCTGCCAACTTTGCACAGTGTAGTATATTTGCTACAATTATAAGGACAGTCTCACATGTTGAACTAGACAGACTGGAAATAGAAAGGGAGTTATACCCAAAGGTGTCCTTCCAGCCTTGGAGCTTCAAGCAGCTCCTCCAGTGTGATGCCCACAGAATTCCTGCCCCTAGAACCCAGGCCCTAAGCTGTGCTTTAAGTTATCAGTCTTGTGCACACAGATCCAGGGAATCTAGCAATTGCTTGCATGTGTTTCCAGTTAAAGCTTATTTCCAATCTGTGCCTCTAAATAAGAATTTTTTGAACATAGACACGTTCCTATACTTTGCTACTGCAGAGCTGGACACATCTAAGGCCATCTGGAAATGTAGCCATGTTGTTCAAGTGTCACCATCAGAGACCTCCTGGCCATGAAGTTCTGTATCTTGTAGTAATGTGAATTGCACCATTCCTTTTATTCTCACCTTACCTCTGCTTTGTTCTTCACTAAATGTAGCTCAGAGAGATCATGGTTTAGATATCCAGGCTGACATTAGGGTCCTTTTGCAAGTCCCAACTGTCAGTTCAATGAACTGCAGTTCCAACACAAGTTGTATATATTTCTAACCACAACTTTCGAGGCATCATGTTTTTTTTCCTCCCTTAGCATAACATACACAGGAAATAAGTCCTTTCCCTAAAATAAGTAGAAATATATATCTTCTGTAATTATAGCTAAAGTTAGTTTTGCACAGTCACAGAGCTGTGAATGGTTCTCATTATTTATTTGGCAGAAAGTCTTACAACAGAAATTTTTAGTCAGTAAAATGTATTCAGAAAATCAAGCGCATTTTAGTTCTTGTCAACACCAAAACTTACTTGATTGATGAAAAAGCAATGTCATGTCAAATGAAAATATGTTTGTTATAAAATGTTTCCATTTCCTGTGTGTTTAATGAAAGGGTTCAGAGGAGAAGGATTCTCCTAAAGAGCCTGTTTTGATGGGGCTTATCCCAACCAAAAGTGTGGCTGTACTACCATTCATTAGATCACTGAGCAAGGAGTCAAACTTCCCGATGCAGAGCAGGTATATTGACCACTCCACTGTGCCTTAGAGAGACCCTACCATAATGTCATGGTGCAGTCCATTACAAGTCCACAGTTCACCCAAAGGAGTTGTTCCATTTTATATAAATAATCACTTCTGGAAGATGATCAACAGGCTCACTGAACTTAGATACAGCACACGAGAGATGCAGGTAGTTTGGAAGGTACATCCAGATCCAGTCATACATGCCTGTGCTTCCTTGCACCATGAGTTTGGTTGCCCTTACTAGTGACACTGCATTTGTATTGGAAAAAAATAGGTTAAAAAGTGGGATCTTATACTGAGATTTTATTTTTGCTGCAAACTGCATTTTTCTGTTTCTTTATTAGAATGTCTGAAGCTTCTACGTTGGTCTAATAAATAGCTAAAGCATCTTGGCCTGTACTTTGAAGTCAGATACTCCTACCTGTTCAGAGTACTGATCAGATAACCCAATTCATCCTGTATTTAATGCTCATTTTATAAATCTTTATAGCTGAGGTTGGGTGTTATTTGAAACTTGAACTACCCCATATATCATTCATCTGCTGTCAGCGTAAAAATCAATAGTCATTCTGGAAAAGTGCCCTTTCTGTCCGTGACCACCTTGGTGGAACTGCAAACATTCATTCATATTCCTGCTGCATTCCCTAGACCACCTCCTTATTTCTAGCAATACCAACTTAATTTCAGGAACCTGTGGTGTGTAAAAAAAAAAAAAAAAGGAAAAACAACCCTAACTAAATGAACCAATATACTGGTTAATAAAATTGGTCTAAAACCTTCAGGCAATTTGAATATGGGCTCCCAAAGGTTCTAGAATGTTTTATTGCTATGGGTAAAAACTATTCAAGGGCAAAATTGAATATTAAAACCTGCTTAACAAACATGTCTTTAGTATTTAATAAATATGTAGCAGCTGGCAAGAAAGTAGAACATCCTTGTGTTAAATAACAGCTTATGTGTATGTGTATGTATTTGTGGGTGCAAATAGTTATTTCTGCCTTCTAGCAAATGTCTATTTTAAAAGATATGTAGAATTTTACACAGGTATCCCCTGATGTAGAAATAGAAAACACAGTGTGAAAGACAGAGGGGCACGTGGGAAGACAATTTTAGTTTGGGGGCAATGGTTTTGAGCTTCCAGGAAGCCAGTACACTTTCCTTACTTTTTAAATGCAAAAATACTGAGTCCTTTCCCTAGTCCTGAACATTTCTTTGGCAATTACACTCCCAGTGACTTTGGCCAGTCTGTTTGAATATTCTAACCCAGGCTTCCCCTATCTGTGTAACAGGGATAGTAATATTTACTTACCTATCTCAAGGGAGTGTCATGGGGATTAATTATTTAATGCTTGAGAAGCACTTTAAAGATTAAAATTCCTAGTCGACTACTCAGTATTATTAAAGGAGAACCTCACTAATCCTCATTCTTTATAATCCACACCAAAACTGGCAGTGTCCCCCCCACATCTGAGGAAAGATTTAATAATAGAGCTGTTGAGCAAGTTCTCTTATTACTAAGGCTTAATTATTATAATATAATATGCTGGAGTAGATTTACTAATATGGTGTAAAGTGTAGATAATTACAGCTAAACTACAGTGAATAAAACAGATGAACAAATATTATCCCTGGTTTTGTTACCAGCCAAAGAAGGGGAAAGTCACACCCACGAATCTTTTTTTAACATTTCTTTTCGAGGCTTCCTGTATTTGCATCCAATAGATGACAATACTAGAAGATAATAAAGGAGCTGAAAGAATGCAGCCATCTCTCCCTCTCCACAGCATCAGTTTTTTCCTTTATGTAATCCAGATATATAGGGAAAACAGAAATTCAGTAATACTTTCTGTGTCTTTGCAGTTTGCCATAGGATTAAGTCCAGTCTTCTGCTGTTGCAGTGTAATAGCCCAGAAAATCCCCCTCTTGCCACTCATTTTGCAGTCCTTTGCATTTGCCACAGGCCCTCAGTTAACAGCGAGACTTCATCGCTGCAACTTGTTCTTAAACATGGTTTGCTTCTCTACATATCTGTGATGGTATCCTTGCCACAGAGAGCTGCATATCGAAGGGAACAGTATTGAGGCACAAACTGTTATTCCTGTGTCAGCTGATACAGCAATATTCCTGTTTCATCTAGTCAAGCTGATTCAGAAAAGCCTTGCCTGATGCTATGATGCTTGAGACTAAACTAAATTAACAAGGCCTCTCATGACTTCTTGTCATTGGCATCAGAAATGTGATGAGTCTAAGTGATCACATGGAGAGTGACACAAAACCCCCTGTTATTCCAACAAGTCATAGGCAGGTCTTGTCCGTAGAGGGATTTGCAGTTGGTCCTGCCTCTGCCCTTCTTGCTCCACCATCCTGGGGTGCAACTCCTGGCGGATGCTTTGTGGCCCAACTGCAGGGAAAGGTTGGCAAAGGCATGACCTGTGTCAGATTTCTTACAGCACGTTACTTCTAGCTTGGGCAAGAACCCTCAGAAAATGAAATGCATTTCTTTTAATTTGGCAGTATGAGCTAACTGTGACTCTCCAACTGATGCTTAACGAACATGACCATAGAGCATGTTGGATTTTGTTGAGCAACAGCAGCACATATGCTACCCAGAATTTTGAACATCTGGGTTTTCTCACACCATATAGTTTGTGTTTACTCATTAGGAGCTGTATATTACAATGTGACATTCATTTATTCGTGCACTTCCATCTCATTTTTGAGTTCTCAGATAAATTTGTCTCAGCAACTCATATATCAGACACCACAACAGCCCCAACAGCAAATGTGGTCCTGGGGTCAGCTCTGCCCCTTCATTGTGTAGAGACCCCCAGTCTGAAAGGAGTTTGCTAAAGTGAGATTGAAATACTTCCACAGCTTCTACCCTAAGCAGAACAGGACTATTGAGTCATGAGCTTTGTGACTGAGTTCAAACCAAGTTACCTGTTTTGTTTAAGATCCTGTGGAGCTCATAAGTGATAACCTCAATGCCTGTCAGAAACAACTTTCTAGGGGCATTTCATATACAGTCCACATGCTCTGACTTCCTCACTTATTGAGTAAATTTTCTGTATTATCTACATATTTTTAATAATGACAGCTATTTATTGACCTGACAGACTGTGATGCCTACTGTTAACACCCATTTTAGCTGTGATAATTAATAATTTTAATATTTAAGTTTAATTATGTGTGTAATATCCAACTCTTAAATTATTCAGTCTCTGCCGAATGTTTTTTCATTAATACCACACATCCTATTAACATATTTATGAACACCTTTTATGGCTTAATATGGCTTAATTCTATTAATAAAAACTAATTTTAAAGTCGTTATCTTTTTTAATTACACACTAACTTCCCATGTAGATTTTCCAGCTCCAGTGTGGCTCTGGCAGAGATCTGCTGAGGTTTCTGCAGTTCTACTCTACTGCCTGACCACAAAGAAAAAATAAAACCTTCTTTACTGAAGGGATGAGTTTCTTTTGCCTGAATAGCTCTGATCTGATAAATATGTGAGATGCTCAGCACTTCAAAAAGGTTACCAAACCACCTGAAGGACCTGCTGAATGATAATGTGTGGTCAGGGTAACACCACTCCAGACTAGCATTGAAGCTGTCCACAGACTTAACATTGCCACAGCAGTGAGGAGCTTGCTGTGGAGGATAAAAGCACTGTGCAGGCTGCAACTCTTCATTTCAGCTTCTTCTGTATTAGTGAGTAATCCTGCAACATTTATGGAGATAGATTAACTTGATTCAAGGAAAAATCAAATTAACCAAGTTTGCTCAGATTAGTGATCATGATGATTTAAATGTTTAAAGGATAAGATTGTTTACTACATCCATATCTGTTGAATAAACTAAACTGGGTCTTGGAATGAGAGATAAACTGTGTACTCATAGTCATCTGGCCTTAAGATTCACAGCCAGAAGACTATTACAGTAAATTAGTAAATGAATTCACTACACTAATTTGCCTGTTTCTGAAACACAAGCTGTTTTTAAGTGTGGCTCTTTATTTTTCCCCCTGTCCCACTGTGTGCTTTTTTCTGCATAGAAGAATTAGCCTTTTTTATTCTTGCTATTGAAAGGGCAATGTCAAAGTCTCAACCCTGTTCCAGGGTGACTGATACTGGAGAGAGCCAAATGATGTAGAACTCAGGTGCTATTACAAAATCACAGGGAATTGCTTATGGATGTAATTTTATTTCTAAGGGATGAATAATGGCAGAGGGCTAAAGCGGCACCCCAAAGTCCTGGAGACAGTCCTGTCCACCTGCTCTCCAGGGCAGAAACTTTGAGTGTTTCTGAATTCATTAGTTGCCTCCTCTATTAGGCTGAAATGTCTCAGGCCACCTACTTGCAGTGGCCTGTGTTTGGTAAAAAAGGGCCTGATGTGGATGATGTGGAGTCTTGGGTATAGATCTCTGTGTTCATCCACTGAGCTTTGTTCCACAGCCTCCAAAAGGGCTTCCCTGAGGAGCTGCCCACCACTGGTCGTGTACATGCTCAACAGAAGAGCAGACATCTATTTCCAGAGGTCTTCTGAGACACTGCTCTCTCTGACTCTGTGAGGCTGTTAAATTATCATCTCAAGTGGTAAGGACAGTAAAATACTGGTGAAGCAGTGCCATAATTAAGAATTAACTCAGGGAAGGGGATTTACTGAGTATGTCCTAGGTCTAATAATGTAGGATCATAATCAGTGCAGAATAAGAACTCTCCAAGTCAGATCAATCACTTCCCATGTTTCTTTGTTAACCATATTTAAAGAACACATTACATAAAAAAATTGAGAAGTGCTTTCATCCATAGTGCTTGTTGTAGATTAAAGCAAACACAGATCAATGTGTGTGGCTTTCTTGTTTCAAGAAAACATTCATCCTTTTTCTAAAGGCTTTTTAATTTTTTTCCTTACAATATATGATTTTGGCCTTGCTGCCCCAAGTTTAAATTTTCCCTTTCTTCCTGTTCCCTTAGCTCCAAAAACAAGCAATATCTCCTGAGCTTCTGTGGATTTGGCCTTCCAAGCATAACTAACAATCTGCTCTTTCTGAATTGTTGCAGTAATTCTCAAATTAGATCTCTGAACATGAAAGCACTTCTCTAACAAACCTCTATGCCAAGTACAGAAAATTTAATGAAAGTGAGTTTTATCTGAGATGAGATCATTCAAAGTCTCATCAGATGGCCCTTGCAAGGGCTCTGTGAACACCATGTCTGCTGTAGAAATATTTAGGGCATCTTCCGTTTAATAATTAGGTAAAGTATACAGTGGAAGATGGATATAATAAACCCAAAGGAACTAAATTGTTGCTCACCAGTAATGATCAGTCACATGAACAGAAGTAGGGCATCAGAGTGTCAGTGGCACTGGGAACTGAGCCAAGCAGGATGTAGAGCTGTGCATCCCAATGTTGCAATAGGTCAATTTTCTAGATGTAAAATTAAACATTTCAAGTTTACAAGGAGGTGGAAACGTTCATCACTTACATTTACAGTCATGTCTCTTCAGTTCCTTCCTGTGGACATCTGCAGAAGCCACGCCACCATGTGGTAGTCATGGTGCCCATCTCTGCCAGTACTGAACCAGAGGCAAAACCAAAAATGCATAATGACTTTGGTGATGGAAAGACTTGGTCTGGCATTGTGTCATGCTCCAAATATCAGAGTGTGTTAATGAATCATTCTCATTCTTTGAAAACACTAAGCACAAAATTTAGAAGTGAAAGATATTGGGACTCAGATGCATGTTTGTTTTCCTGTAATCTTCCATGACTTTGTTAACTAACTCTGGTTCCCAGGACCGGCCATCCTCAAACTTTGCGAAAACGAATGTATGAATCCGATAAAAAACCAAGTTACTGGAAAGCAGAAGGATTCCGCTCTTGAGCAAATCTATGTTTAAAATTACATTTCTAAGCTTTTCTAAACATTCAGAGTCAGCATGAGTCACCAGTCCACTGACAAGAGGGATAATGAATGTGGTTACGTTAAGATAGCAAGGAATTAGATTAGGTTTTCACTGCATCAGAAACAAGACTTCAGAATACTAAACTGATCACTTAACTGCATGTGTGGGAAAGCAGAAGTAGTTCCTATACTAAAATAACTGAGTATAACCTGGATTTATTTTTGCAAATGTATTTGGCATGTATGTAATTTCTGCGCATAGAGTGAACACATTGCACCCACAGCACACTGCCATCAGAGCTTAGCAAAGCAGTGCTAATGATGCCAAGGCCATCCCACTTGGGAGTGCCCACACTGACTGACCAACTGAAGGGCCATATCACAGCAGAAGGCACTTAAATTCACTGATGTTTGCTTCCAGGGCGGTTGGTGTTCAGGGATCTGAATGTGGGTAAGCTCAGTGGAAGGGGAGACAAGCAAAGTGTAGTGCTAACCTAAGCAAAGTGTAATTTGTGAGAAAATGTCTGCATAGCATATTGAATAATTAACAAGAAGTGCAGGTTTATAGCCAGAAGTACAGGCAGCCTGTAAGGTGGTGCCAGAGCCCATTGCCTTCTGGCAGAGGCTGGGGGAAAGGTGACTTATCTTGTCGTGTTTCCATAGAGCTGATAGCTGGACAGAAAGTACCAAGAGCTTTTCTAAATCATCAAAACCTCAGAGAATCATTTACTTCATGAGACAAAGAGTGCTGTATGTCTAGGTTGTGGAAGTTTCAGGATAAAAGAGTAAAGATTCTTTATATATTCTGAAATATCCCCCCTCAGAGAGTGTTAAAGAAAAGCTGCAGGAGACCAATGCAATCAGGAACATCAAAGACATGTCAAGCTATAATGAGAAAGAGCCAAATGCATTCCTGGTGTAACACTGCCAACATGAGTGGATACTCACCAGGGGACAATTTGTCCCATTTTTTGTTATTAGCAGCATCTGTAAGAACTGTTTTATACCTCCTGGCAATCCATAATTTCAGACAAAAAGACGGGGAGGGGGGCAGGAATAAAGCATCATATTTTTTATTTAATCAAAACTTCTCTGATTCCCAGGAAACTAATTCTAGGAAGCTGCTTAGACGTTGCAGAAAACATTTTATTCAGACTAATGAAAGCATTCCAAGCTTTAATACATTGTACATTATTCACATACTTTGAAAATTAAAAAGGCTTTGAGATTTTATTGTTCGTAAGTAAAAAAAAAGTGATGTAATTTTTACTCTTAATTTTACTATGAAATATTCAATAAATTAATATTAGTGCTTGATCAATAATTATATCTGATGAAAATTCCCACATTCTTGATAAACCATCAAGTAATTATTTGAAATATTTTGATGCTAAGGGAAAAACCCAGTCACAAATCAGAGCTCCAACCTCTTTTGACCTGAATTCTTGACAGAACAGACAAGCACAGCAAGACTAGACTTGGCAGAATCTTAGAAAGGTGACCTGTAAGGAAAATGTAAGTAATGGAGGAAGTTAAATCAACGTATCAATAGGCAGAGCTCTTTCCTCTCACTTAGTACCTGGACAATACTTAGAAAGTAAGACGGGCAGTGCTCTGTTCTCTTAGCAGTAAAGCCAGATTTCTTTTGCCTGTGGTTCTGACATAAGCCATCAGCAAGCACTGGATCCAGGTAGAAGAGTGGGCTTCAATTAAGAGAGTAGCTGACAGACACGAGAGTAGTGCCCTTATTTCCGCTCCATTGATCATGTGTAGGCTGACATAGTAAAAGAAACAACTCATGTATGTGGCAGTTCTACCTCAAACAAAAAAACCTTTAGACAGAAAACCGCTGCTCCTGATGTTTTCCCCTTGTCACTCTTCCTCCAAAATGGCTGTGTTCATCTCCTGCTTGTCCTCCCACATGCTCAAGATCTTGTGTCTGTGGTGTCTCTTACTCAGTTATCAATTTATTCCTTGCCTGGGAGTTAGGAGAAGCAGGTTGTAGGTGAGTCATTCCTACACATCCCATGGAGAAGTGCCACCAACCTGCATGACAGGAGCTTGTGGAAACTAAAAACCACCAAGAAAACACCTACTGAATTACACCAAATGAAATGCCATCACAGTGACAGATTATAGTGCTGCTCCCAGCTCATTTGTCTTGTCTAAATTAGTAGGTCAAGGGAGATTTTCTGCCTTCAAAGAAGGGGGGAAGGCATCTATTAGACTTCAGTGAGATGCATCCCTTTGAAAAACAATTTCTCTCACAGTAAGGACATTATTCATGGTGACAAAGTCAGAAACAAATTTGAAACTATGTTGTCCATAAATCTCCCCAGCAGTTTCAACTGAATGTAATATCCTTCTCATCTGCTTGCAAGTGATTTGGGCATTAGTAGTTCATGCTCTATTAAACAGTTCCTCCCAGAGGTGAAAGGAGAAAAAGGTAAAATCAGTGCTCTGTCTCTGGTTTAGCATGTTTACAAAATGTTTTAAGATACCTTGGAATAACAGACAGTAAAAGTAGGTTATGTTCACAATTAACACAAAGGTTTTATAAAAAAATAAACAATCAGAAATGTTAATAACCATTCCAAAATGCAGCCAGAACCTGAGTATAAGCATAAAGAGAAATTAGTTCAGCTGCCCTGCAGGATAAAATTGTGCATTTTTCTCCTGTTTATATTTGTTATGGGAAAGCAATCATTTTAGTGCTGGTTGAACAAGTCCAAATGAACCCTTATGGCTTGAGCACAGCTCTTTAAAAGGTTTCTCTTTTGAGCAACAAATTACTTACATTACTGCACTTTGCTCTACTCTAGTAATTTTTATATTTTCCCGTAATGTGCAAACATTGGAGGGAAGTTGGTTACAATACCCTCACATCAGTATTCTCCTCACTAGCCAGTGACATATTGCAACAATGGCTTGTTGACATTAACCTCTACCAAAGTGAGGATGACTTTCTGCATAATGACATTTCATTTGAGAGAAAAAGCAGGTTAGCTTGGGTTTGGCTGTCTCAGATTGATGGTATTTAAATCTTAAAGAAAGTCATTTGGTTCTTACTTGGAAGTGCTATATTGCCACTGAATATAAATGATAGTTTTATTTCACTTTTTTTCCCAGCCACTGGAAGTACAGTCTATGTAGGTGCCTTCCCAGCAAGTATTTTAAACATAGTACAGCCAGTGATCCACCTGGGGTTCTCCTACAGCCAAACCTCCCTTTAAGATGTGACTCCAAGTTTTCTTGTTTAGTTGTCCAAGTTGTCCTTGTCTTAGGGGTTTCTGGGGAAGAGATGAAATCCAGTAATGCATATATTATGGCATGTCCTGCTTTATAGACACCTATATTTATGTATCACTACATATAAGAGATACAACGATTCGGTTTGGTTGAAGTAGATTCTGACATACTATGATTTCTCACTGCAACATTTTGTTGTTTTTCTATCCCCTTTAAAAGACGAAAATTGAAGAAAAAAAGAAAACTTAAGAGAAAAATAAAAAAAGAGAGAGAGACTTGTCTAGCAGGACAGCCCATTAACAAATCAGTTCTTTCATCTCTAGGGAATAAAACAGCAGGTCGCTCACCCCCAGGTCTCCTCCCCTGAGTGTCCCACAAATAGCTGGTACCATATTGTCCTTTGTGCCTCAGAGGAGCCACAAGAGATGTTTTCCACCCTGGTTCTGAATGGTGCCCCCCTGTCTTGCCCTCCTTGAGGAGAAGCAGTTGATTTGAGCATAGTGGCACATTTTCCACAGAGGTAATCTTGTTACCTGCAAGCATCTTGCTGCTCCGGGCCATTTGGTGGGTTTACTGGTGTCCAGCTGATACTACCCAAAGTCACAAGATATTTTTGCCATCAGAAATTCTCACAACCTAGCACGAGATCAGATAATGGCCCATTGCTCTTCACTGGCACAGAATGGAAAATAATACCTAATGGACATCTGGGAAATAAAATTGTGGTTAAGATAAATATGTTGGTCAGGCCAACCCTGGGCACCCCCTCTGCCTTGTGGAGGAGTGCCAATGCCATGAAAGGTGCAAACTTAATTTTCCAAAGCTCCAGGTGGCTTCTTCAGAGCTGGCTCAGGTACCTTGCTGCTGCACACAGGCTGCTTTATGCTGAGTCCCAGGATATTTTCACTGACTTGAGCCCCATGAATAGGCCCAGATTCAAGTGTTAAACAGAATGGGATCCCCTGGATTTTAGATGGAAAAAAGGGCCAGGGTGGGATCTCTGCCTCCCCTGTCAGGCACTGGCTGTGGTCCTGTGCCAGGGTGGGAGTGCTCAAGAGCAGAAGTAAAGAACAAGCCCACCAAAGTCAATGCTTTTTGTAGGCAAACTCTTAGGAGCTGAACATGAGCCTTCCTTTTATTTTTCCCTTGCTCGAGTGCCAAGCAGGGAGCAGATGGTACGTTACTCAGCCTTAACTGGAGGGTAAGAAAGTGTGATTTCTTTTTTTAAAAAATTCAGTTGAGACCCTCAGCCCATTTAGATTCCCAGCTCAATGTTTATTTGTCTTACACAGAACTTGTACTTTCTACCCCTCTCAAATGCTAATCCTCTCCACACATATGCTCATTATGCAAAAGCATATGACAAACACCATCTGGGAAAATAAATAGCTCCTCAGCTAACAGTGCTGCTCCCTCCCTTTACGTCACCCACCTCACTATTGTCTCTCCTATTTTTATCTGCAAGACAGCAATCACTCAATCCAACTGTTAACTTAAAAGTGCCATTTTAGTCAAACAAGCCACAGATATCCCAGGCTGGGCAGTAGAACCCATCCCATTTTTCAAGATGTGCATCTTCATGATAATTTGAAAGCAGCTGTAGCACTGAGAAAAATACATGTTATCTTTTAAAGGGCAATTGATATCACTGAGAGATACCAGGCCTGACCTGCAGAAGTCCATGCTTGTTTTTTCAGCTAGAATGTTACATTTTCTCCCCCATGAAATCTGCAGCTCTTGCCACAAGTTGCACCTCATTTCCATGGATTCCTGAGATAGTCCTTCATCTCTGACAGATTATTGCTCATACTGTTCAAAGCCAGGCAATGGTGCTAAATTGGGAGTGACATTAGCCAATTCAGTGATTTCTCTAACCTCTATGTAGATGGGTAAGAATAGGAGTCATGCCATCATTAATCATGATGGATTCATTGTCTGCCAGAATGTTAATCAAAAGAAATTAGGATGTATGTGCAAGAGAAAAGCATCTCAGAATACTCTGGTTTGTACCAATGGATTAGGAAAATCATCGTGATTCAGCAAAGGAGATGTCTGTTTAGCTAAAGTAAATAGGATCTTCACAGCCCAACCATACTGTGTTGAGCCTAAGTAACCAGGAGAAATTCAAAATGCACAACCAGGAGACTGAGCAGCTGACACTGTAATATAAAGGCAGAGCTCTGTAAGTACCCTGTAAGAATTGTGGGGCCATAAACACTGCAATATTATATCTGTTTAGAAAAAATATGAGACAGAATTCAATGATGACCTTATCTGAGCTACAAATTCTTGTCAATTATTATGTGCTTGTAGGGACATGTTTAATAGATGGCAGAAAGTCTTTCTCATTTGTCCTCAGAGACAGCGCTGATATTGCCCAGCTAAGAAATCCATTATAGAGCTACAAAAGAGGCAATTTGGTTTCATGAGCACGTTCCTTTATTATTTTAAGAATAATTTAACATAGGCAGAGGAAAGCAGAATCTGTATGAAAAAAAAGTCCAAGGTTTCCAGCATTTCCAGTTACCAGTTTTGTGGTTCTTGCTTCTCCGGAACTTTTTTTTTTTGTGGAGAGATTATTTTGTTTTCCTGCCTATTGACTCCACGGGGAGTTTCGCCTTACCTGAAACAGAGGGGTTTAAGTCTGGTACATGGTTTGGGTGTCAGTGTTGCTCAGAATACGTGTGCCTATGCAATACACACCCTGTGCTGCCCTTAACTCTCTTCTCTTTGTTGTTACAACAGACGAACCAAACTCCTGGAGCGCTCCCTCTGCCACCTCCCCAGGTCTGCCGGAAGTAGCTCTTTCCCTCGATGACATAATCTCACCATTATCTTCATCACACATAGCCCCACCCTCTGACCCTTCTCACCAGATAAGCCCAGAGCCAACATGGGATATCAAGAGGGAACACGATGTAAGGAAACCAAAGGAGCTTTCGGTGAACGGTCACAAAAAGAAAAGGTTAGGAGAACAAAGAGAAAGGTCAGCAAGTCCTAAAAAGGTAGACAGGTCAAAGCATGAAGAGGCTTCTTGGAAAGGATATTCAGAAGGCAAAAATAAGACCACTGATGGTGGCAGGCCCACCTCAGAAAGCAAGGCGGTGGGACACAGCATTATGATCGAGGCTGGTGCAAGAGAGCACGTGTGTGCTGGAACCAGCGAGGAACAGTTTGGGAGGCTGAGGAAGCCGGAAAGCAAGAGAGGAGGATCTCTGAGCAAAAAAGAAGATCACAGATCCACGAACACCAGTGAGAAGAAGTCAGCTGCAGCACCTGACCATGTCAAGATCGATATAGGTGCTACCAAGACGTACAGTAGCAACCGCTGCAGCTCACCTGGAAGTGATATGGACCACAGCCAGAGGGACCCTGATGGGAAACCCAGCGAGTTCCCCAGGAAGGGACATCTCCACCCCATTAGCACTCGCAGCACCAACACCACAGTTCGGAAGGCAACGGTCTCCCCAGGGCCGTGGAAAATCCCTGGCTCGGATAAGCTCCCGAGCGTCCTGAAGTCTGGGACTTCTGCCATGAGCAGATAAGGAAGGGACTGTTGCCCTCTAACTGTTTCAAACTGACGCAGAACATTCTTCTTAGTTTTTGTCTCACATTGGTTTGTTTTAATTTATTTTAACTATCACACATATACACAAAGCATTGAGGAATGAAAACATTAGTGTGTAATTCCATGACAATGTGCACAGTATCTAATAAATTCAAAAGCATATAGTCAACACGGAGATTTAAAATTGACCCTAAAGTCCCAGTTCCATTTTAGGGACTTTGGCAGCTATGGAAGAAACCAAAACAATATGAAGAACAGTACATCAGAGAAGGATAGTGCAGTGTAGCTTTAGCATTTTTTTCCCACTGCATGAAGGACTTGGATTTCATTCAAACTTTATATCAAGAAACTGGAACAAGTTAGAGCAATCACAAACTGGAACATCGCCTTAAATAAAACTGCACGGAGCAAGCTGAAACCGAGAGAGGATCTTTTCATGGAGCTAAAATGTTGTAAATAAATTGTTCTTGACATATCTAGACAGGGGTTAAAGGGTTTCTTTGAAGCATCGTTTGGGACTGTACACCCATGACATGTCTCCACTGTTAATGCTTTGGGATGGTCCCGTGGTGCCCTGTAGCAGAGTTCACTGGGCACTACGGGAGGAGTGGGGAATCTGGTGGATTAGTTTATGTGATACCATTTCTACTGCCATTTTTGTGAACAAACCATGTTTCTGTACATTGGAAAGGAGTTAGGGTGGAGTTGTATTTGCAAATTATTCTTAAAAGTGATTTATTACAGGTTCCCCAAGTCCTGTGAGGTAGCACACAAATCAATTGGTCAGGCTCAAACCCCAGACATCTGCAAGGCCCTTGCAATGAAAGGAAGAGTGCTACAGAGAAAAAGCTGCAGTTTCCTTAAGGAAAGGCCTTTCCTTCCTGCAGAAGATGATAGCATCACTTATCAACAGTGCTTTGTTTCATACCCATCCACATTTCCTTAGAACACTCTCACCTCTCATCCCCTCAGTTTGGCAGAGCAGGTGCCTTTCAGGCACACGTAAACAATAATTAGGCTGGTTTCTGAAATACAGTTGTTGGTGTCCTCATTCAGTAAATTTGATATATTTCCATTTTATCATTTTTTCCCTTTCTCAATTTTTTTTTCTTTTTGTCTTTTTGTTTTTATCTTTCTTGCTTGTCTGTTTTGAATTTCAAGCCTTAAGTGCCAGGTAAACATTCCAGTCTGCCTTCACAGGAAATAACTCCGAGTTCAGTCAATCAGTCATTCTCTTGTTTCAAGAAGATGCGTGTGTGTCTGTGTAAGTGTGCATATGCTTATTTGTCTGTCAAAATTAAAACAAAATCCTGGGCAATAATACATTGGTAATTAAAAAAAAATCATAAAGCTAAGTACTGTCAAAAATTCGTATTTAAAAATTATTATTCACTAGCAATCTTAGTTCCTCACATGCTCTGCTGAAAAACTAGATTGAGATTGGCTTTGTTCCAAGAAATTAGCACATTACTGTATGTCTCAAACATTGCACTGGACTGTGAAATTTATAGACATGTTTCTTCCTGTCCAATTATTTGAAAAGCCTCAAGTCAAGGATTTTGCAGCTTTCAAACATTTTTTTTTACAAAGAAAAATCCATTTATAATTTCTAAAAAAGCACAAGTCCATGTAGCTGTTTGTAAAACTCTTATTTAATGAAAAAAAAAATCTTTATCCCCTGAACTAGAATCCAATATAATTTGCCATTAATTTATTGAATCTGATTTTGGACAATGCTTCTGTAGTGTAGATGCACGTCCCAGTATCTTATTTTTATGTATAAAGAAAGCAAACAATGAAATCTGAAAACCAGTTGAGATTATGCTTGCATAAACTCTAATTTGCACAGTTCACAGCTACTCCTTGTGCAGTAATTGCTTTATGCGGCTGTAATCGATAACCTGTGAAGACAGCACATCATCTAAACCCCATTCCAAATAATATTTCTGTGTAGTGTTAGCTGTGAATTTACCCTGTACAGCTCTATCTCTATAAATATAATTCCATGTATTAATAGTCACAGAAAGGCTGTAAGTGAGCAACTATTTTTATGAAACGCACCACTATGGATAAATTAACTTTTACAGAAATCTTGTTTACTGTATGATATTCTAAACCACTGTCAAATAAAATATATATCCAAAAAGCTTTTTTTTTCAATTGTATATAGTCTGTGTTAATTTTGAGTAACAAGTGTTACCCTGAGAAACAATAATTTTCATCCATGTGAGCAGAATTATTTAGCTACTGCCTTATAAAAAAGGAAATAGTCCATTTTGATGTCTTACTCTAAAGAAGGGCACAATTTATGAATACGCATGTAGGTGACCAAAAAAAATTCCTTAATGGCAAGATAACACCTGTGAGGCTACAGACACAGAGAAATCTCTTCCTTGGTGAAGCCTAAATTCTTAGTCTCCTTCCAGTCCCAGGAGACACAGGCCCAGGGTGGGCAGACTCCCAGCACAACTTCTGAGTATACTATAAACAAAAAATTCATCTGAACATACACAATCATTTACCACAAAAATCTGGCAGTTCTAACTAGCCCTAGAAAGGTTTTGTTGACAAGCTGAGTAAAAGGGGCATAATTTCATTTCCAACTTACTTCAGAGAAATAATGTCTTAGAAAACATATGAGTGTATAAAACTCTTTGTAGCCAGACAGTCTTCTGGGGACAAATCCACCCCTCGTTGAACAGAAGAGGAAAAAGCTCCTTACCTTCAGTTAGGCAAAACAAATCATCAGTTTACAGACTGTAGACACCATAAGATATGCTGCCTGGCAAACTAGCAATATTTTTCACACAAATATGACATTTTTAAAAAATAAGTATTTCCTGTTTCCCTAAAGTACAATTTTCAACAAATAATAATTTGCCTTCATACAGCCTGAGTCAACCTCTGCAGAGCCTTGATTTTCAGAAGATTGATGTTCCACATAGAAAATTTCAACCAGCTGAACTAGTAACATCATTTTGCATTACAATAAACACATAGAAAATATGAAGCATCCTTGATATTCAAAAAAGCATTTGCTGGACTATTTCCATGGCTGGAAATCTGAGTGTATGCCTAACTCAGACCCAGAGGTATCGCAAGGAAATGTGCTGAAGCCTCATCCAGTTTAACTTTTTCTGTTAATAACATGTCTTTTCTCTTCTAAACATAGTAGTACAACATTTGCATTGCACTGCCATTCCTGTGACCCCTTTTAATCTCTCTTTTTCATACTTATGCAATAACACATGGCAATAAATGCTTGTTTTGATGCAGATTCTCTGCTCCAAACTCCAGCACCACAGTGAAAATAAGCTTGCCAGCCTATGAGCAGCAATGCACATTTGGGGAGGAGTTTTGGTAAAACCCTGTAGACAGATGTTGGTTCAGCCCTTTCCTTACTCAGTGGCAAATGTCCTCTCTCAGGTGCTTCCCTGCTTTAGGAAGTTCATGCTAACTGTGGAATCTGGAAGAGCAGATCTTCAAACAAGTTTAATAAGAAAGCTATGAAATGTAGCAACTCCCACAAGGTCTCATCAAAGATGTTAGCTTTTCTTCCAGAAAGCTACTGGGCTGACAGCATTCTTCATTTAGTTACAGCAGAGCACAGGTTGCAGTGGTTTCACTACACTGTGCTCCCCTAAACAGGAGGGACATTTGTAGCCCATATATCTACCTACTCCATGGCCTCAGTGGTAAGACTGCCAAAAATTTAGCCCCAGTGTGAACAGATCCCTGCTAGGAATTGATGCAGAAGTTCAAACACGGCCCCATTTCTTCCCTGATATTTTTCATCTGAATGTGCAGCCAATCACCATTGCCAAAGAGTTTCTCATCTCCATCAAAGATGAGTTTCCATCTGATTAGTGCCATCTCTGCTGAACATAACATCCCATACTTAGCCCCCTCTACATCCCATGTGCTCTCAGCCCCACCAGGTCTACTCTGAACCTCTCCTCTTCCTCTACAGCTCTGCACTGCTCTTGTTCTTAATCCTATCTCTAAGATAAGTGCTACTGCCTTTCAGTAGATCAAATCTTCCATGCTTCATTTGCTCCTTTTTTTCCTCAGAAATTTGTCTTTCTCTTTACCCTTTTTTTGGCCCTCTGTCACCATCTGGCATAATTTGTCACTCTCAGCCTCTACCTGACATGTCTCAGCAGCCCAATGTGACACACCTCTCCTAAGAAGTGTCATGAGCAGTGACACACCAAGTCATTACCACACTCCTGGGTGTCATACAAACATACAGATACACCCAATACCTTGCACTGAAGACCAAATCACCTGCCCTGTCCTCCAGAAACAACCAGCAGTTACTCATTAGACATACTAACTCTCCATGCAGCCAGTAACTACCTTTACAAGTACAAATAATGTTTTATCTTCATTGCTAAAGGTCTGTACTGATAATGATTCAAGCATTCAGGCCAGGTTTTATGAATGCAACATGCCATGACCTCTACTGGAAGTCTCCAAATTTGTTTTACAAAGGCAAGAACAGGCAAAGCTGCAGCCATGTTTCTATCTTAGCCACAGGACTCCTTTTGTACATCACTGCTGCCACAGAAACCCAGGGCCAGAACTGCAGAGGCATAACTAGAACACACCTCAGCAAACGAGGATGTCGCCCTCCAGATTGCTCCTTGCTTGGAAGGAGACTTTGCTGTGAAGAGGAATATTTTTTTGGTACCCTGCCATGGAGCTAAAAGCTAGAGAAGGCTTTGGACTTGGCCAGGGATGACTGATCCCATTAGAGATTGACTTCAGAGTTCTCATCCGTAAGTCTCCAAAAGAATCCTTTCCCTCTTTTGTCCCCTTTGAGCCTCGAATATTTTCTGTACTTGCTGCTAAAAGGCCATGTAGGCATGGCACACTGCCTACTCTCATGACTAATAGAGGACTTGGAGAGAATTGCCATGGCTGTGTCATGTCACTCCTGTGTCACTCAAGGACTCCCAAGGCTCTTTTACATCTTTCAGTGCAGAGGCCCAGAGAAGCCAACTCTCAGAACCAAACAATAGCTTTACCTTCACAGCTGTCATTGAAACAGTGAGCCACTTTAAGTAGCCATCACTCCCAAAGGGAAATCCAGTGCTCTATATGGACAGAAACAGCTGTGCTTCAGGCAGGACCCCCACATCATCAGCACCCCAAACCCCTCACAGGTGCACTGCTCAGCACCCAGGACTGTCCTCTCCCTTGGAGCAACAGCCTCCCACCACCACCCAAGTAAGTGCTCATAGTCTGTGTAGCCCCCCATCCTCCCAAAGCCAAGATGCATGCTCAGTCCAGCCCTGAGGGTTCTGGAATATTTTTCTTGGTATTTTTAACAGCAATTACATGATCACACTTTTATCTCCATAGCTGGCACCTGAGCTAGAGCATTTTTTTTTTCAAAATACCTTGTCAAGACACAGTAACATAAGCAATATCTCTGAATTACAGCCAAGCTTAAAATTATGTTCTGCCCTTCCTGTCTTTAGTACCTTTATGGCAGTAAGTCACTCTGCCTGTTCAATTAATCGATAAGGAGAGTTTTGCTTACAAGGTCCAAATATATCTCTTTTAAACAGTTGGGGAAACACAGATGCACAAACACCCACTCACACACACACAGGGGCCTGGAGCACCATCTTCCACTCCCACTTAGGAACTGCCCAAATAACCGTGTCTGAGATGGATGGTTGCCCCTCTCAGGAAAAAACCCCACACATATGGATGCAGACTAATCCAGAAAGCTATTGTTCATCCACAGATCAACTGCTGCACATGTAGAAGACATTTAAACTGAAAAAAAAAGCAATAAATTGTGTGGGAAGAAAGAAAAGGATTGACGAGACCTTCTGTGATGTGGCCACTTGCTGACCTGCTCTATTTTCCATTTCTTCCACCTTAAAAAATTGAAAAAATGACCTATTAAACATGACAAATGTTGCAACAAAGCATTGAAAGTCTTTAGTGATTACACTTCTGAAAAGAATTTCTTTAAATTAAAGGCCTGCACTGGTGCCGAGGAGAGGAGAGCACAGTGTCCTCTGCCCTCCAGGGGCAACACCAGGGTGTCGATGGGCTCCTCAGACTCAGACTAATCCCCCAGTTTCTCCAGAGGTTGCAGTCATACTGAGAAGCCTCAGCAGTGGGCTGGCACTGCCATGACAGGCTGGCAGCAGCAATTACTTTGCTGGAATGTGGGAAGGACAAGAATCCAAACCCTAGGATGCTTCTCTTCAGCTTTTTGCCCCAGGACTGGTGCACAGCACCAAGGGACAGCCCAGGTGATCATCCAAAGATGTTGTAGATGTGGAAACAGTGGAAGGAGTAACTAAATCCAATTCAGACCTATGGTGAGAGCCCCAGTGCAGCTGTAAGCTGGAAGAAGGTTCTGAGCAACTGCAGATCCCCAGCTACAGCAGGAGCGAGGCCAGGCACAGGCATCCTCCTATCCTTCCCCGTCAGTAAATTTGGGCCACTGCTGTCACTGAAACCACCTGAATTATTTACACTGCTCTTCTAAGAATCTGCAAGAAATATGTATGTTGCTTCCTGGACTGCCCTTTGCTCAAAAGCAGTGAACAGCAGGCACCCCAATCAGCCCAAAACTCTCCTGCCATCATCAGACAGCAGGGCTGCCCATGGCTCCTGAAGTTTCTTTTCATACATATGTATGGAATTAATGAATTTTGGTGTTAGTACTTTCCAAAAGTGATTAAAAACTGTGCCAAGAGCTTTAACTAAAGTACTTAAGTAATTGCAGTCCATAAACCAGAAAATTGTTCACCCTGTCACTAAACCAGCAACTATAAAGAGCTAGAGTTAAGTACCTGCTTAATTCAGGAAGAAAATCAGACCTTTCCCTGCATAGCTCAGAAATCTCACCATGTCCTAAACACCTATTCCAATTAGCACTTCACTCACTTCAGAAATTTTTCAAAAACAAGCCCAGCAGGCAACGTGGAACTCTGCAGTGTGTTAGTATAGAATATTTCAGAGTATCTCTCAATCCTTGAACATCACAAACAATTCTACATTGATTACTCTTTTATATCATCCCAGGAAAGATGAATGCCAGCAGGTGCCTCCTCCTGAATGACTCCTGTCTCCCTGGTCCTGCCCCGATTTTCAGGTTGGTTGCTGGTAGAGACATGCCCCAATGTCACTGTGCCACAGTGGCTCAAGTTCACAAAGCTTTTCGGATGCACCTTCCCATCTGACTTGCACCCCAACACCAGAGCACACTCCTTGCACCCAGGAGCATGGGGAGACATCATCTCAGCTTCCAGCTGAGAAGGGATCAACTCTGGGCTATGGAGCTGCACAAACAGCTCTGCATCCCTGGGCATGTGATACTAAGTCCTACGTTGTGATACCTCCCAGTTAGCACCCAGTTGCACAAGCCTCCAAACTATCCTGGTGTTGAAAGCAGAAGCTCTTTCCCTAACCAGCACAGTTTATCCTGAGACCCTATTTTGGGGTGTACAGACTCTTTAACCTGGCTATTTATTTCTTTGTCAGGTGTCTTCCTGAAAGAGGGCAGCTCCAGCAATGCTTCTGCCCTGACTTCACATCCCAGTACGAGATCAGCTTCACATCTGACAAAACTGAAAGAGCCTGGCCCCAGGCTCTGCATCTCTGGAGGATCAGCAAACTCATTCTCTGTGGGAAAACTCCTCAAGCAGCCTCTGTCCAATTCTCCACTCTAGTCTGTCATCCTGTTCTCTTTATATTGAACATTTTTCATACTGGCATACAAATGGCAAGTGCAGCCCAAATTGATCCCCTCCATACCTTCAGTCCCCTGAGGTTAACAAGTAGGTCTCTACCTCACAGTTTTATAGGTCCATTGTGTTCTTTGCTTAGCAGCTCCTTCCCAGACTCAATGGCTTTGGAATCAATTCAGCAGGTTTGATAGCTAGCATTTTTAAAACTCATTGTAAAAGTCTTTTGCAAATTACATAAAAATCACTCGTATTTCAGCTCCAGTTATAAGCACCAGCATCCTTGGGCTTCATTAGCTGCAGTGAGCACCCCAGCAATGGGACTGGAGGTGATGCCACCAGAGCTCTCTGCAATTTTGTCAGACCTTCCAATTCAGGCATCCCTGCTCTGCTCTGCAGGGCCCAGCAATCCTCATTGCTTATGCAGCTGATGAACTCCAAAGGGAGTAAATGATGGACCAACCTAATGACAAGCTCCACCTTGATTTCCCCGTTGATTTCAGGCATTTCCCTCACACCAGGAGGACACAGTAACCAATGTGCACAGCAGCATCCTACTGTGCCCAAGGACAGGCTGGCCTCAGGCAAACTACCCTGCAGAATCAGATGCTGATTTTCCCCACGCAGGTCTGGATTGCCTCCTGGTGATCCAGCCAACACAGAACAGTGATTGGGCACCCCTGCCCAAGGACTGGCCAGGTAAACATTGCAGGTTCGGGTAAAATAAATGGGCCTCACGAGTCAAAGTGGAGTAGTATGAGCTGTCCCTATACAACAGCAGCAATTACTCTTACATCAAGCTACCAAGCACAGCAACCTCAGCCAACATAGCCTGAGGGACAGTAAGGAACCATTTTATGGGGGGGTTTTATAAAAGATTGCATTGAAGTAATAGATTAAAAAGCAAAAAGGCAGTTGTAGCATGTGAAATACAAAGTATGAATTGACTCATTCTTTTAATGGCATCTCCTCCTCCCTTTTCTTGCAGTTAGAGCCAGCCTTTTTATGTCAAAAAGCTGTCCGTGGCTTTTATAGGATACAGGGGTGGTTGAAGCTGCCCTGTGAGAAACAGGGGGTAAAGTCAGACCAGGTGGGCTGCCACTGCCATTGCTCAGTGCCCTGGAACATGGCACATGCCTTCATGTGTGCAGTCAGACACATGGCCTAAGCAGAGAGAGATGGTGGTGCCGACCCTTCCTCGCAGCCTCACCGCTGGGAAAGGACAACTCCTGGTCACTCCAGCCCCCAGCAGGCTCGCTGCCAGGCTGGTGGGACCGTGCCACTGGCATGGAGGGTATGCCAGCCATGCAGACATGGCCCTGCTACAGCTCTTCTGCCCTGTATATGGAGTTCTTTATAGGCAGGGTTATTTATCTATAACCCAGCACTGATCTTCTGAGCTTTAGCAGTAAGCATTAGGAAAAAAATGCAAACATCATATTTTCTACTAAGGTCTTTCACCAAAAAAGTCGTTCAATAGCATAATAAAAACCCCAAAATATTTTAAAAGGAAACAATTTTATCCTTTAAGTCCTAAATAATATATATAGTCATAGAATTCTTATCAGTACCTAATATTGCACCATTTAAAAAATTATTGTAAATTACTGTATAAGTATGTGACCTTGGGGAACTACCAGATGTTTTAGGATGTCTAATGGAATCAGGGCATGAAAACACAGAACAAAACTGGCACAGGAGAAACTACAAAGTCATAAGAACTCAAATCACAGCAACACAGTTACATAGACTGATCTACAACTTAAGTAACCCAATCAATATAATCCATGAAAAGTAAAGAAAACTAGAATTACATAAACTTATAAAATTAGTATGACAAAATCAATTCATACAAAAAACAGTCAAACTTTGAGTCTTTGTCAGAGAGGAAATATTCTGCCTGGGCTGGTTATCTGCTAGATGTCTGGTCAGCCTGAAACCAACTGGAGTCATCTTTTCAATGACAAGACTTTTCTGCCAGGAAGGTCACTAATTTCTTCTCTGTGACTTCATTATGCAATGACTTTTTAATTCGTTTTCCACTTCGAACCAAAATTTTTGGGTTTTCCTGTTTTTTCCAGTGTGACAAGTGTTGTGTGGTGTGTCTCTGTCAAGAATTCCAAGGACACATGGCCTTAATCAATAGTGGGAATCAGTCATCAATGAATAAGTCCATACTGTATTGTAAGAAGCTCTGAAAGCACAAATGTCCCAAATGACAGCAAAGGAGCTCCTCAAAAGATGCATTAAGGAACAGGATGACACCAGAATCATAAGATGAACAAACAGAAAGCAGAAATTATTAATCATTCATCTCAAGAGTTGGGAATAACCCATTTTAAAGCACAGCTGAAAACATAACTTGAATATCCTGCACAGGGTGACAGTGCAAAAAAGGCAGCAAGGGGTCACAAAAGGCAGTTGTGGACCCTTCAAGACCAGGATCAAAGGTGAAAGACAGAACATAATTGCTTCAGCACCGTATCCTTTGCTGCTCTTAACATGAGCAGCATTGCTGTGTATCTACAGCAGTTCCTCCATCATCTCCAGCAAGAAAAGGGCTCAGTCCTTGGGTTTTCCACTTGCCACAATCTACCACTGCAGCTCAAGCAGCTGCCTTTGTGAAGTTACCTTTTACTATGTCACTGGGTAAAGAAAACCAGTTAAGAGCAATGTGTGTGTGTGTGTGTGTGCATGTCCTCTCTGCTTCAGCTTTCCTCCATGACTCCACGGTGCTGCAGTGCCCAGAGGCACAGCCAGTCGTTAAGGATTAAAGGTAAGTCCTCACTCCCTCTAAACACTTATACAGTATAGAGCAAGTGAGACTGAGAATAACCAGTAGCCCAATGGTTAGAAAGAGGAATGTTAGTGTCCCCAGTTCAGTCCCTGCTCCAGAGACTGATGGGATATGAATCCAGAGCAGGATTCATCTCAACCAAGTTTATGTATCTACATTACTGTTACTCATTCCAGGCTTTGGGCAAAGGACACCAGTGGGCACTTTCAGAAAGAGATTTGGTCCAACACCTTTAGGAATGAACCAATTGTTCTGCAGTAACATCTACACCTTTCCACTGACTGGAAAGAGCATGCAGTGTCACTGGCTCTGAGTCATGTCCAGCATTTAGCTTTCCCTCTGGCAGACCAAATGAATCATTCAATTTGTTGGGGCTCAGGAGGTTTTTCCCCAATAAATTGTCCTTATATTTTTTTCTCTGTTTTAAAAGAATGCCAAATATTTTAAAAATCTAAACCCAGGTCTCTCAAATAAATAGGAGCAGACCCTTACAGAATATGGAGGAAATAATAACTGGGTACTCCCTTCGTCCTCTGGGGACACAGAAGCAGAATTTTTTCTACCTCATTGCATATGTGATAGGATTGGTGGAGAACAGAAAATGAAACAGAACTTTCCTGCCTAAAAAGGGCACAGCAAAGAGGAGCTATACATACACAGGCACACACACTTGCTCGCAAAACCACACCCCAACAGTGGCACAAACAGCCCTGCTCAGATTTTTGCCAGTAAAGCCTGTGTGGCTACATTCAGGCTTGATGTTCTGTCATACTGGGGTCATTTTGGTTTTCTGTCATGATACCTGAATTTTGTATTGTTTGTCTTAAGGTAATCATGACCTTGTATTTATGTATATCAAATGATTATTCCATTCTCAGGGAGACAAAAGGTGACTCAAATGAAAATAGAGAGGTGAGTGTGCTTACTGAGCACCATCTGTACCATGCCCCAGTCCCAAAATACTTCTTAACTTCATTGGTTTTCTGAAAGATGGTAAGAGGCTGATGTAGAAGGCCAGAAGGGGCTAATGTGTAGGTCTCAAACACTGATAGCCAGGTGACTGTGGAGCCAACCAAGGATTGTTGATAATAACAGACAAGGATTGTTGGTAATAACATGCTGTGGGAACAAACAATGTGTCTGGAGAAGAGGAACATACAGAGGTAGGGCAGCAATTTTCAGGGACAAACATCTTTTTTCTGGGTGCTGAAGATAAGCCCAGCACAGTCCAACACAAGTTCAGGAACGGGCCAAGAAGTGGTAATGTACTGTAGGGGGGTGTAAAGACCACTCAAGACCCCTGAATCCTCCAGCCCATTTCCAGAAAGGTCTGAAAGAACAGATTGTGCATGATAACTAATTTGCATAAAAGGCAAGAAACCTCCTCAGGGCAGAGAAAATCATGCACCAAAATGTAACCCCACCAAGGTCAGGCAGTGCCCCCAGGACCCTGGACATCCCATCAGCTGGACTGACACTGGAACGAACTTTCTGTCTTTCTTTCTCCTCTCTTTCTTTCTTTCTTCCTTCCTTTCTCTCTTTCTCTATTTCTCTCTTTCTTTCTCTCTCTCTTTCTTTTTCTTTCTTTCTTTTTCTCTTTCCCATGACCCCAAACCCACTGCCATGTGCTTATATAGCAGGTCAGGACTAACATACCAATTTCCACGCCGAGTGCATAATTTAACAATAAAACGTTGTGAGTTTTTGCAGATCCTCTGAGCTTTGTAGTTCCTTTGACCATGAGCATTTATGAGTCTTGGGTGCTCCCTTCCCCTTAAGGGTGGGATGCCACAGCTGTTTAACAGAAAGTTGATTATAACTGTTATCCCCTCTGTACCACAAAGTGACATTGGTAGAAGAGTAGGATATTATGGTCATGATATGCATACTGAACTGTGTTTGTCTATTGCAGAATTAGCCCATCCAGGATTTTTGATCTCATAGGAAAAAGGAGATTGTAGCACTAACCAGCAATGACTTTAGTTACAATCTATTTGCACCTTCACAGCTCACTTGGACACTCCATTGCTGCTAAGTGACATAAAGGGTACAATACAAGCTGGGGCACACTGGAGGCAATTTTTTAATTCTTACCTAGATGGTACCTTAATCAGCTGGGTTTAAAGTGTGGGGACTTGGGGAATGGGAATTCAAAAGTTTGGGGTTTTTTCCATTCCCTTTTACTGACTAGAGTATTTTTGTTTCCTTCTAATATTTTCTCCAAGGAAGCAAAAAGCCTTTGAATTAAACAATGTCAGTTGCCTATTACTGGATAGCACAAAGAGAGAGAGAAATTAAGGACCAACAATATTCTGAAACTAGCATGACCTTAAATTACAGCAGGTTAATAAATCACTTCAAATGTAAATCTCTGTCTGCTCTCACCTTGAGATCTGAATACCTTTAATCAAGTAGCATAATAGAAATTTTGATGATCAAAGACTGCAACTGCTGGTGGAGTGAGACTACAAGTTGGAGAGACAGCTGGGACTTAAAGTTTGAGCTGTTCAACAAAAAATGTTTTGGAAATTCAATCTCTCAGGAACCTGTAAAGCATAACAAAGTGTTGCAAAAGGTTTCAATATTTAACAAAAGCCATTGTAACACTTCTGAGGCCCAGCATGAGTGATGCAGGTGGGAACTAAGAGGCACCAAGGAGGCAGGAAGGAAACAAACAGACTTGGGGCGAGTCACAAGATCAGTGTTCACAAGCATGGCTGTGGGATGAGTTGTGGCACCCTGTGCCCCACCAGGGGACACAGCTCCTTGTGGGAGCTGAGCCAAAGGTCCAATGTTGCTTGTTCTGTGGTCTTCTTTAACATCAATGCAAAAAACCACCTGGATGCATCTGATTTTTTTTTTAATTACCTATTTACCAAAACTCTGTAAGGATAAATAGGCAGTGTTCATAAGCCTTCAGTCTGAAAATGTGGGAGGAGGAAGACTTGAGGACGAATTCAAGAGAGAAGAAAACTCAGAGTGGCATTAATCTCCTTCACATACTTCCCTCCCGACATGGAGATTGTACTGGGCTGTTAATATGAGGTGTTCATGTTTTTTCTGGGCATGTTCTTGTATATGAATTTGCCCTCTAAGAGCTTTATAGTAGGGTGCAAAACAGAATACAGCCACAAAACAGTCCCCATCTTAGGGGCATAATTTATGGGTGTGTCTGTCCCTGCACACTTATGAAGCTCACAAAATGGGAAAAAATATATCCTTACAAGAACAAGTTTTATAAAATCATAGTCATATAAATCAGAGCAAACTTCTTGTGAAATAAAAATGAAACTTAGCTCCACTGGATTTAAACATAAACTTTATACTCAAGGTGGACAGAATTTCACATAAACCTGGAAGAGAAACGGGCTGTAATGCCCAGTTTATTCCAGTGCAGGGGAAACATCCCCAGCAGAGTACCAGGCTACTTGAGCCCTTCAAGCCTTTTATGAGGAACATAAAAGCAAGAGACTTGGTGCCAAGTCCCCTGCTTGGCTCTCGCCAAAATGAAGAGCAATTCTTATGTATCATGTAGGATTTCAACATGTTCTCAAATGCAAATGCCTAGATTTGCTGTACCCTCTTGTCTCCAATGCTGAGTTGGCCTGGGAATATGGATAACCACAGGGCACTACACCTCAGTGCAGGAGCGTGATGCACAGCAGCCATCTCTGATTATCAGTGTGACACCTGCAAGCTGGATCATCTGCAGTCCAAGCAACCCCTTCACACAAAACCAAAAGCAGGCTTGTCAAGCTGCCCTTCCCTGCTGCTTTGTGCCCCAGAATAGGCAACATTAAAGCCACGGTTTTTTGTTTGATATATAAACCAGAGTGCCCTAAATGCATGTATGTGTGTGTATTTGTATGCAGTCGCATACACTTGAGCCAATTTCTTACAGCGCTCTGCACCAATAAATTGTGTTCATCACTGGGCCTTGGGTTCCTTCTGTTTCTCAGCAGAGAACCTGGGAAGCCAGCTCAAGGGGAAGGACTGCTGCTCTTTAAACACTGCATGCCCCCCTCCATGAAATGCTGCTCTCAGGAGGAGGCAGAGCCCGGCTGGCAGAGGATGAGTAATTGCCTTCTGGAACTGAGCTGCAGCACTCGGAGCATCTGTGCCTTCCAAACGTAGTTTTCAGTCCCCATCTGCAGGCAGGATGGAGCAGGGCAGCTCAGCACCCCACATGGGCTGGGGGTGTGGGGCTGAGCTGGGCCCAGGGCAGGGGGCACTGACCTGAGCTGGGGAAAAGCCGTGGCACAGCAGGGCAGGGCGAAGAACAGCCATTCTGTGCAAATCATGGCAGGGATCTGCACATAATATCTTGTCTACCCTTCACCATCAGCCAGAGCTTTAAGGGTGTGGTCTCCTCACGTGGATATAAAGGGGCAGCTGTTGTGCATTGCTGCCAGTCAGGCCCTGCAGAAACTTGGGGTATGAATCAAGTGCTGAGGGTCGTGCTTTGCTCTGGTGACCCAAAGCACCCCTCAAACAAGAACAGCTTCCCAAGCCTCACTCTGGACTGGGATTTCATGACAGCTGAGAGAAGAAAGCAAACTACCTGCTCAGACAGCAACATATGGAACAATTACTTGGCAAATCCAGACCACTTCCCAGATCTCCGGGTCAAAGAAATGGCTACGCACATGACAAATCTGGGGAGAGAGGTGCATGCAGTTGAACTGCAGGCTCTGTAGCACCTGTATGATGGCTCGCTGCTCCTTCAAACGCCAACAACCACCTTGCTCCTGCCTATACCAAAGATTTTGTCTGCTTGATAAATTGGTGCCCAAACTCTATGGCAGTAAAATCTTAAAGGCAAATTTTCGTTACTCCCTACACTGGAAAGTGGTGATTGAGACAAAGGTTTTGAGGCTCAGCCCAAGGCAAAAGAAAAGTACAACTCAATCAATACTTTCAGGTAAGATACTCTTCCTTTTAGCTGAGGAAGCATGAGAAATCCAGAGGCTTTGGTTAAAGTCCACCTTCCTCTATTTAGGAGGTTTCACCATTACCTGAGCATTCTTCTTCATCTGCTTACAGGCAGCTTGCTAATACAGGCAATATTACTCAAATTTGTCAAAAGCAATTTAAAATCCCATCAACATCAGCAAAGTGAAAAGGAAAGTATTAAGCCCTAAGTCCACCTAGTCAAGAACTGCACTTTCACTAGTTTCTAATGAAAAATACTCTGTACTAAGTTTGTCTTCATTTTTTGTTGTGACATAGTCCTTTAATTAATACATTTTTACAGCCAAAGTAATGAGTTTTCTCTATCATATCTGTCTGATAATGTATCTTCTAAGAAAAATGAGATTAATCATTATTTTAAAATATTGGCTTCATGGGATTTTTATTTCATTTATGATATCTGCATAGATAAATCAAAAAAAACCAGTTTCCATCACCCTCCCAGAATGGGATTAATTTACCATAACGAAAATGGATGGAAGCATCAGAAGTGCTCACTTCAATAGGCTCACAGTGACTAATACCATGAATATGAAAGGTTATCTTCACTGATTCTATGTTGCAGATAGATCTTGGCAGAAACAAAGACAGAGGAAATGAATGTAATCACAGCAAAATATGTAAAAATGACAGAGCGAGCAAAGTCTAGACAATATGAGATGATTGCTTTGCTCTCCAGCTTGGAATGCAAAGTTCATCTGATTGTTCTGAGGTTTAGGCTGCTGAACACACATCTCTCTTCGAACCCATATGGGCAAGTAATTTGCCATATGTTTTAGTACATGGCACAAGTACCCAGAGATGCACCACTGCTAGTGCTGCAAATAGTAAAAAGGCAAGAAATGCAGCCTGTGTCTCTCTGACACATTAACAAGAGAGTGGAGCATCCCAGGGTTGTTTTAAAAACAATACTACCCCTCTACATGGTATCTTCTCCCTCTCCATGCTCATAGCCATGTGAGCTTTCCCTGACTCCAAGAGTTCTGTCCTCACAGAAAACAATCTGGGACTTTGGGTTGGTGGCAAGTTGAATATGAGTCAACAGTGGGTCTGGCCAGCCAAAAGGGCCAACTGCCTCATGGGGTGCATCAGGCACAGCATCACTGCCCCATTGAGGGATGTGATTGTGCTGCTTCACATTGCATTGGTAGGACCCCACCTGGAATACTGTGTGGAGCTTTGGGTGCCTCAATATAAAGGGAATGTAAAGCTATTAGAGAGCATGCGGGGAAAGGTCACCAACATGGTGAAATGTCTTGAGCACAAGATTTACAAGGAGTGGCTGAGGTCACTTGATATGTTCAGCTCAGAGAAGCAAAGGCTGAGGGGTGACCTCATGGCAGTGTAAAACTTCCTCAGGGAAGGAGGGGAAGGCTTAGGGTCTCCTCTCTCTGGTAACCAGTAATAGGACAAAAGGAAATGGAACGAAGCTGCAACAGAGGAAGTTTAGATTAGACATTAGGGAAGGGTTTTTCACGGAGAGGGTGGTCGTCACTGGAACAGGTTCCTGGGGCAACCAGTCATGGCACCATAGTCACAGCACCAACCCTGCCAGAGAGCAAGGAACGTTTGGATGATGCTCTTAGTCCTATGGTTCAGTTTTAGGTTGTCCTGCAAGAGGGAGGGAGTTTGACCTGATGATCTTTATGGGATCCCTTCCAACTTGAAATATTCTATGGTTACAAACCATCCAGGTCCAGGAGTGCACGGCAGCCACCTCAGCCTTGTACAGGGAAAAGACCCAGGGACAATTTTCCCCCTCTCCTCCCAGCCCCTCTGGAACACAGAGAGGAAATTGTAGGCACCAGAACTTGAAGGAAACCACATGTACTCCATTCAGCACAACATCTTTCCTGTCCTACCCCTTAGCCTCCCTACACCATAAGACATTACATGGGCAAAACTGTGCTTTGGTGCAACCTTACTTCCAGTTTCTATCACTATTCTAAACTTGAATGTTCCATGCACTCAGCCCTTAATGCCATTTTTCTGTAGGGAAAACATGTTCTCCTCAAGATCCCAGCTGGTAATTCTTGGTCCGGTCCTAAGTCTTTCTTCTCCCACCATGCACCCAACACACAGTGTTCCCCTTCTCCATGTCTCAGCAATCCATTTGTCTGCTCCTCCCAACCACACCATGACTCCTCTCTCTCTTCTGCCAAGTTCACACATAAACAAGATGTCACTCCATAATAAAACCAACTTATGCGAATATCAAAAGAAACTGTCAGCTGATGTCCGAGTTCAGCAAGCCAGGACCAGTTTAACACTTTGGGCGTGACCAAAGCTGTGTATTCTAAATCCTCTCTCTCATTTCTCATGAACTGTTAACAACGGACTATTTGCAGCAGCTGCCCAGGGCACACCCAACCCCTCAGGCTGAAAGCTGGGTGTTAAATAAGCCTGTGAGATAGGAGCTGCGGTAACTCCCCTCCAGGGAGTCGTTAGCACCTCCACACCCAGCCTGGGGGGGCGTGTCTGCTAATGGGCCATCTATGATTCCTAAAATACCCCATGACTCACAGAGTCAGATTACCAATTGTGAAACTCCCTGCCCTGGGGGAAGCACTGGCCAGTTCCACCTGAACCCGAGGGTATATAATCTTGGCGTTTGGAGACATCTGGGACCACTTGTTGGATCCAGAGGAGGACCAGAACCTCGACAGGACTGTGACCACCACTCTCGACTAGACTGCGACCATCATCTGCACCAATGGGTTTTTCCCTTCCTTTTATTTTGGTCTGAGGAGAACCACGTGGGGCTCAGCACAGGGGCTAACGAACACCATTCCTTTTGTGCCTCAGAATGCTGGGTCATACTTCTGGGGTTTGTGGGTTAAAACCAATTTCTCTTTGTATCATTGCATTTATTGTAATATTTTTAAAGTCATAACTCTGACTTATAATCCCTCTTGAGTTGGGTTCATTTCTTCTGCCAGTTTACCTTTAAACCAGCACAGCTGATGATGGTTTTTTCAGAGGACACTTTGCAAAATTTCTAACTATATTGAGAAAGTCTCTTATTGTTGTGTGGAGTATCTAAACAACCTGTGTACAACTTCATATACTTACCAGTGTTATGTTTTGCTGATACACCATTCACCTGAAAGGTTGTCAAACTTCAGAGCATCTTGGTTTAAGTCATGCTGTGGACATTTGCACATAGCATATGTCTGCCTTTTGAGTTTGGTTATATTGATGAGAATGAGCATGGCAGGGAATTGACAGTCCTGCAGTCTTGCTTATCAAACTTTGTTGGTGTTTGTCCTTCAGGTTTGTGTTCTGGTAAAATGAAAAGCTTTGCATTTTTAGAGCATAAAGCTGCATATGCAAGGAAAACTGTACCTGAAGTAGGCAATTTGTACCCATTGTCTTCTCCACAAGGCTCCTTGTGAAGAGAGAGCCTCCATCCCCTTTGCAATGACCCCTTAAGAACTGTAATACCATGTTGAGGTCCTCCTTGGCCTTCTCCTGTCCAGGGAGAAGAGACCTAACTCCCTTAGCCTTTCCTCATAGGGCAGGTGTAGATGATATCTCGGTCATCTCCTGGGCTGTCCTCTGGATCCTCCTCCTCCTGTTGGCATCTGCATCTAAAGGCAGTAGATGTTTTTTAATGTTCAATAGCACAACCACTACCCAAATTATCTAATCTACTTAATTTTCTTGCACTGCAGTGACAACTATGGGCTCATATCTTGATGAGTAGAAATCACAGCTGCTGTTAGAACAAGCTGGTTCAAACCATGAGATCTGAAGAGCATTGTGGTTCTCAGTACGTACTCCAGCTGTGAGCTCCAAGTGTTAAATCCGTATTATCAGTAGCAACTTCAACAAGACATCAACCGAAGTTTCAGTGAAGTCCCCCTTATCTTTATGGGGGGGTTAAATGTTATTTTCAAGCATTAATAGTCTATTTTACCTTTTATTTCAAGAAAGGCTACTGGCCCAGTCAAGAGAATTTGAAAGAAACAAAATATTAAGGTAGTGGCTAAAGCTGCTACATGAGTCCCAGTAGTGCACTTTTTGGCTGTGCATTATTAAGCCAACACAAAGAACATTTTCAGGAATACCATTATGCTGCTGCATGGAGAAAAATGTTTCTGATTAGCATGTACTTGATATGCTTGGAAAATTAGTTCTCCTTCAGAGAATTCCAGCAACAAGTGAAACATCTGTTGTTTCCTCCATCTTATAACAATTATTTTGCAATTACTCTTTTTCGTACTTTGAATTTCTAATTATTTTTATCTAGAAATTCAGGATTTGTGGTGAAATTGAAATTCACAATGTGCACATACATGTGGGAAAGAATAGGAAATTATGGCAGTCCCTAACTGCAGTGTTGTGTCACCTCAAGACCAAAATTGTTGGCCATCTACATTATACGCATTCACTGTATTAATTCCACTCTATACACAATGGAAATTAATCCCATTTCAATCATTTCAATGGCTCCTATTTGTTTCAAGGCTGATGCCAGTGATCCCTATTGTTTGTAGCCACACAATATGCTTTCTGCAGCCAAAAATCCAGCTTCCACCCCCTTCCAGCAGCACATTCCTTGTGCAGCTGTAACAGTACCAACGCTTGGGGTATAAACAACACTGAAATAAATTGTGTTTAAAAGAAACAACAAGTGGGTTGGAGTAGCAAACAGCATTGCAGCAAAAATGTGCAGAGGCACTCAGGAGAGGCAAGGATTGCTCAAGCCAGCTTCACAAACAGTGAAAACAAGTCACAGCACACGATGGCAAGAGCTGTGAACTGTCAGACCCCTCGACAGCACAGGAGTCACAAAAACAACCAGAGACCTTGTCCCATGGTAACATTCACATTCCTAACACTGGGGATAGGCTGGCCTCATTATATTCAGTTTAGGTTATCAAGAGCTACTGCATCAAAAGGTGATGAGCAAAGAAGAGAAGAGAAATGCATGTTAAATATCATACTTTGCTCTTCCTGCTGTTTGCCTGCACAGGCACAGCACAAGTGCCAGGGGCCACAGCCTGTTATGGAAACAGGGCTCCACCATCTGCCTCTGGGGTCATTGTAAAGTGATTTCTGCCACCCACATAAGCTTGATTAATAAATAACTCAACAAATACAAGCAGTCTAACTTAGCACAGGTTTACAAGAGACTTGGAACCAGGACGCCTTGCTGAAGGACAGGGGTACAATGTCAGTGGTTTCCTATCTGCAAGATAGAGATTTTTTTGTGCTATTTTTATCTGCCCTGCAAACACTTCTAGGCCAGCCAGCAAAGGCCTTCAAGGAGTATCTTTGACTCAGCTGCAAATCTACAGCCTGAAGACAACACAGGAAACATATGGAAAGCCTTGTCTCTGTCACCCCTACTGCCCCTGAGCACAGGACACCCTTGATTCCAGCTGCCAGGAGAATGCACATCACAGTGACTGCTCTGCAGAGATCCTGGTCAGGCAGGGAGGGCTGTGCTTCTGGATGTGTTTTAGAGCTCAGTGGCATCACACCTTTACATTTGGCTGCAGCGTGGCTATAAGGGATTTCCAACATAACACTCAAAAAGCAAAATCACCATTCCCCCTCCAACTCCTTGCCAAAATAGGAGGAGAGTTTCCCCACGTATGGGGTCGACTTCAGAGCTGATCTTACCCATCCTTCAAGTTACTCATTTTAGTAATAAAGACACAGATCTCTTCAGGTGCACCTGGGTGTTACTCAGGTACTGGCTGTGGAGCAGCAGCTGTGCAGAGGTGGGCAAGTCACCAGCTGCAGTTCCACAGCACAGGGAGAGATCTGAGGGCTGCTGCAAGGCTATGGAATTCATGTTTGGAAAGCTTTTCTAAGAGAAAACATAAAATAGAACAAAAAAAGAAAATGAAAAAAGTCCTCCTGCCCAGCAGCAGCTGCACTGATTACACAGCTGCAAACTCTGAAGGCTTTACTGTGCAACAAAATAGCAAACTCTGATTATTTGCCCCCATTTACATGGCTAAAATTTTGCATATGACTCTAAATTACCCACACTCTTTTCCTTTTACACTCAAGAGAGAAATTTCCCAGAGGATCGCTAAAATTAGTGTCAAAGAATTCCCCTTTGAAGGCAAATGTCACTTTCTAGTAACTGCTGAGTCTATTTGGCATCTAACTTTTAGAGAGCTCAGGCCAACAAACCCTACACAAAGTGCATGACCAAGGCTGACAGTGAGCAGGGTGTGCAGAGCTGTTGAAGAGTGACCTCTCAGCAGGGGCAAACCCTTATCCTTAGGCTGGTTGTCTTTGATCCCAACCAGCACTACAGTACAGATGGTTTAATGAAACAGTGGAGTGCTCCTTGATGCACCAAGCAGCTATTTCACCAAATTCACTGGTTTTGTGCCAACTTCCACTTAGGTTCCATTTGTTTAACTGCATTTTTCAATTAGCCAAGTAATTCACTTCCCATTTATTCACATGCATGAGACAGCAAAAGAAAAAGATTTCATTTGATTCACAACCATATGTGTTGAGACTCAGGCTTACATTGTGATGTGGGCAGGAGGCAGCCCCACCTAATCCCTGACAAATTTTATTACCATAAGGCCACGGTCAAGGAGCAGGAGCTGTTTGTAAGGGCTAGAACTCAAAAGCTGGTGGCTGTTTAAGAATGCAAACATGCCTAAACATAAAGTCCTGTCATTTTTAAACACAGAAACTAAGGTAACAAATGAAATTAGTAATAAACAGAATATTTGTGGGAGCTTCTGCCTAAAGTGCATGTGCTTACTTTTCCTTGAACTGATTAATCAAAGACTGGGGAATGGGCAAATCTTTCTGTGGCATGACCTTATTTCTTACTTCAGATGATAAACTTACACAAACTTGTACTGGAAAAATTGAATCTGACCAGCCATCAGTGCTGTTTATTTCATCAGAGGTGCTTCTGTCCATACTCAATGTTGTAGCTTCATCGCTCATGAGCTACAAAGGAAATCTCTCTGATTTCTCTCTCCAGAGAATTCTGTTACTGATAGCAGGAGACATGGCATTGCTTACAGCACAGAGAATTGACTTTTTATCATGAAACCAAATCCACAGCAACTTCAGATTTCTGAAACTGTGTTTAAAGATGGCAAGGGTCAGCTCAAGTGTAAAATTATTACAGAGTGGAAAAAATAGGGGAAAAAAGGTAAAAATATAAATTTAAAAAATAATTTAGTATTTTTTAATAACACCTTTGGAGAGTTAGTTCTAATATGTTGAGGTTGACTTTCCAATGCTTGTTCTAAACTAACTAATCTGAACCATCTCTATTCAAGTATTTTACACTTGCATAATTCAGTCATTCCATAAGGACCTACAGGTACCAAAGGTAACTGGGGGAAGCTCTCAAATGACAAGCTCATACTGACAAATGGCATCAAAGAAATGGGTTTCTTTGCCCTTTCACTTTTATTCCTATTGCCATAGTGCAAACTTTCTCTAGTGAAACCAAGATGGGACTCAGAATCTGCCCCAAGCTTCTGTATTAGTATACATTTAAAATTCATGGTCTTACATACCTGCTTTATAGATAAAACCCCATAGGTAAGACTCCTTTTCTTTGGTATGACAGCACTGAAGGAAGATTTTGCTCCCTTGTTGCCAGAAAACCTGACACGGTATCAGCCAAGATGAAATGGGAAAGCCAAATTATCCGCAGGCATGGGTTGATAAAGCCTTCAGCCTGCAATGTGACCACCCACAGCAAGACCAAGTGACAAGGGAGGAGACTCTCAGCTGCAGCTTCCTCATACAAGTGAACAGTTTGTGGTGCTTTGTTTTCTCTTTTTTAACAAAACAAACAACATGGGCATCTTCTCAAGATGATTTCCTCTGCTGTCTGGCAAGAATTACACTGGAAAAGACGGTTGCTTTCCCCATACAGCATATCAGCTTCTATTTATGACTAAAAGATTTGCTTCCCTATCTCCTGCACCAATACAGATATATTTTGTGCAGTCATGCAATAAAAACGAGATTGCTTTATGGATTGAGAATCATATATTCCTCCTTCAAAGTCCTCTCTAACATTCCAGCAAATTCACTGCTGAGAAACTGGTAACAAAAGTCTACCTAAGGAGGCAGCAGTGGGTACTCAGCAGTACCTCCAGCCTTTCCCCTCCCTTTTCCCTCCAACAGACAACTCGGATGCCTTGGGATTGGAAGTATCCAGAAAAGACAACAGCAGCAGCTCACTATCACCATCTGTAAAAATGATAATCCTCTCTACTGTATGCTTCTGTGTGCCAAAGATGGACCTTTGAAATTTGAACCAGTAAAACCTTTAAGCATTACCTGGAATAAAATATAGTCATAGTCCAGAGAAGTTTTTGGAGGTTACTAACTTTGATAGCTACCAAAGGGTTTTAAATGTCCCATGCACAGGAAATAACATGAAGAACTAATCAAATTATTAAGGTATGTTTCTGCATTTGCCTGTACTTTTAACTTATGCTGTTCTATTCTGGCACACACCAGGCTGAGGTAACATCACAATTCCAACAAAAGGGTTGGAAACTACTTTTGCTTTTTACAACACATGCAATCTGCACACTGGAAGGCTCACTGGAGACTACCAGACAGTAAGCTCACAACAGGTTTGCAATAGTACGTTAAGCAAGCAGCACACAGGTAAAACCTCTTAAAACTCACCTCTGTGGTTTCCTGAAAGATCTTGTGTCCCTTCAGATTTCAAATGTGGCACTTGGGAGGATCCATGAGAATGTAGCTCCATGCTGTGAGCTGTAGAAATACAGCTCTCTCTTTAGGTGGCAGCTGGATTTCCCAATTGTAACAACCAGCGTGAGACAGAGGACACTTGGCATATGCCGAGTTTGTGGCTGAACACTGACAGCTGCCTACATTCCATGGAGGACTTTCTATTGGATGGGATGGGTTTGGGGTCAGAATTGTTAAAAATGGCATGTAATCTGAAGAAAGAACCAACAATGTATCAGTCAGCTCCTATCATCTTCAGCTCTGTATCTATCCTGAAGAGTACTTAGACATACATGGGGTTTGGAATAAGGAAACCTGCACTATGCATGACATTTTCAGGCAGTACCTGAGAATTCTGGCACACTAAAGTGTCATCTAGAGATGTATGTTAAAAAGAATGGCTCTCAGAAGTTAAATTTCTCAATGCATGCAGTGTCTTTCAAGACCACCCAAAGAAATTTTAAATTGTAAATAGCCTGCATTTGGAATAAGCTTAGAAAATGAGCAGATGAAGACAGTGTAACCTGCTGCCCACCAATCGGTGCTCATGGGGATACCAGGACAGGTTTAAAGTCCAAAGACTCCACTGCTGAAAAGGCAAAATGAAGCTAATTAGAATAGCTGTTAATAGAACAATTTTCTGTTAGAAAATACTTCACAACTCAGGAAAAAAGTAGATAAAATACCTAAGTTATCACATATTATTTCTGTTCAAATATTCTATAACATGTTATTGAAGCTTTTCAGTTTCAGTAAATACTTTAGTTCATTTGTATTTTGATTTTTACATGGAACTGTATGTTGTGACACAGAGCACAGTCAAAAAGGTGATTAAAACTGATCCCTTAATTCCTGGTGAAATAGGACTGAACTTTGTTTTAATATTTTGCAAATAGAAACAGTTATTTGGGAGCTACATGTCCAGTAGTCCTAATAAAATTTAACTCCTTTGCATAACCAGGTGTCTTGCAATAAAGTGTAATTCTGACAACCTTCATTTGTACTCTGTGTGCAGGATTTCTCTCCCAAACATGCTTTAATTTAAATAGAATATATGGATTTAAATCAAAACAGGCAGACTCAGGAATACACTGATGTTACTAAAAGATATAGCTCACAGCACTGTTTCTTTTCTTTTTTACCATCAACCATAGAAAGCTTTATTCCAATCCTGATCACACTTTCAGTTACAAAACACGTGGCAAAAAATAACAGTTAACACTCAAGATCTGCCATATTTCTACTTGCCTCTATTCTTATACTGGACTTTCCACACTGAGGGATGGAGAATAAACCTCTCTCATTTTTAACATAATCAATATACCTAAGGGTAGCAAATAAAGGTTTTTATTGTTTTTACTTTCATTTCACAAATCTTTGACTTTCCCCAAGCCATTTGTTAGTGCAACAATCCAGCACAGTGCTCGTTGCTGAGGTATACAAGGTTCAACTAATTTCACCTTCAACCGAAAGCACAGTTTTCTCTCCCTCTTTTTTTTTAAGTAATGAAAGCCATATATTCACTATTTCACATTTCTAAAAATAATTCCACTCTAGAGTAAAGAATGGTTTTGTTATAATGACAGGCTATAAAAAGCAACAGCCTTAGCTTTTATCACCCATAGAACTCCTGCTGTTCTTTTTTTTATTTTTTAATACATTTTGTGCAAAATTAAGTTCTGTGTAGGTCTGTACCATAATTTGGAAAAAAGTGTGTATAAAATGTACTTAATTTTTAAAAACAATCTCAACATCAAACAACAGAGAAAGGATAAACAGATCAGATGCAGCTGAAGTTTTCACATGAGAAACTAAATATAGTATGTTTTTAAAGCTCCAGTAATACATTCTTCCAAAAACCAGAATGCACTTTGGTCATTATTAAACATTAGTACAGAGGCAAATAAAATACAAAATGCTTGTTTGTGTTGCTTTATATATAAAAATATTTTTATACCACATAAGTTTAAGACTCATTACTTCAAATCTTTCAAGATTCTGAAGATTAGCAAATGCAGTGCAACGTCCAGATTCTTGTCATGAAATTACTTGTCATTTTTCAATATGAAGCTGCTATTTTGAAAACATAAAATGTAAGAATACATGTGCCTGGTGATATTAATCCTCCCAAAATAATTTGTAGAAGGAAAGTTTGTTCCAAGTTAACTTGTAGAAGGAAAGTTTGTTCCAAGTTAACTTGTAGAAGGAAAGTTTGTTCCAAGTAACTTAATTCTACAGGGAGGAACATTTATTTTTGTCACCCTGAAGAATGACGAGTCTGTATGACTGGTCCATGTGGGAGGCAGGAATAGAAGGCAGAGGGAGAGCTGGGAAGCCCAAGGGTGTGAAACCCCAGCAGGAAGCACGAGGGAATGACACCTGCTGGGGAGGAATGGGAGGGTTTCTGAAGACACACACCTGCCCATCCCAGGCTTCAGGGGCTCTGCTGCTCACCAGAGAAACTTGCTCTCTGTGTTTAACTGTTCTTAAACTTCCATGTGGTATGAATGGCATATACTATAGTGTACAAGAGGAGAGCATCTATCTATATTTTGCTCAGTCATTCATAGCATTGCTTTCACCAGTAAATAATTCTTGTTTAAATACTCAACTTCAACATATAATACGTACTGCTCCATAGTTCACCATAATATATTCCAATTAATATACATTTATAAAGTTTCTCATTAAAAGTAACAATAAAAAGTGCACATGCACAGTCAGAGCTGCACAGAACAGCCCAGTATTTCAAATAAATACAATATTTAACTTTTATCAAAATATCATACAGCATGGTAACCATTTACAATTATTGCTCTAATAAAAGTGCTATCAAAGAACACTTTTTGACTTGTTATGTAACACCTAATTAATATCCCAGGATATTTAAACTGTAGCTTACATGAGTTTAGATCCTGGAATTATTCAAAATATTAGAAATTCCCATTTGCTTCTAATAGAAATATAGAATATTTCTGCTACCTGTCATACTGTATTGTCAGTACTTTATTTTTCGTATATGTCTCATTTCTCTATTGCAACCAAACATCTATTGATGTTACATTGTCCTCATAAATGATTGGTGCAAATGAAATATTCTAAGCAATTTTACCACACTATCAAAAATCAAATTACTTCCATATAGTGTTACTATAACTAAAAATGTCCAGCATTGGCTTCATTTGTAATAACAGAGTAATTAATTTAGTGTAATCCATTTTCAGGATTTCAAGTTCTCAGACAAACAGTTTTTGACCCTTCCCAAATCTGACCTTTTCCAAAACTAAACAAGTAAGTCTGAAAATAAAATATAAATGTCAACTAAAATGAACATAAAACAGGGAGAAGATGAAATAAATATAAAGATTGCACAAGACAGATGTAAACACTTCAATTTTCCAAATGACATCCTTGAAGAGGTTGTAGCATCTGAAATACAGATTCAGTGGCTGCTTTGAGGCAGTTTTGTCCATCATGAGCTTTTCTATAACACTGTATTATTTCATCTTCTTTCTATACTGTCAAGATTTGATCTTCCAGAGCTGCAAAAATTAGAGCAGTACATCAAGGTTATTTCTCATCTCAGTTTTCTGTTTACCAGAATTGCAATAGCACAACAGTTTTTTTCTTCTTATTGCATTTGCTGCATATTCTGTGATACACAAAATACATTTTACATTCATTTACTTCTAATGGGAAAAAATAGGCAGATGTAAGCAAACTGAATGGCAAATTAAGGGCTTTGTGACAACTACAAAATTGTGGAAACTAAGATGCCTCATAACCTGAATCTTTAAATAGTTTCCAGAGTTAGCAGTTCAGATGGGGCCAGAGAGGACCCAATGAGGCAGCCCTTCAGCCAAAATAATGCTGTGAAGGATTGGCCACAGTAATCCTGTGTGTGCTGTAATACTTCAGTGCAGTGCAGGGACAGCCTGCATGTTCTGCAGCCCTTAGAGAGCTACACAGTCAACAGTGAGGAATTAAACACAGAAATCAAATCTGGGATACAAAGAAAAGTTAAAGGTCGTGTATTTCTGTGTATGAATGTCTCCATATTTATGTCTAATAATTCTTCTAAGTGTCCTAAATGAAGTTACAAAGCCAAAGAAACAAACAAAAGTTAAAAGGGCTGCTCTGATAAATACATCATTATTCTTCTGATACATCTTTAATTTAATAACCATTTTCAAACAATAAATATTTTAGTTCACACAGCTGAGAATTAACTAGGTGACAATGTATGATCCATCTCTCTCAACACTCTGAACACTATGGGGAAAAAAAGGATGTGACTCAAGTACTTACCTTTAGGTTAAACCCAAGTAAGTCACTGATGACACCAGAAACAGCTGACAGGATGACAACTTGGGTGATGTTATAAAGCAGTGGATTCATTGTAAGCCCATATAACCTAAAGGGACTGTCCAGTTCCTAATAATGCAAAACAATAGAACCATTAAAAGCAAAAACTTCCACTTTGTTTTTTGTTCACACCTGTATTGAGCAATATTAGTTAGTTTAGGAACTTTTCAAGACCCAGTGGAGTAAAACATTCTCTTATTATTCTGGATATAAAAAACAATGTGCAGGAAAATATCTATCACATCAACTGACTGTTGACTGATGGTATCTAAAAAACCCTTCAAACCCTTGGAGGCTGCCCATCCAGAGCATCTATCAATTTGCACATGAAGCCAAGAAAATAAAGAGCTCAGTGCCATCAGTTTAGAATTCCTTATAATTTTCCAGAAATCCCCTTCAGTGTTAAAAGAGTTGACAGACAGAAGAACCACAAAAACTGAGAAAAGAAAGATTTTGTAGAATAACAGAAGGCTACCTCATCATTATGAAAAAATTTTTAAAATATCTTTTCTATTGCAATTCCCTTCCTTTTCCATTAATCTTGAGACTAATTACTAACCAACATAGCCAGAAAAGGACAATAAAGGACAAAAATACTAATATTCATTTCACTGCCAATATTTTACTTTTTTTTTAATTGGAAGGAAGAAAAGATCAGCCCAAATTAATCTGCAACAAAACTTGAACGGAGGCTATTGCAATTTTTTCAATTATTGGTGTATGAATACAGTCACTCAAACTTTTCTGGCCTAGAAATATGTCAAAGAAAGGAAGGAAAAAGTTTTAAGACATAAGAGTGGATTATATAAAGTATAACAACTACCACTGCTTTGGTCCTTTATATTTGCTAGCTTTAAATTCATCTTCATCCCTCTCCTGCACTACATCCTGGGCACCTTGAACAAGGCCTTATAAACCCTTTTTTAATAAAGAAGAATTTCAAAGCTCTAACTCTTCTTTCAAAAGAGGTGAAATAAGAATGAACAACCTTTTCATTTAGATGTAATGTGGTATAAAACTCTGCTGCCTATACAAAAGATATAAAAGACATGATTCTGAGGACAGCAGAGAAACTCTTTAAGGAAAAAGTTTTTAGATTTTGTATTCATCTTACCAATTTTGTGAGTAAGAAAACAGTAAAAATGTTCAACATGATCTAGTCTTTAATAGAAGCTTAAAGATCAAAACCACCCAAAATCAAATTAAAACCCCAGACTCCATTTAGCTGCTGGGCATGAAATAAGTAACTGTGCTGATCACTGACTACCAAGAATTAATTTAAAGCTCATAGTAGGTGGCTAGGAAGTATCACTTTTGGGCAAGTTCTCACAGTGAAGTGATGGGCTGGGGTTTGTGCCACAAAAGCCAAGTCCCCTTTTCCAGTTGATACACTTCTGGCGAGAGTAAAACACTTTTTTCAAAACACTGAGGAGAGCACGAAAAAGATGGAAGCAAATCAGACCAAGGGTTGATCAACATCCTGCCACCAACAGCACTTCTCATCCTACCCACCTTCTCACAGCACAAAAACATTTCAGCCCATAAGATGATATCCTGAACCTGTTCTTCTTTGTCTACTCTACTTGTCCAGCCTCTCCTTGAATCCAGATAATCTTTCTGTATCCAGTGTCCTTTGACCAACACTTGCAGGACTCAGCTACCCAAAGCACAGAGAACACTTCCTTTTGCTTGCTCCAAACCCAGGTTCCAAAAGCTTTGAGTTCCCTTCTTACCCCAGGAGATGCAGTCAGTAACTGACCTCTCCAGGCTCTCCTTACTGCTGCAGCACAACTCCCAAGCTGTTGCTCTGTCAGCTTTGACACCATTGGTCCTCTCATAGAAAGCGCTGTGTACTTCTTTTGTGACGAAGGGACCAGGACACACCTTGTTAAAGGTGTGCTGGTGTGGGGAATTACTCATGTAACTAGAGGAAATGCTCATCTCAGCTATTACCTAGATTAAACCAAGCTTAAGCTTTATTTTAAGAACTGTTCCTTGGCACACAGGAATCAACCGGGTTAAGCAACCAGAATTCAAGGGGTGGCATAAAGAGGCCACAAGGGCTCAAATCACCACTATATCAACACTCAAAACAGACAACAACAGTGCAACCCCATCCAAGGGTTCATCATCCTGCCCACCCTGAAGTACCTCCTCTCACACTGCTCATATACTGTCAAGGAATAAAGCTTACTGTATGTAATAGTAATGTGCAATCCACAATGATGGCAACGTAACCACCTGCAGTGCATGACCAAGTGGCACCACAGAGAGACCCAGAGCCCATTTAAACCCCAGCACACAGCACTGCCTGTACAAGGAACACCAGCAGCTCTTCCACCTATTCTGCTTCTTTATTCCATACAACACAGGAATACACTTTAATCTTACCTTCAATAACTTAGTTGCAAGTTTTAACACATTGTTCACTAGTGTCAGTTCCTCCTTCTTATTAGGCTTTTTCTCCATTTTCAAGTATAAGTTTATCTGATTTTAAAAAAAATATAAGTATCATGATTTATTCAGAATTTAAAAGAATTCATTTGCAAATATTTAATATTACAATATTGCAATAATTATCACTGCTAAGTGATTACATACCATCCAAATGACAGAACTGCAGTGACATTTCAGCAAGGAAGTAAATTTTTTCTTTCTTTTTTTTTAATATTTAAGCACAAGTACTGGCTCAGCACCACAGGAAAATACAATGTTGTATGATATAACAAAATACATTTGACACTATTATAGCAATAACTGCAAAGTTTAGTCCAATCCACAAATTAGGCAAGAAAAACCACCACATATGGAAGGTTTGCATAATTTCTTTTTTCTCCTTCAACAATTGCCTGAGGTTTGCCATTTCATTCCAGGTTTTTATATTAGTAGGCAGACCTTGCAAGGCTTAACATCCCCCAAAGCTCTTGAATAGACCAAAATGCTAAAACATAATTCTGCTAAAGTGTCATTTCTTTTAAAAGATTTCAGTATAATTTAGCACCTTGCAGGCACCTTGAGTACAGAAAAATCAATCTTTCCAGTGCCTTGAAATATTTGAAAAATTATTAAACTCTTCATTGCTGTAGAAGAACAGTATATTGAATATTTCAGTACTTCTGTGATGCAGAAGTTTTCAGGTCATTGTTTCTGAGAAAGTTAAAGAGTACAAATTCTCTTTCAGTTCCTTCTCAAACAACCTATGTTTGATATCCTGGATGAGACAAAGGCTAGTTTTTTCTTTTCTGTTGCATAATGAAAGCAAATCAAAGGGAAAAAACTTGAAAAGCCATTAACATTTTATTTTAGGATGACAATCTTTAACAACATAAAACCCGAACCATTTAGCAAAATGCTGAAGTAGTTCTTCAGATGGCACTTACCAAGCTACAGAGCAAAGTTGCAGAAGGGAAGTAATGTCATATGATGCTCTGATATATTTAACCACCTTGTTTGAAGGTACTTAATAAGGGCCACAGACATCTAAACAAAGTACCCGAGTATTATGAGATCTCCCCTAAAAAGGCCACTGTAAGTTTCTTACAGATAATAAAAATAAAAAATATACCTACTATATTCCAAGGCATATTAAGCTTCTGAACAATCAATTTAAATCAAAATTATGCTTTCAGAATAGCGAGATTGCAATATTTATATAAAAAACTCCTGATCTCAAGCATTCAAGATTCATAAACAGGACTAAACTAAAATAAAGGCTCTAATTAGCAACTCTGAAAACCCTAGGAAGGTTCAAATCTCTTAACAGTTACTATGATTTCATTCATTTCAATAACAAACTTTGCATCAGGAGAGGAGTTTGAATGTGTATGTGCACAGCCATCTACCACACCTATTCTGAGACTCAAAACTAGCAAGATGATCAGACCATACATTGTATTTTGCCCAACAAATTTCCAAGACCAATTAAAAACACTTTCAGAAGGACTTGAAAAATTACAGGCAAACAGCATACAGTCAAAAATCCCTTTATGCAAATCAGTTTCCCATCATGACTTCTAATGAAATTCATAGGCTGAAGTTAAAGCACACAGAAATGCCTGGAACTGTGCAGGTTGAAAGCAGAAGTTGCAATTTTATCTTATCCATGAAACTTTTAAATTGAATCTGGGAGTTGAGGCTTGTCTTTTTTTTTGTTATTGTTGTCATCGTTGTATTTTTCTCTTTGCTTGTTTTACAGCTTTGTTCTCTGCTCAGTAAGCCTAAAAACTGTAGTGTGTGATTTTCAAGGACACTCAATCAGATGTGATTTTTTAGATAAAAGTGAGTGTCAGTCAATTGTTTGGGCTTGACCTCTCATGCAAAGCCAAAACGTCAGACTCACGAGTTCATCTCAAGAACACTGGAAATATCCAGCTAGCAAGTGAAACCAGTCCAAAATGAATTCTACCCAGGCTGAAATAAAACCTTTTCATTTTCTGAGAAACAATTGTGAATTCTATTTTGGTTCTCATTTCACAAGGCTCTCAGGTATTTTGGAGGAAAAAGACTTTCAATGGGATAAGCTGGATTCAATACAAAGAGAAGTGTCTGATGTCATATCACTTCCTGAATTTTTTTGTTTTTACTTTTAAGTTCTCAGTACACACAGAAAGTGCTTCTTTCAATGTCCATGCCAGATTAAAATGTTCAAACACTGACTCTCATGAAAAGCATAGTGTAGAAAGCTATGAAAGCAAGAGTAAGGCTTGACAATCTCTCTCCCCCCTCGCTCTCTGCACTTTTCCCAATCCTTATCCCAAACACTTCCCTCCATTTCCATTCCAGAAACAGCGGACATAACCTTCACTGGGATATGAGGCTGTTCCTACTCTTGAGAATTACCAGAACAATGCAACGCTCTCCAGGCTCAGGAACCTTGACAGGTTTCAGACTGGTGCCAAGTCGCCCACTGAGGCCAAGGCAGACAGGCAGTGTGGGTCCTCAGTGTCCACCCTCATCCCCTTAGGCAAAGAGAGTGAATTCTCATTGGGCAAAATAAGCACACAGACATTTATACCATCTGTCACAGGCTTCACAGCCCAACTTCAGGACACAGTGGGGAAGATTTTACTCTCCAACTTTAACACATTTGCTGTAGGAAACCTGTGAAGGTTTCTTGAACTGCCTATTTAGCTTGCCCTGAATGCTGTGTCTTCTACCACTGTGAAAATTCTCCAAGAAGATTTCTACATGCTTAGCACAGAAAACTATCAGCAGTGCCAGGCAGAGTAGAGAGGGAGTTTTGCAGTACAAACACCACCAGAACATTCCTGAGAAGAAACACACACAGACCCAAAGCCAAGCTTGACTGATGATTGAAGGAAAAAGTTTCCAAAGAGTTGAGAGGAGCCCATGTAATCCATGAAACCTAGTCAGAGTTACTGGACTGGAAACAGTGCAGGACAAGTGAGTTTTCAAACCTTTTACTCTCCCATCCAATACTTTAAGATTTCAGGTTTCTTTTTCCTATCTAAAAACTACTTTTTATGTTTGTGTTCTATCTTAAATTATACCAAATGACTTATACTGGTACCTCTAAGCCCACTCAAACAGAACTTAGGATACAGCCGTATCAATGTTCCTTACAACTTAAACAAAGTCACACTTTATCTCAGAAACTGAGCTTTGGGTTGTAAAGTGTTGTTTCACTATATCACAATTAACTCCCTAATCCAAACTATTTTAATACATCCAAAATGTCTGATATCCACCAGATGAAGGACTTGT
>JAOXXN010000265.1:10583359-10593701 GCA_026770055.1 Myrmophylax atrothorax
ACAAGCATTTATTGCAGGAGTTTCTTAGCAATAAATTTCCAAGGTCTTCCTCTAGAGGGAGTATCAACACCAGGAGCTGAAACTCAAAAATTCGCACTCTGCAATCAAATAGAAAAACCCTCAACTGCAGAAAACCCGAGTTTTATATACTGCAATTCAACTCTCTGCTGCAAAGCTTACACTTTAGCGTTCTATGGGATGTAAGCAAGAAGAACTAAACATAAATCAAAAAAGCAAAGACTGCATGAAATCCAAACTGCTCTCTCTCTTGGCTTTTATTTGGTTTTCTTTTTCTTGGGGTGGGAGGTTTGGCTTGGGGGGGCCTTGTTTTTTAAAATCAACAAATCCATAATTTTCAATTCCAGCTGTGAGTGAAGAGCCTGTCTTTTGAAATTCTTTTCCTCAGTAGCATTAACATCACCCCTTGCATGATATTCCTTAGTAGTGATGATTCACTAGTAATACATGACACATTTACCCAGAAGAATGCTTCACATTCTCTCCATCTCTTTACTTTAATGGTTTAGATTAGCAATGTAACTAACAAGCAACTCAAAGATAAGACATGTACAAATAAAACTGACACTGAGACATATGAATGGATTGCATCAAATGAAGACTAAAACTTGATTGTTAATGATCAATTAATAATGCATTCTGTCCAACATTAGCCTAAGGCAGGTAGCAACTGAAGTATTGCCCAAACAAACAACACATTTTCAGAAATGACTGGCCATATGCTGCTACAGAATAGTATTAAAGAAGGGAATAAAATTATTACCTGTCAGGTAAAAACTAGTAAATATAATTAGGCATATATGACACATGTGACATCATATATATACATACATATGACACTATGTATGTAATCTTTCTGTTTGATTTTTCTTTATATACATTTATATATAAGCAAACAGAAAGATGTTTGATAAGTGCTTACAAAAAATTCCACTACAGGAAAAAAAAAGAGGCGGGAAAAAAACCCACCCAAAACCAAAGCAACAAAAAGCAAACAAAAAAGAAAGAAAAAACTCAAACAAAGAAACAAAACAAAGCCCCAAAACCAAAAAAAAAGGCACAACGAAACAGAACCATTAACCAGAGGAAACTTAAATCAATCAGTACTTGACCTGACCTAGAGTGAAGATTCAAACACTCAAATATTCTACAAGCTATTTTTACACATTGTCTTATCCTTTTCATTTGACAAATTAACGACCAAGTAGCAGAAATCAAATTTTCCTTGTTTTAATTCTATCAAATCACTTTGGCTTTGTTGCTTTCATTTGACACAGAGTTCTTCCTCCCAGGCCTCCTGTGAGATACAATAAAACAGAAAATTCTGAACTTGTGTGGTAGTGTACAAGAAAAAAAAAATCACAATTGGCAGATCCCCACCTGATGAAAAGGGTCATCTCTGTATTCTTTCTTCACACATGGATTCACTTGAGGGCTTTCTACATCTGTCTCACTGCTACAGGAAGAGTGGCACTCTGCACAGTGCAACAGGTCCTCCCACAGCACATCTTCCGTTTCCGACTCCGGCCTCGCACTCTCGGAATCCTGCCTGGAGCTTGAACACCGAGAACTGCAGCTTGTACCTGATTTAGGTGTATCCTGAAAGCGAAATTTGCACTGGAATTAATGCAGCTTTTTTATTCTACATCATTTCCTGGCAAAACAGTTATGAAGTTCAAATTAGTGAACCTGCATTGATCTGGGAGTTTTATGTTCCAATCTATTATCTTTCTCACCAGAAAGATTTAGATGTTTATTGAAGGTGTGTCTAAGAGGTTGTGCATTGTAGACACTGTACAAAAAAATCAACAGTCCATGGCCCCTGCTCTGTTGGGGATGGGTTGACATAAAGAACCAAATCATATTAACTATTAAAAGGAAATAACTTCACAGATTTTTAGAACTAGTAATTTAACAACAGTTATCAAGTCACAGATACCAGATATGTCTCAAACTTCTGAAGAACTGATTCTCAAAGTCTCCCAAAATCACATTGTTACTACTAACATACCTTCTGGAAAACAGAGTGAGCTTGTTTGAAGGTGGTAATGCCTCAGGTACAGAGGAAAAATAAGCAAGGGTATGCGGGGTGATAGCCCTGATATGAGTTGAGGGAAACACCTCAGCCCCCTGGAGGGATGTTCCCAGAACCACTGTCAGAGGATAAAGACATCCCAGTGGCTTTCCAAAAGTGCTAGTCACATTGATGGGGTTACCGAGGAATGAAGTGTTATGGAAATGACATGGCCCTTCTGTGCCATACCCTGTGACACCCTGCAGAGAGCCAAGGAGCCACCCCTCAGACACCTGGCTATCACCCCCAAAACTGTTATTGGCTATAATCACTCAACCTACCTAAAGAAAAAAGGTTATAAAAAAAGATTGGATATGAACAAAAACTGGAGAGAAAACTTTCACCACCTCTGGGAGGGCAACCAACGAGCTATCCTGTCTCCCCCCACCCCATTGGACATTGTAGGCATCAGCAACCAATTCTTCCTTTGTTTTCCTATGCCTTACTAGTTATAATTTGCTATAACTCCCTGGGTGTATATGGGTTAGTGGGAAGCAGCTATATTCTTCCTGTTGCTTTTGCTTTGGGTTACTGAGTGAGTGTGTCTAGTTGTTGTGTTTCTGGTTAGTAATCTTCTGTCAGTTAAGTCTGTCGTGGGGGGTATGCTGCTGGAGTTGTCTGTACATGTGTTTTGTGCTGGTTTCTTTTGGGGTTTTTGTCATCAATGAAATACAATCCTGCAGCTAAATGTCATAATCGACTAAGCAACCCATATAGTCATTGGCACATACCGGTACTAATAAAAGTTATTTTGGGAGCTGATACAGAGAAAGTTATTTTTCTTGCTATTGAAAGTGGTCCATAAACTGAGTACCAAAGACCTTTTCAGGCAGTGTGCTGTCCTGTGTTGGCTCTTCAGGTGAGATGCAGACAGGCTGATCTGGGTTATATAAAGCTTGGATGTTCTGGGATGCTTTAGATAAGTTCTCCTTGGTTAAAGTGTGGTCCTCATAGGAAGGTCAAAAATCTTTCCAGCTTGTGTTGTGTCCATGGGTTGATAGGCAATGCTGGGTTCATAAAGCTTTGATTGTTCCAAGGGCACTTATAGCTAATAGCTTTATATTAATACAGGAGTGTGAGGTAAATCTTTGTATTTCTGCCTCTCCTTTTCACATGACAGGTACACAAAGCTAACATCAGGTATGTGCATATCTGTGTTTTAAATAAAGTTTTAATGATTTTGAACCAACTGCACTTGGGAAACAAGTATGCCTTAGTAAATTCAAATTTTACCCTGGTCTTCAATAAAGAAAGAAAAATATTAAGTTTGGGACATTTAAATCTCCCAATGCATACACATAAAACAATCCATTGTTGTCTTCAAGACAAGAATATAGAGTCAGAGTTTTTAACTACTTTCTGCAATAAGCAGAATCCACTTCCTGCAACACAGGGATGCAGTATTAAAAGCAGTACCATCCTGCTCATTGCCATCCTCTGGAAATTTAACACAAAATTTATTTTTCTACTAATTCCTTGGAGAACATTCACAATTTTTTACACTGAAAAAAATAATTAAGCAATGTTTCAAAAGACAAACGAACTTAGTATGATTTGTAAAGCATTACTCTCCCAAGAAATGTTCTTTGATCTTTCTGAAACTACGTATTTTATGTAAACAATTTCGTAAAGAAACGCTCAGAAAAAATTGGGTCTGAACTCTTCCTCCTTCTTTTACAAAGTGAGAGGTAACAGCAATGCAGAAAAAGTATGAACTTTTTTTTTCCTTTAAAATTAAAAATGAAGATATTTATAGAAGGCGGTCACCACTGGGTACAAGTGAGGATTGAAGTTAATAGAGTAAAAACAATAAAAAAGCTTGCTTAAACCACCATTAAGTTGACAAGTAAACATGAAGGTAAAAGAAAACATAAGACAGAATTTGAGAGTATATCCACTGACTTCACTCATTTTTTTTTTTAAATACAAAGAAAGCTTTCACTAGTTCTAAAACTATTGTTTCATTCCCTTTGTAATGGTGTGGGGGAGGCGAGATAGTAACAAAGAAAGGCTTCCTCTTTTGCAGCATCAGTCAGGGCAGTAAATGGGGAAAAAGGGTAAAACAGGGCTGCCAGAGCTCCACATGGAGCAAATTTTGTCTCTTCAGTTTCTGAACCTATCCACACAGTCTCTTTCTGCTTCCTCTTGTCAAGCACCGCAGCAGCACAAGGATACAGTCAAGAGACATCTTCTGTAATATGAAACAAACAGTTCCAAGTATCAACCTGTTCAGTTATCCAATAAGCCTTAACCAAAATCTGTGAGAAATCAAAGTTCATCTAATAAACTTTTCTATGCAAAGCATCATGGCTTTGTAGTTGCAATCAGAGAAAGCAATATTTGAACTGTTCCAAGAAGACATTTCTTGTATCAAGTAGAGAGTTTACTAATGAGGCTCTGCCTTGATTATCAAACCCATCTGCCAGTGGACTTTTTTCAGAGTTGATTTCACTCTTTAAACCCTTTGCAGCTCATCTGAGTGGAAAAACAGTAATACAGCCTTTAAAGAAAGTGTTCCATATATATTACGTTGCATACCATTACAAAAAAGAGTATTTTTAAAATACATACATACATACAAATAAACCAACAAAACCACAATAAGTTATCCCTTTCTCTTTCAATTAAGGACTCTGCTAATACAGAATCTATGAATTCCCCTCTTCTAAAATGCAATGCCATAAATATTATAGTTTCAAATTTTTCATGGAATGTTTTTCTCTCTTTTACCAATACAGAGGTTTCAGAGCTGAAGAGCCAGGACAAGATAACAAAGGGATGGCTGACAGCTGTGCATTCCCACTTGATGGCTGGGGGAAGTCAGAGTGGGTGGGGAGGGAGGAAAGGTTTCCTCCTGGTGCTGGCCACACTTCTATTCTCCTGCTGCTGTGTCAGCCACTGTTTGCTGGGCTGGAAGCACTTGGAGGGAGCTTCCCTGGCATGGCCCACACCCTGAATCCAGCGTGCCCTGTGCCATTTCTTTAGACAAAAAAGTCACTGCTTCCTGGATACACTGCAGACTCTTCAAGGGGCCAGAACCATCTGCAGAGGAGTTGCCACCCATGTCCCAACCCCTGCAAGACTTTTTCGGACAAAGGATGGTAGGAGAGGGTCTTGGCACTGCCCACGGGAAAGATTTCATCACATCCATGTGGCCACCATTCCCACAGGGGGTTATCGGAGCCAGCGCCTCTCCCTACCCTCTGTCTTCACCTCGCTGGAGCCCGGGAGTGACTTTCGCGGCCGCTGCCTCCTGAGGCCCAGCATCGCCTCCCGCTGTCTGTAAATACAACTGCACTGAAAGGAGCACAAATAGGACTTAATGGAAAGTGTTGGTGATGGTGTTGGTTGTTTGTTCTGTTCTGGTTCTATATATGTATCTTTTAAAATATATATATGTATGTGTATATATATTTTAATATATGTGTATATTATATATAACATATACATGTGTGTATATATATGTTATCCTTTTCTATACATTTTCTGATTAAAGTCTCTTAATTTCAAGGATTGTGGTGGTTTTCGGGAAGAGACCCCCTTCCTAGTCCAGAGAGATATCTTAGTTTTCTTTTAAACTGAGCCAGTTAAGTCTCTTAATATTTCAGTACTTTTACGCATTAACAATTCTATTAAGATTTCAGGACAATATTTTAAACTATTGTTTCAATAAATATCGGGAATGAAAACTCAAGAGTCAACCAGACTACTCCACAAGAAAGCTAGTGAATACAAAATACTAACTCAATTGAGAGAAACAGGAGCATGATGAAAATGTGCATATTCCCAATAACTACTGTTTCTGCAACAACGCAAATTCCCAGAGGAGGTAACTGGTGTCAAGAGACAGTCACAGAGTTGCCACAGCCTGATGTAAGATCTATGGAACGTATTCTAGGCTCCTTATAACCAATTGAAAAATAAAATGAAGCTCAAACTAAATTAACACATCTTATTTTCAAAACACTGTCATTAAACTAAAACAAAAAAAAAAATCTCTGTTCCCTATCAGCATGACCTCCAATTAACACACTCCTAAAACCCAATATAGGAGAAAAAAAGGTTTGAGGAAAACATACTTATTCAGTAAGAAATCAAGAAGTTTTAACAATTTACAGACAGCAAGCAATTAAAATGAACATACCTCCAGAGGATAATGTTTCTTGTAATGGTGAGATTTCCTGTTTCGAAGTGCACAATCACTAGAAGTGCGTTCTACATTGCGACGTAAAGAATATCCAGTTTCAGGCCCTTCCTCACTGGAAACTTCATCTGATAAATTCACCACAGTCCTGTGAGTATCCTAGTGCAGGAAATACAGTATTAGTAAGACATACAGTCACACACTAAAGTTCTGTTCTCAACTACTGAAATCAAAGTTCAGTCTACAACTTTACTATTTGTGCTCAGCTAAACCACATATTAATGTGTTTTCAAGCATCAAAATCAATTGGTACAGCAAGAATTAAAAAATAGAAATTGTAATATCAAAATAAACATTTTTCAAGTGAAGAGCTAGTTTATATTATACTCAAGAAAAATTCTGACATTCTTATTTCAGATGTGATTTTGTCTCAACTGAAGCTACCAAGAAAGGCTTAGAGGAAATGTATCCTCATTGGAAGAAAAAAAAATTAAAAACAAAACAAACAAAAAACCCAACAACAACAACCCCAAACCACCAAAACCACCTAACAAAACTGTGATAGCACTCTAACACTGAATTATCAGCACATACAGCACAAAGCTAACATTTACCTCTTCTCCCAAGGATAAAGTGATAGATTCCATGTTGAATATTGAGAGCACTAATTTCTATTTTCATTTTCCTGATTTTAAACTAAAGCAGCCCTTACAGTAACAAAATGAAAAAAAGGAGAGCAAAAAGATCAGCTGTGGAAAGCTTTTTTCTGTAAATTCTCCTTTATTTTAAAGCCACCAGAAAGAATCCTGTAAAGTTTCCTTAGGAGTCTTGCTGTTATCAATGAAATGCAAAAAGGGCAAAACCAGCAAAGTTGTTCTCTGTGAATAAAACAAATCCTTCCTCCCCTTGCAACATCATCCTCTCTTCCATGACAAACTCCATTTTTTGAGATGCTTCAAGGGCAGGACATTTCCCCTTTTTAACAGCTGAGTTGCATACAGAAAGAGGGCAGGTAGAACAGTCTGGGGTGTCTTCTCCACTGTGTTTTGGACTGGCTATGAAATGTTTTGATTTTCTTTGGAGGAAGATACAAGAAGAAGGGGAAAAGAGAGGACTCTATTCTAGTCTCTGCCAACTTCTCTTTAATGTGGATGCATTCTCACCAAGCAAGTTCAACACAGACAACATCTCATTCAATCAAAGAAATTTTAAACTCTTTCAAATTAGTTTTTCTTAAAAATCCTTCATTTGCTGAAATTCATAAAGAATGTAAAATGCTTGGAACTGGTAAGACAACTCAACCTCAGTTGCTATCACTGCTGAAAAAGCACCTCCTGCAGAACAAGAGCGAAGCTTTTGCCTCAAGATGAACCTTCATCAGCTCAATTCTGACTTCATCATCATTTGACAAGTTAATAATTCTGCTTTGAAAGCAACAGGCCCACTTACTTTGTGATGACTGTGATTGCTGAAGCCATCTCTCGCTGCCGGAGCGCTCCACCCTGTCTCCTCTGGCCTGATCACTTCACATCGGCGCTCATGGGCCTGCACACCTTCTTCACTGCCTTTACCTGTCTTTTTCCCATCGAGGGACACGTAGCCATTATCGGTCTCAGTGGATTTATCTATTGAGTTTTTTGCTTTTTTAGATCTATATTTAAAACAAATATATGCATTAATTATTCTCTCAATTGTTTCCCAGTCTAAATCCTGCTTATTCCTCTCAAATCCTATTCTAGTTCTACTACTTAAGATGACCACAAACTAACAATGCTAACATTTGATACAATGTTTGTAACTATTTAATCTTCTAAATAATACCCATTATCCTCTCCTAACATTGTTACAAAATAAACTGTCAGTATGCAAAAGAAATGTGAGCCAGTATCTACTGAAAGATGGCAAAAGGAAATATATGTTTTAAAACTTTGGCAATAAAAGAACCACAAGTCTCAAATGTAAATAAGAAACTCCTCTATTCTATCTTAGCAAAAAAAAAAGAGGTACAGTAGAAGTTGCTTGAAGAATTATTAATTCAAAGCAAGCATGCAATTTCCTGGAGCTGCAAACATGCTGTTTAGCACTCTGTACACAGATACTTGTTGTTTTAACAGAAGGGGATTTACCCTTTTCTGTATTATCCTGTAACATCCCAGCAACATTTTTCAATATATCTTACAAATACACTAATTAAGCCTTTTTTTCAAAGCACAAAACCCTAAGACCACTTACACTGGTGAACAGTCTTTCGTAACATTCTCCAGAATCAAGGCCCTTTCCTAGTCAACAGATACAGCAGCAAGACTATCTAATGCAAGAAAAAGGCTTTCTCAAAGCAAATATTTGGAGGACTAGACTTCCAACTAGAAAGTGCAGTGGATGAAGGAATGAAAAGAAGTAAGAGCTTGCTACCTTACTGACAGAGGTTCCTTTTAATCTTCATTTAAGTGTCTGTGTTCTTAAAGGAAATTAGATTTTGTTTGTTAGATGCCCAGAACACTTGGTGGGGGAAGCATGGGCAGCAAGGGCAAGAGGAGAGTGTTATAAATAAAGCTTACAGAATTTCTTATTTTCATTACAAGTAGCTGGGCATAGGTCACAGAACTACCAAGAATCTGCTCAGTTCATCTTGTGCTCCTGTGAGGGGAATATGCATTGCCTTTCTCTTTAAGAAGTGAGGCATCCTGTGTGGGCTTGGATTACACAGAAGATTAAATTCCTCTTTAATATGTACATCAAACAAATTGGGAGAATTTGGATAGTCGCCTCACATTCCTTCCAAGATAGGGTATCCCACACATAAAGGGGAGTCCTGAACACAAAAACTGGCTAGCAAGAGCTGAATAAAATGGAAAAAAATCCAAAAAGGTCCAATTCTGCTGTTGCAATGCAGACAAAGCAATTACAAGAAGGGACAATGTTACGTTTCATCCTCCTTTCTCATCTTTAATCTTGTTCCCTCACCCTTAACTAGGAAAAAAGCTAACATTTATATTGCTTTTAAAGCAAAAGAACTGCTGCTTCACTTCTCTTGTGGAAAGCTGTAGAACTCATCTAGTATTCCCTGACCTATTTCCAAAATTCTTGGTGTATTTTGAAAAGAACACAAACCCATCAGGAACACCTTCTGTAGTTACTTTATATTTGCATGGATTAAGTTTTATTATAAGCTTACAAAGGTAAAGAGCCAGCACATGCTTTAGCATGTGTGGTGTGCTGCAGATCAGAGTGAGCCTCCTGCCTGCACACTGCCAGTGTGAGAGCTCACATAAGGAGCTTGAATTTTCTAGGTCCATTAAGATAATCTCAAACATTACTGAGGCTTTGGACAAAAAGGTCAAACTATTGCCAGTGAACACATTAGAACTTTATTCCTATGCCATTCCTTAATGTCATTGTTTAAGTTTATGAAGATAAGGCAACTCAAGATAGAGAAAGTTTAGCTTATTATTGCGTGGAAAAAATTTGCTGTTCCACATCTGGAATAAAGCAAGTACTGACCTTTAAGTGGCAATTCACTGTAAAAGTTTCAGTAAGGTCAACTGCAAGTACTAAGGAAGTAGCACTAATATCACATAATCTGCAATAGGGAAGAATCCAGAGTGGCCAATTTGTTGTTCATTGAATATACTTTCAGCACTTTTTAAAAATTTCTTTCCAACAGTGCAAATGCAAGCACAGTTCTCATCACACACACATCCAGCCAGAGAAACTTCCTCCACAAGTTACTACGCTACATGTGGATCAACAGGACAACTCTTCCAAGTCTGAACTGAGAAGTTTTGTATGCATTTTATCTGAAACTTTAAAGCTACGAGGGAGAAGTAGCTTCAAACAGTTGAATAAGAACAGATAAGAAAAAGAAAGAATATAGACATGTATGTACAATTTGTTCAGATAGGATTTCACTACTCCAGCAATGTTTAAGTGCTAAAATCACAAGAAAAATACCACTCATCTAGTATCAACTAAGGCTCAATTTGAAAAACAGGTAGCTTGTCTGAAGTCTTTATACGCTTCTAACACAAAAACCCTGTTATTTTTTGTAAGAATCCCTAAGTTTAAGTGCCAGAAAAACATACATTTGGGATTAGAGTTAGGCTTTC